>JARFJB010001710.1:2090374-2095374 GCA_036346205.1 Vesta saturnalis
ACACGCACACACGCACGCACACGCACACACGCACACGCACGCACAGCACGCACGCACACGCACGCACGCCACACACCACACGCACACGCACACGCACACGCACAGCACACACGAACGCACACGCACCACGCACACACGCACGACACGCAGACACGCAGCACACGCAGCACGCACGACACGCAGACACGCACACACGCACACACGCACACACGCACACACGACACGCACACGACACACGCACACACGCACACGCACACACGCACGCACACGCACACGCGCACACGACGCACACGCGCACACGCGTACACACGCACACGCAGACACGCAGCACACGCAGACACGCACACCACGCAGACACGCAGACACGCAGACACGCACACGCAGACACGCACACACGCACACGCACACGCACACGCACACACACGCACACACGCAACACGCACACGCACACGCGCGGAACACACGCACACGCACACGCGCACACGCGCACACGCGACACGCGCACACGCGCACACGCGCACACGCGCACACGCACACGCACACATGCACTACACACCCACACAAACACAGACACGCAGACACGCAGACACACACACACACACACACACACACACACATACACATACGGAATGCCAAAATGGTCAAAATCGATTCAGGGGCCCTCAAAGCCTGAAGATTCGTCAAAATCTCGAGGTCGAATGTTTTCACGAACGAAATACCTCCCTTACTATACATCGCACAGTATAGGAGTGTAAAAATCTATCAATAGAGATATTACCCCAATTGCAATTAAAAGTAAAGGTCGACTTATCCGAGCATGTTTATGAAATGTTTTTGTCAAAGATTTTATAGAATTCATCCGTAACCTTTGGGAAGGACTGAATATTTAATTGTCTGTTATCACTTCTCTGAATTTTTTGATGGATATTTTGTTATTTGTGATTTTTGATTTAGCAAATAAAAATTTACTGAAGCAGAACCAGCCAAAACTCTCTAACAAACGTCCTATACCATTTCACCACGCATCAAAGCCAAGTAAAATGTTTTATTCGTAATAATATTGTAAGCTGTCAGTTTCATGACATAACAACAGCTGGGAACTAGATTATTACTGAAATTAAGCGAGGGTAGTAAAACTAGCCGGGAATAATTACTATATACCCCGAAAGTTATTACATACCTGTGGTGAGGGTTGCATAACTATCATGAACCTCGTAATCATTACAATTAATTAAATCATGTGTTGTTATTTGATATTCTTTATTAATAAATAAACGTACAACATATTTCATAACTAACTAAAAAAAAGCATTAAGAATCTTTCCTAACTCGCATGCAGCTAGGAGTAACAGGTCGCGACATTATTAGCTTTTTCAGTTTTTTTCTACAAAACCGACTTTTTTTGCAATTTGAAGGTTATGATTTTGTGTATTTATTGTCACGCCCAGCTTACTTTGTTTTATATTTGTTTCATCAGGATATTTATTATTAAGAATATTTAATAAATTGTTATTTTTATCATTGGATGATTTCGAATAAAAAATAGTATACAAACCTTGCAGGAAGCCTTCATTACTGCTTCGCGTTTAACTGTCCTCGAGCTATAGTCTCCATCACTTAAACAGTGCTCCGCTGTAATGAAGCTCTTCATTGCGCGGGTTGTAATACACTATTACTCACAGTTAGTTTGTAATCAGCCTATTACTAACTCATAAGAGGTCGAAAACTCGGTTATTGCAAACTTGTCACTTTACCTGCCTCGAGCTGTCAGTTTACCTCCCTCGAACTCACTTTTCCTCCCTCGAAGCCAATTTGTATTAATTAAATTTATCGAAAAGTAGTCAATTTAATTCCTATAAAAATTATATTTTTTACTGAAGTAATTATAAAACAAAATATAAAATAAAGTGCTTAAAAAATTGCACAGAATGAACAAAACTTATTAAGATCAATCAAAATACAATTAAATTGGAAAACAGTTTGCTACTCAACAACTACTTGATGTTTTAAGATAAATAAAGCATATTGATATCCTACAAATATTAAATTACAAACACATTGTGAATAAAATAACATACAAACCTCCGTAATGTTTCATTCCAGCCTTAAGCTTTGAGCCTCGGTAAATTATTAAACCCTCAGCTGTAATGAAGCTATTTCACGTCGGTTTGTAATATACTATTAGTAAAGGCACTGAAGCAAATAACTACACTGTTTCTCACCTGATATACCTATATAACTGCAAGTATCGTACCCAAAAACATGTTTAGCCTATTTCTTCGCTCATGCCTCCTTTTCATACTGTAATCACTTCAGGTACTGTTGCTGTCAAGATAATATAGTGTGAACGTTTAGGTTACAAATCCTCCTACTTAACTAATAACACAAAGAGGGGAGGTCGCTTGCCTACGAGGGGGAATAGCTCCAAAGACGACTTTAAATAAGCTGCTGTCCACTCGAACTTACACATATTTTCAATAGGAATGCAAATTTTTGAACGCGACTTGCAAATTTTAAGGGCTAGTTTTTTTCGGATTAAGCTGCATGACATAAATTTATCGTACGACCATAGGTTTATTATTTTTACAAAAACTTATAATGCCAAACCTTAGAGGGCGTCGTACCCTACGTTTTTTTTACGATCGACTCGGTATAATGTATAAATTTAAACCCTCAAATAAAATGCTTAGACCACAGAAAATCTACGTGAAACAAGGATTCAAAATCCGCAAAAATCATCAAGAACCGTCAATGCAATGTCAAGTTATAGCATTTTAAAAATTTTGCTACCCAAATTTTATGTTGAGTAGTGTGTGCAAGGCCCAAGGGCCTTAATCCAAAAACTGACAAAAACGTCTAGAGATATTGATGTTACCTTAGAAACGAACCATATTGCAACGACCAAAAAAATTTTTTGCGGAAATTTCACTCATACGAACTTTTTGACCTTTTGCATGACTTCATTGATCACCCGTATATAATAAACCTATGTAAATATACTTCAAGCAGCTTAATCCGAAAAAAACTAGCTCTTAAAATTTGCAAACCGCGTTCAACAATTTTTTATTCATATTGAAAATACTTAACTTTAAATTTTGACTAAAAATCACTATGTGTAAGTTCGAGTGGCCTGCAGTTTAGAAACATACAATTAAAAAAAGAATGGAAAACACTACAAATACAAATTGTTTGTTTGTTTGTTTGTTTGTTTTGTTTGTTTGTTTGTTTGTTTGTTTGTTGTGTGTGTGTGTGTGTGTGTGTGTGTGTGTGTGTGTGTGTGTGTGTGTGTGTGTGTGTGTGTGTGTGTGTGTGTGTCGTGTCGTGCGTGTGCTGTGCGTGCAGTGCGTGTGCTGTGCTGTGCTGTGCGTGCGTGTATGGATATGCGTGCGTGTGATGCGTGTGTGGTTCGTGTGCTGATGCATGTGCGTGTCGTGCGTGGTGGTGCTGGTGCGTGTGTGCGTGTGCGTGGTGCGTGCTGGTGGTGGTGCGTGTGTGCGTGCGTGCGTGCGTGCGTGCGTGCGTGCTGTGCTGTGCGTGCGTGCTGTGTGCGTGGTGGTGCGTGCGTGCGTGCGTGCGTGGTGCGTGCTGCTGCTGCTGCGTGCGTGCGTGCTGCGTGCGTGCGTGCTTGCTGCGTCGTGCGTGCGTGCGTGCGTGCGTGCGTGCGTGCGTGCGTGCGTGCGTGCGTGCGTGCGTGCGTGCGTGCGTGCGTGCGTGCGTGCGTGCGTGCGTGCGTGCGTGCGTGCGTGCGTGCGTGCGTGCGGTGCGTGCGTGCGTGCGTGCGTGTCGTGGTGCGTGCTGCGTGCGTGGTGCGTGCGTGCGTGCTGTGCGTGTGCGTGCGTGGTGCGTGTGCGTGGTGTGCGTGCGTGTGTGCGTGGTGCGTGGTGTGCGTGTGGTGTGCGTGTGTGTGTGTGTGTGTGTGTGTGTGTGTGTGGTGTGTGTGTGTGGTGTGTGCGTGTGTGTGTGTGTGAGTGCGTGGTGTGGTGTGTGTGTGGTGTGTGGTGTGTGTGTGTGGTGTGTGCGTGTGGTGTGCGTGTGGTGTGTCGTGTGGTGCGTGTAGCGTGTGAGTGTGTGATGCGTGTGAGCGTGTGAGCGTGCGTGAGCGTGTGGTGTGCGTGTCGTGTGTGCGTGTGGTCGTGTGGTGTCGTGGGTCGTGTGAGTGCGGTGTGGTGCGTGTGGTGTGTGAGCGTGGTGAGTGCGTGGTGAGTGTGTGAGTCGTGGGGTGGTGCGTGGTGGTGCGTGTGAGTCGTGTGCGTCGTGGTGTGCGTGCGTGTGGTGCGTGGTGGTGGCGTGGTGGTGCGTGGTGCGTGCGTGGTGCGTGTGTGCGTGTGTGCGTGGTGTGCGTGGTGGTGTGTGGCGTGTGTGCGTGTGTGCGTGTGTGCGTGCGTGCGTGTGTGCGTGGTGCGTGTGTGCGTGTGGCGTGTGTGCGTGGTGCGTGTGAGTGCGTGTGGTGCGTGTGTGCGTGTGTGCGTGGTGTGGCGTGTGTGCGTGGTGGCGTGTGAGCGTGTGGCGTGTGTGCGTGGTGCGTGGGTGTGGCGTGGTGGCGTGGGCGTGTGGTGTGTGCGTGTGGCGTGTGTGGTGCGTGTGCGTGTGGTGCGTGTGAGCGTGTGAGTGTGGGTGTGGGCGTGTGGCGTGTGGCGTGTGATGGCGTGTGAGCGTGTGTGAGCGTGTGAGGTGTGAGCGTGTGGCGTGTGAGCGTGTGAGCGTGTGAGCGTGTGAGCGTGTGAGTGTGGCGTGTGGGCGTGTGAGCGTGTGAGCTGTGTGAGCGTGTGAGCGTGTGGTGTGTGGTGTGTGAGCGTGGTGAGCGTGTGAGCGTGTGTGCGTGTGAGCGTGTGAGCGTGTGAGCGTGTGAGCGTGTGAGCGTGTGAGCGTGTGGTGTGAGTGAGCGTGTGAGCGTGTGAGCGTGTGAGCGTGTGAGCGTGTGAGCGTGTGACGTGTGGCGTGTGAGCGTGTGTGGAGTGTAGCGTGTGACGTGTGAGCGTGTGAGCGTGTGAGCGTGTGAG
>JARFJB010001710.1:2100374-2255374 GCA_036346205.1 Vesta saturnalis
AGGGATTGTATAATTATCCTAAAAAAATTGTTACTAAAATTATTTAATTTCTTTTAATTTCCATTTTGTAGTTTGGAAAGTAGTATTTTGTTCCACACCAGATATTTGCAAATTTCAAAGGTCCAATAACAATTACAGTTATCGTCTTCATTAAATGATAGACTGAAATTTCAAGCAAATACATACAATATGAAAACAAAAATATAAGCTTTTTATAATTGCTAGGGAACGTATATAGAAAGAGAACTATGGAATCTAATTTTATATTAGTAAAGATTAACTACATCTTTAATAGGTTAAAGATCATTAAACTTTCAACTGTATATGTTTTTACCAGTTTAAAATCTTAATTCTTTCTAAAATAAACAGTCATAAGCGAGGTGTTAACTTACTTATACCTGACTGGGAGAATTTTGGCCTACTCAATAAAACCATACACCACTCAAGTTCAATCACACTTTCACTTTAATGGAGTACGTAACATTTCGTTTCAGAAAACTTAATGCGCGTCGATACAATTTTGAAAATTTTTAAGTTCAATTTCCCTTACAAATAAATTTATCCAAAGCTTAATAAATTTTGAAACATACAAGTCGTTATAAACTTATTGATCGTACCAGGTATATTCATAAAATCAAAGTAATAAAGCGTTATCTGGATACTTTCTAATTTACCCTCGTATACACATGGATTAATAAAAATTCTGAAATGAATATCAACCAATTTAGAAAAATGACACTTCGGTCTATTAATTTTTAACCGCAAAAACATTAATTCGTATGTACATATTTTAAAGACGTAACGATCAGTGCGTCGCTCATCAATCATATTATATTATTCCATCTTGATTTGCAGGCTAATTGCCAAATGACATATGGAACCAAAGGTATCCCATAACGACTCTACCAATTATATCGAAGCGTGGCTGTATCAGGTATGTAATACTTCGAAATCGAAACTATATCAATGATGGTCACATCGGATTGTAATATTAACGACGCTTAACAGCATCGAAAATATAACTGCGCCGGATGTGTAATAGTGTCAAAGGGAAAATGCAACAGAAATATACAATATTGGAAAAATTTTAACACTCCTTGACGCCACTGACTGTATTAGAGAGAGATATCGTTTTGGGCTTACAACAGCACATCAATACGACTACATCGAGTACGTAATTGTTCCAAATCTATGCATCGGTTATATACCACATAGGAGTTGTAATTTTAACGCCGTGTAGTGTGAGAGTACATAATTAAGTTAGTGTAAGAAATTGTCCGTTTCCCCGGTGGAAAAAATGAAATTAATGTCAATGAAGACTATCAGAAGAGGACATGCTTTGTAATAAATTAGTAATCTGCTAGTATAAGCAGAGCAATGTCAGTGCCGAATTGCAATATGTAGACAATAAATGTAAGGTTAGAAAAATTACAGCTCGCGTATCCAGAGATGATTCAGGTCGTCTAGTTACGTCATTGCGTTCGGAAACAATCGTCAAGTGTAATAGCTTCAAATCGTTGGTACATGTACAAAATCACAATTAAAAGTTTACGTTATCTTATTAATGTAATACTAACGAAGATGTAGAAATACTTAAAGCATTTATGTTATATAATAAAAAGAATTAATCTTTATCACTAAAGTCTTCGTCCGAGTTGTTTTCTTCTACCAAATTTATGACTTAATGGTCATGCGCAACATTCGAAATTTCTTTTTCCAATAAAGTTTTTACTTCGTTACAATTAAGTGTCTCGTTTCTTTTTGCGATGTTTTATTTGTGCCCAAATTAATTCTATTGGATTTAAATCTGGATGGTAAGGCGAAAGTCTAAGTACGGTATGATTCTCCAGCAATCATTTGTCATAGTGTGTCGAGTTTATATTGTCATGGTAATCTTCACTTTTTACTCAGATTTTAAAACCAAACCTCAATGGGGCCAACCAATGGGGCGTTTCCGGTAATATTTTTATTCGTTACAAGTAGTAAATCCTCAGTGCTCGAATGTCGTTCCTTTCTATATTTTCACTTGTTTTCAGTTGTACGCCACTTAAAACCAAGTTCCGTGAAAATAGACCTTAACCATGATGCACTACCCTTCCAATCCAAATCCGCAATAAGTTTATTACGCAAGACATTTACATTCACTCTAGCACTCTCCTTTTTATGGGAGTTATATACACAGTGATCAACTTATACTCCGGAGTTCGATAACCCCTTTACCTTGAGAGTTACCAAAAAAAGTTATTCATATAGTTAAGCTGCACATTTTAAAATTATTTAATAGTATATTAGGTATTTCATAAAGTGACATAGCGTTAAAACTTATCACTTAATTTGTGATAACTTTTGTTTTTTGTACAGGGTGATCCAAAACTCACACCCATGTTTATCTCTGTTATTTTAAACGGAACACTCTCTATTTTATATCATCTCTGAAAAGTACTTAAGACATACTTTTAATCTTCTTACGCATTCCCTACACCTAAGTCTTACAGTTATTAATTTATTTAGATTTTTAAAAATAAAAGCGATATTTTTGCCACTGCAGGTTTTTTACAGTTTGCCATGACTGTAAAGTATTATTTGACAGAGGATAGTTATTATTTGTCTATCGCGCTTGTAAAATCAATATTTTAGTTTTGTTCGGTTAATTTCCTTGTTATCTACGTACAAATTTTGAATTCATCATGAATTTTTCTAATGTGGAACTAATAGATATGATCTGGATACTAGGTGAATGTCATAAAAATTGCTTGCGAGCAGTAAGTAAACAAGTTTGTTTCGTAATTTGACGTTTTATGCTTTGACAATGGCTATCTAATTTATACAGCCGAAACATGTATGTCAGCATATTTATATTAAAATTTATTTGGGAAAGACAATTTTTTTAATTATTGTAATATATCCCAAATATGAGTATTGATTATTAACTGCAATATTCAATGTAGTGTCAGCCATCGGTTTAACCTTCACTCACTGAACTGAACTGAACACTAATTAAATACATTAATTAAAAACGATTTTTTTTATTTTATCGCTGTAAAATTGTAAAAACACGGAGTATTCAGCAACCTAATTATTTCATCGTTCACAATTAATCAAGTAGTGAAAGTGAGACATCGATAAATCACTTTAACGTGTAAGGGCCACACAAATACATATGGTAAGAGTAGAATGGGGGACATTTCCCCACTGCTTTTAATCGGATCACGTCACAGTTAAAACGGGTGGGCGTGGGGGTCTCACATGACCCCGCTCTTCATCCACGTGGCCACTTCCAGCTGATTGGTTGTGAGCGCATAGATCCTCAGGCTGAGGGTTGTGAGTGGAGGGCCCGCCCAGTCTCCACGCTCTGTACTATGATTGGGGGTCTAAGGCCCGGTATTCTGATTGCTTCTCCCACGTGTCCACGGCCACTTACGTATGATTGGAGGCGCGCGCATAATACCCCAGACCGAGCGTTCTGGTTGTAGGGACTACGGGTAGGCGACGCCTAGAGATTGATTGTGGCTCCAACTAGTACTCAGCCCCACTGCAGTGGCCCTCTTGTTTGTTTGTGGAGCCATCTAGATGTGTATTTTGTAAAAAGCTCACTACAGATTTCTGTAATAGGGTCTGATCGTGGTTCCGTCTAGCGGTGTATTTTAAAAGTAATCGAAGGTGTGAGAATTCCGCAATCTAGTTATGTATTCTGTAAAAAGCTAAACGCAGATTTCTATAATAAGGTCTGGTCGTGGCTCCACTTTAAAGGTATCGGAAGATGGTAAGGTAAAACTTAAAATTGGAAATAGCATTCCGAAGTACACTAGGGTGCCGTGATAAGGCCCTGAGCCTCAGCTGGTTTGTTTGATTGTTTACCTTCCTTCAGCTGTCTTGTGGACAACCCTTTCTGGTTTTCCGTATTTATTATACCAGCAGAAGTGAAAAGGGTAAAATTTCATCATTACACAATGCAGTAATTATAATAATAAAGCTGTTTTTCTAAACGAATATTAAATTGGTTGTTTTATCTACTGGTCCTAAAGAACGCATTGTAATACCTTTACTCTTCAAGTCCTCATTTAATTGCCGTATGCGACGGTTTTCTGCCATGAACAACCTATAGCAACGCTCAAGTAGCACACATTTAAATTACTCCAGCTCCACCACCACCCTCTCGCATACTTTATTGATATGATGTACATATTGAATATCTTGTATTCTACCCCTATCTCTAAATTCCCCATATCTGTAATTATAACACATTAAAAATCTGCACAAGTAAATAGATAAAGTAAAATAAAACAAGGGCTAAAACCAAAAACGATTACTTACCAGTGTTGTTGATGATGGTGGAACCCATTGGAAACTCGACAGGAGTGTATAACTGTTACTTCTTCCTTATTTATACTAATGTTACATTCACCTTTCTACGTCTTGTTTATAAATATAAAATTCTTAAGGGTTTCCCCAATCACTAATTTAAAATCTCGAGGTCAACTTTCAAATTACGCTGGTATAAATTCACTGTGGTTTAAAAGACTTTCACTAAAGATGCGAGAAGCCATGTCTAAAACTAAAACTAAAGCTGTTGTTACACAAATAGATGAATTACTGTTAAAGACAAAAAGTTTTAAATATGATCTGGAAATGTACAGTATTCAAGGAAGGTTGCAAAAGATTGATCTTAATAAACGCAACATCAGACGGCTCAAGAAATGGCGTAACCAATAAAATATGCAATAGTGCTGTAAAACCCATAGATACATATACAATAGTCACGCAACCCCGAAGCAAAATAAACTGACAAGTCCTTGCAAATACATCAAACAAGCAGGAAAACAACGGAGTCTCGCCTAATGGAATATTTTAAAACTAATGGAAGATTGATGGATGCAATAAAATTCTACTGTATTATTTGTTGTGGGCTTTGAATTTCCGCGGGTATTAGTTTGAATAGAAGTATGTGAGCATTAGCCATCGCAGACTAAATTTATTAGAGATGCAATGTAAGCGAATAAATACGTTGCGTAAGATGTTAATTAAAGTCACTACCTTCGATTGATTTTCTATCAAACTCTCCATGTAACCCGTCAGCAGACAAAACCAATTATGTATTTCCAGTTCAAAATAACAATTACTGCTAAGGCAATTGCTGTCTTTTAGCGAAACAAGCTTCAAGTTACAGGTGTAATATGTTTATTTCAAATGTTGATTTGGTGAGTCATACAAAGATGCTGAGATCAAATTGTCCGCAGACGTTTGGTCATTTCAATAAAGACTTCGTGAGACGCGTTTGTGCATTTGCTGAATTTGTATTGAAGCAAGATTCAAGTTGCAAGTATAAGATGTTGATTTCATTTGCCCCCCAGGCATTTATTCATTTTCAATAAGGTTTGCATATAAAACCCTTTTGACAGAGGTTAGTTTGAAATCAATACCTTACACTTGAATTTTAGAGCTTGTTTCTATATCAAAGATCTCTTGATAGAAACTGGTCTCAGATCACCATATTAAACCCGTTTCCGATATTACTTAACTCTTTAGTAATTGGGAAGTAATTAAAATCTGTTTATGGATTTGCTTTACACCGTATTAATAACTACTTCGCTGACCTGATATTAGTTAAAATAAAAATGAAGTGTATTATCAAAATTGGAGATGAAACTCAATTGCATCCTGCATCTTGAACAAGCTATACAATTTAAGAACCACCTCAGACGTAAATTGGGTTTAGTGCAATCTCAAACTGTCTAATTTGATGCTAGAGACTGTGGTCAGAACCTTGTGCTGTTTAAAATAGTAACTTTGCCAGGTTTCGATGAGCATCCTGTATTCAGGGCTGCGTCAGTATCTAGGGTACACTTTGGCTGATTCTCGGTGTAACCGGTATCTTGGGATGACATTTTGGTCATGCGTGCCCTGTTGGCGTGGGATTAACACCTTGAAAATAAACCTATCCTAAACGCATTGCTAGCAATCGGGCGTTCTTTTTGGCTTTCCGTCACCTTGATTGCTTGCTTGCGCCATCTTGTTTCCGAGTGTCCTTCTGGATTTCCACAAACTTATTTTTGCTTTCCACCGCCTTGCTACGCAGGAATCTTTTACTTCAAATCAACATCTTAGACTTTCATCATCGTATTTTTGTATTTAAGATCCTCTGACCGAAACTGAAAATTCTGAAAACATGTTTGCCTGCAGAAGCTGATAAGTCAACTAGGGTGATCAGGTCGAAATTCTTGAAACTTGTTTATAAATCTAAGGCTCTTTTCACAGAGGTTAGATTTACATCAAAATATTTTGATAGAAAGTAGCTTGTAATATTACTTAGCGAATTTAATAATTGTGAATTTAATTTTGGGAATAAAAAACATTCACTAGTTGCCAAAACCGGCGAAATCGAGTCGTGCGGCAGAATTCAACTTCACGATTGGTACCCTCAGTCAACCTAATTTTCGCGATGTGGTCCAAAGCACCGCCCGTCCATCAGAAACTCACCTCTGGCCTCTTTAATCTGGCTTCAATACTTGCATTTAATTACAAAACTGTGTTTCATCCAAACTTATCAGTTAATCTGCATATAGCTGAAGTCGAGTCGAAAGTTTCGTGAAAAAGTCAAGTCCGTTTTGCTTGTGTTTTGCATTGCTGGTCTGCGATAATCAATGCCAGGAAGACTTTTCGTCCACATAATGTCAACAAGAATCATTTGTCCATTTGTTTCGCAGGTTCTAGAGTTACGGGCGACCTGAATCAATGTTAGACTCCGACCAGAAAGGACAGTTTCCTTAATTTTAGCAATAATTCCGGGATATGAAGATCTCATTATTACATATTTAAAATACTTAGCTTTTTGGGTTTTCAATGGTGTGTTTCTTTGTTAATGTTTTATTAATGCTTCTAAACTTCATATTTGAATAAATCCCAACTTTAAAACCCAACACGACAAAACACATAATTTCTACATAAAATTCGAGAGAACAGATTCTGTGACGTACTTCAACCACACATGACAATATGTGCGTAGGTTGAAAGCTATTCATTTATTTTTAACTAATTTTGACTAAATTTCTTGATTTTGAGTAAAAAAGTAAATCTAAGTAGTATAGTTTTGTATTTCATTCGTCGCATAGGAAATTTCTACTTTGAATCAATTTTGAATTTGATAAATAAATCAAATTTTAACATGTGCGCGAACGCGTTCGTGCATACGTGTGTGTATGGGTGCGGGTATGTGTGGGTGTGGGTGTGTAGAGGTGTGGGTGTGTGCGTGTGTGAGTGTGCGTGGGTGTTTATGCGTGTCTATAAGTGTGTGCGGGCGCGCGCGTGCCTGCGTGCGTGTGTGTCTGTTGTTCTGGAAAGACTTTTGGTTCCTTCTTCTACCTATATGGTTTCCCATATAGGTAGGAAGTCGTCTGTTTAACCCAATAAAGCCTCCCCTGTTGATGAGGTTCAGCAATATCTCAATCACTTTGGTGCTCTACCTCGTGTTCTTTTCCTGATAGATTATTGTCTCTTACTAGTTTTACAAGTCGGTTTTCATCCATTCGGTCAACATGTCTATTCCAAAATCTCTGTCGTGTCCTACACACTACATACATCTTGTATTAAACATTGGTTTCTGAGGTCTTTATTTCTGATCCTATCATAAAGTGTTTTTCCTTGAATGGTTCTTATTGCTCTCATTTCTACTGTGCGCATAATTTGCAAAGTTTTCGAGGTGTCAAGTCTTGCCTCCACTGCGCAAGTTAATATGGGTCTGATCGCAGTTTTGTATATCCTCACTTTGCTTTCAGTACTGAGGTTTTTGTTTCTCCATACTATGTCTCGCAGGCAGCCTGATATGCGAGACGCTTTTGTTGTCTGCATTTTAACTTTTTTTTGTAAGTCTCCATAACATGTTATTTCCGCTCCTAGATAGATAAATTGGTTGACCTGTTCAACTACATTCCCATCAATTTCTAACTTGCATCTTATTGGTTCTTTAGCGTAGACCATACACTTGCCTTTGTTGACATTGATTGTAATGTTTAGTGGCTTGGATTGTTTTTTGAACGTGTGAAGGAGTCTTTGCAAATTATCCCCTGAACTGCTATAAGTTCAGCGTCATCTTCATTGACATTTTATCCCCATTTTGTAACCTGTTTGTAGGTAGTTTTTCAATAATTTGTTATACAAACAAATTGAACCGAAAAGGGCTTAGAGAGTCTTCTTGTCGCATCCCTCTAGTTATGTTAATTTCTTCTGTTATGTGGTGTCCTCCTCTAATGGTGGTTTTGCAGTTTGGATTATAGTTTTTTATCAGTTGAATTAAATGAGCACTGGCATCTTTATTTCTCATTATTTTGATAACATCTGCTTTTGGTTCCTATGGCTGATAATTTTTTGTAGTGGTACTCAAATGTACCCCATGTATATGTCAAACATTTAGTGATGGTCACGACCTTCAGGTACCCTCAATTATTGATTGGTTTAGTGATGACAAAACAATTACCTAACTCCTAAATTTAAAGTAAACAATTGTTTCTCACTACCAAACTTCTCAAGAGAATTTCTATACTTGTACATATGTACACAACCTCCTTTGTAACAGTCCTGAAATGTACTTGCGTATATACATTAAACATTTAGTGGTGACCCCAAATCTTTTGGCTCCTACAATCATTGATTGATTAGTTTTAACAAAACAATTCACTAGCAAATACAAAGTAAACTAGGTGAATGCTAGTGAATTACAGGACTTCCTTGCAAAATACTAACAAATATATGGGGGATTTGATTCCATTAGCGCAAATGAACAAAGTTTATTTCCAAAATCCCAAGTCTGTAACCAAAATAGTTCGAAAGTTATAACAATATCAATTTTAAATATTTAAAAATTCATATCTACCTTACCTTTGGAAGAAGCAGGTTAGCTGCATTCATAATAGTGGCTGGTTGCCTAGAAAACATAAAAAACAAAAAAAAATGGTTGGAGAGAATTTTGAATAAATTAATTTCGGATAATTGCTAAAGCTTGGCCCCTTAAATGTAGGAAAATTTATGCCATAATTTATTACGTAAAGAAATCTCTGTAAAGAACCTTTATTTAACTACGCATATCTATTTCCAATTCTTTTATATCTTGAACGGCAACGGAAATATATATTTCTACAAAAAAATGTATATGTGACTGTAACTGCGGCCATATTCATTTTTGAAAGTTTTAAAAAATTGCAAAAAATTGCATTTCATGCGAGTTATTGATGACCTGAATTTCAATCTTCTATGTTAAAATTTGAAAATTTGCCCCCATTTTCACCCCATGTATACCTATAGCGTTTAAAAGCTGGTTTTGTTTACATAATTGTTTTGTAGGCCTTCATTCCAAATTTCATCAAAATTGTCCGTGTAGTTTCGGCTGGCGAGTGACCACAGACACACAGACACACACACACACAGACAGACATTTTGAAAAATTTTGTTTTTCGGGTTCAGGGAGTCGTAAAACGTCAAAATAACGCAACTTATTTCTTTCGATTTTTTTCGACCTTATTTAGCAAGAATTTTCAGGATGATTTTTTATAGGTAAATACATAACGTTTTTGTAGCAGTCCTCAGTAATACTAGTAATACACAGGTAGTGCTGATTTAAACCTTCCCGCTTAGTTCAGACGAAACAGATCACTATTAAAAATTTAAGGTGAAGAATAGTTCTTCACAATCTAATTTTGCCAGCAGTCCTCAAAAGTACTTGCGTATATGCGTTGAATATTTAGTGATGATTGAAGCTTACCAGTACCTACAGTATCTTGATAAAACAATAATTAACAAAACTTATAATAAATTAACTATTCAATTTTCTCCTAACTGCCTAATTTGTCCAGAAGATGTTTTGTATATAATCTTAGAACTGATTGTCGTCTTCAGTTATCATTGATTTCCTAGTTTGGAAAAGACAGTTATCGAACGATGTAAAAAATATTACCGCATATTTTTTTACAGCTTTGCATCTCATCCAGCAATGGCTTATTCGTCGATAGAGTACAATGGGCACGATAAAGTAGTTCCTAGTCAATTGATATCTATCTGTACTGCATAGCGTTTGATGTTATTTGTAGCATTCTTTCTTTTATACACACCTTTTATATTATGCCGCAGAGTAGTCATATAGGGGCGGTTCTGGCTCAGTTGAAGGTCACTCGCTCTGTGGTGGTCACCTTGGAAACACTTTTGAAGGACAGGTTATTATCTATGCTAAAAAGTAGGTCAAGGTTAAATTGTTCCTGTATTGTGTGAAGGTCAAATAACATATTGCAAACCCATTAATAATAAGTGTGACCTTGATATATCTAAAATATTATATTAAAATACAGGTATCACAAGGCACTCTATTGGTGCACGCATCCAGGTTTGAAAAAGTGCGCCAAGTGACTAATGAAACGTGCGTTTTACACTCTTTTCTATCGAGGAAAATAATTCAAAAATACCAACCAAAATTGCATCAAAACTGACTAAATTCATTGAATAGAATTTTTTAGATGTGTGGGTTGGTAATACTCAAATGTCATGTAATAATATCATTATAGGTTTAGTTACACAACCTAAGAATGTTAGATAATGTTAGATTCCCTTATTCATTCTATTACAGAGCATTTAACACACATATTTATGTTTACAGTATGAATTGAATTATTTAATCGAATAAAACTGATTAATACACTTGTACTCAATAACAGTTTCTTATTAAATTAGGTTCACAATTCGAGTAACTCAAATATCAAGGAAGACGTCCATCAGATAATAACGTAGTTGAGTACCATTGAATTATTTTATAAAAAAATGAAAACATATTGTATACTTAATATGACTATATATTCTCCTAAAATATTAACTGAAAAAAGTGATATATTTACTATCATTCCTCACAATAAGATGAGGTAGAGCTTTATTTTTTAAGGAATTAAAAAACAGGCCGGCCGATTGAATATAAATATTAGGATGATATAGATGAACTAATTATTGATTTGTGGGTAGTATCAGTATACGCATAAATAACAGTATAACTTTCGGTATAAGCATCAGCATCAGAATCAATATAAGTGTCAGCATCAGAATAAGTATGGCATCAGTATAAGCATCATTATCAATATAAGTATCAGCATCAGTATCAGTATAAGCATCAGCATCAGAATAAGTATAGCATCAGTATAAGCATCATTATTAATATAAGTATCAGCATCAATATAAGCATCAGTATTAGTATAAGCATCAGAATCAATATAAGCATCAGCATCAGAATAAGTATAGCATCAGTATAAGCATCATTATTAATATAGGTATCAGCATCAGTATATAGCATCAACATCAGTATGAGAATCATCATCGTCGTCATCATGGTCATCGTCGTCATCGCCATGGTCGTCGTCTCGTCGTGATCGTCATTCTTATCATCATCATCATCGTCATCATCATTATCGTCATCCTCGTCATTATCTTTAACATCATCGTTATCGTCATGATTGTAATCATCAATTTCATCATTTTCATCATCATAATCATCATCACAAGGCGAAAAGGTTTAATCAATCAAATGTGAGTGAAAACAGTAAAAGCGACTAGTTATTTAAACTGAAGTGTGAAAATAAGTAAGGCAATTGTAAATAATTTTGTCTGAAAAAAAGGAAAGTTAGGCTTTCTCTTCTACTCACATAATGCGGGAAAAGTATAAGAATGTGAAACTTTGTACACTCACCCGATAGAACAATAAAATAAATTATTGTCAAATAAGACTTGTATCAAAGGGGGGCATGTCAGTACGGAGCTTCGTTGTAATATAGACATTAAATGTAAGTTCAAAAGCGACACGTTCCGTTCAACACGTCAATTAACTAAAAAACACTAAGCAATGTTTGGCAATTTTTGTGTACTGCCAGTTGCATAATACAGACGCGTAACGGCTTCTAACATAGCACTGCATGAAAGAGAGGCTATATCGGCTATATTACCGTTCTGAAGGAATGTTTAAAAAGAGAAAATTTTGAAATCTTGACTTGAACAGTGTTTTGCAACATTTACGTATAGTTATGACTTACTAAATATTCTTCAATATTACGGTAGTTGTCCTCAAAGGTATCCTCTAACCAGTATGTACTTTAAGAGTTACTTCAATATCTTTAGAGCTACCTCTGAGGACCTTAGTAGGCCTTATAGTCCTTAAAGGTACTTGTCAGTGCGTAGTACATCGCATCTTTAATTTTGCGATAGCAACGGATATATGACAGCATCGGACATTTAATACCGCCAAATTAAAACAGCAGCGGAAGTATCCCACATCGGAACTGTAATTTTGACAAAGTTGAACAGAAAATGAAAAGAAACCACAATAGCTGTAGTGATAACGAAAGAAAACTACTTGATTCTAACGACACTACAGCAACTCAAAGGGTGCGTAATAAAATATTTAAAAAAAATTTCTACAAACTTCTAAGTAGTTTCTCGATAAACCATTAATCTTTCAGAATGAAAAATGTCTACAACTGTAAATCTTTGGTATTCGCAGTGATAAAATACATAATTACACACATATGCAAAATTAAAACATTAAGTAGTGTTTACGGGTACAATTTTTCTCGAAAACGGGCCAGAATTTGCCAAAAATAAATTAAACAAGAATTTGTCAACGTATCTAACACATCAAATTGGGGAAGCTACCCCTAATGTAAAAGCTACCCCTAGTAGGTGAAGTATTTTTTCTAGACTTTTCAAACAAAAAAATAAATTTTTCTCGAAAACGGGCCAGGATTTGTCAAAAATTAATTTTAAAAACCCCCCATCTCCGCCTGTCGACTTTTACGCGTATTCAACACATATATTTAAGACTGTACAAAATAAATAAATTTTTAAGATAAATATTGATGTAAAGTGAAATTCTTTATGAGCATAATAATAAAGTTTTAACTCTGAAATGTTATGCAACTAACAACACTCTCGTGATGTTTTGCATAAATTTATATTCACATTTATATCAAAAATTTAAGACTACAAAATCAGTAAATTTTTAAACTAAATACTGATGGAAAATAAAATCCTTTATTTATTTCGGAAATATGTTGTTCATATAAAAAGTTCTAACGTTTTTTTAATGAAAGAAAGCCTTCCTTAACTGTGAAATATTATAGATCACAATTCGACATAAAACGTACATTTTTAATATTTTCCAAATTAATTGGGTATCAATAGGAAGTGTGGTGTAATATAATGAATGTTTAACATATTTGTAAACTATGTGTAATATGTTTTTTTTCTAAATTAAAATCTAACGATTGTTTTATGAAATAAAGTAATACTAACTCTCACAATGTGTCTTTGGACATTTTACATTCATATATGCAATTACAACCCATTTTAAATGGATTGTACTCGTAATGAATAAAAAGCTTGCAATTTCAAAATGCATTGCCCATATAGTATTCAGTATGATTTGTAATATTACATTTAACTTGAAATACAAGTATTGTACTAGAATGGAATGTATAATTGCAATTATTGTTGTGTAAACGATAGACGTGTACTTATAAAAGTAATGTATGTTTGAAGGTGTGTGATGTAAGTAGAGGTATATGTGCATATCTATGGAAAGAGATAAAAGACGACTCAATGTGGACGTCCTTTTCCTCAGTGTGTAGGAGTGGATGTGGGGAGGGTGAAAATAAAGTCCTACAAAAGATGCGCTCCTGAAAATTTAAAATTTGCACCCAATTCTCAGAAAAAAAAATTTTTTTTCAACGCAGTTGTGTTTTATAAGTGGGAATTTATAAATTTCATATATAAATTTATCAAAAGATGAAGAAATGGCTCTTAAATTAACCAATTCCATTTTGAAACAACAAAGAGCACTTAAAACACAACATTTTGTACTTACGTAAGCTCATAAGAAACATACGCATGCAATTTATCCATTTAGTGTATACATGTATCGAAATGCTCTTTAAATGAACCAGTTCAATTTTGAAACAACAAACAGCACTTAAAACGTGACTTATTTTTTAATTTAGTTTCATTAGAACTCCAAATTTACAATTTTCGATGGAGCGTGGATATTACTGCTTCAAGAATTGTAGGATAATGAACGCAGTTATTTTGCTTTAAAACCATTTTATGCAGGTGTGAATGCGAACATTCTATTTTTATCTTAGTCACAAATTTACATTACAATTTTAAAACGGGTTTTGAAAATATATGAGTGCAATTGTGTGATTTGTATTGCATAAATACATGACGTAAAGTTTTCAGATTTACATGCTTTTGGGAACTGTTTTGGCTTTTATTTAACACAAGCTTTTTTTCACTTTTAACTGTACTATCTTTTCACACTTTCCTTATATGCATCATATTTTACAATAAATAAATTTATAACGCAACATGCACTTAAAATTTGCAAAAAGGACTGCTTTACTTTGATGTAGAAGTTTATAAATGAGTAAATGAGTAAGTCAGCCTTAATGTAGATCATTTCACTTTTCTAGCGCAAATTGAACTATCACTCACATTTTTTTTAGCTGTAGTAAAATTTCAATGTACCCATATACTGTTTTCATGAAAACTCGAAATATGAATTATATGTATGTATATTTCCAATAATAATAATGCAAGGACGTTTTTTAGCTGTAGTAAAATTTTTAGGATAAATAAACCAAAAAAGTTTAACATTTATTTATTTATTAAAACATAAAAAAATACTTATAACTACAATAAATTCTACAAAAAATTACTATACTAAACAAATGATGCAAAAACTTCTTACTAACATATACTAATTTAACACTATTTACACATCTAAAACAAATTGACTAAACTACACTATACACACTAATTTAAACATTTACATCTAAGTCCTCTAACGTACGCAGCACGTTTTCTGTTTTTGCTGTACTTATTCTAATTTTTTCTAACTGCTGGTAGCCTCAGCTAACTCCACAGTTAGTTGCTCAACGCGAGCGACTCCCGACACCTCACTGCTTGTGTATTTGTGTATTCTGCCAAAATTTGATGTAACCATCGCACGCTCTTTGCCCTAAATTCTTGTAATGTCGAAGGGCCTTGCGTAAGATGTGTTGGTGGAGATGTTGCAAGGCCCTCCTGGTCATCATCCCGTTGGATGAGGGATAGATTCTTCCCCACCATATTGGATATGGCGAAGTGACGGTGGTAATAGTGGTTGTTGCGGTGTGGCAACAACTGGTGTTGCCGGTGTAATACTAGAAAAATAATGAATTACATTAGCAATGTGTTAGCCAATACATAAATCAGTAAATGAACTCATTTAAGTAACGTATACTTACTTTTCAAAATATCGTAAAAGGTCCTCCTCCACATCACTGTCTCTGATAGATATAACAGGAATATTTTCATTTGAAGGTGTCGGGAGTGGTTCTGCAAGCTGGTAACTAAAACATAGTTGCACCAAGATAGCTTGCAGAATATTTGTCTTTTTTTCATTTAAGGTTTAGTTTTCTTGCTTGTTGAAGCCATCGTGACTACTAGGTAATGAATGAGTATTCATATAAAACTTTGACAATATCTACATATAAATGTTAACGTTATCAAAATTGCTAATAAGTGAAAGTGGTTAGTAGAATGAACTGACCTATGCAAGCGAAGGGTGATGATCTGTAATGAATGCAGCATAATCTAGGCATGAGAAAGTATTTCATATGATGTCAGCAAGGTTAAGTTAATAGATATTCCCAGTAAACGCCCAGTTAAGATAATAAAAGTAGTGCAATGTCTGAACTGATACTCTTACGAATACAATTACAACGTAATCTAAAGGCAATGAACTAAAGCGCGTGAAAGTATTTTATGAAATATCAGCAAAGTTAACGATAGGTGTTAATAGATATTCTCAGTAAAGACCAGTAATAATAATGAACAAGGTGCGATGTGTGCGTCTGTCTGAACTAATGTTCTTGCGAATACTATTGCAACGCAATCTAAAGGTAATGAACCAAAGCGTGTGGAAGTATCAAATTTAATTTTCATGTATGACAAGTTTCTGTATGCTGCATAGGCAATGAACTAAAGCGTGTGAAAGTATTTCATGCAATATCAGCAAGATTAATGATAGGTGTTAATGGATATTCGCAGTAGAGACTAGTAATAATAATGAGCAAAGTGCAATGTGTGCATCTCTCTGCAGTGAGGTTCTTCCGAATACTATTGCAATGCAATCTAAAGGTAATGAACTAAATCCTGTGAAAGTATCAAATTTAATTTTCATATAAGACGAGATTCTGTATGCTGCATAAAGTCAAATACAAGTTATAACAAGTTTGTGATATTTGACCTTGAATGTGGGTTTATATGACTATATAAGAGCATTTTTATACCAGTCAGTATATTGTACTCGTGACTAGAATTGTAATTGTAATTGTAAGCCTAAAGTACTTCAATAGTTACTTAAATTATTAATTTTTAATTATCAGTTATAATAAATAAAATATTTGCTACAAGTCCATTACTGCATAACCGGCAGTATGTGCTTTATATTTTTGCATTGTTGGACACAGTTTTGAATGTAACTATGAGTAAGGTTATTTCAACTAGTAGTGATATTGTTAATTTAACAAAACGTATTCTATTCTTGAAAACCAAAAACGAATTTGTAAAACACATCCGTATAATTAACAAGTGAAAATTTGTTTAAACTCGAAAGTAATTTATTATTGTTAAAGAGCTGTCTTGCTAGACTTAAACAGTTAAAGAACGCTTCAGAGAAAACAGGTAGTGGAATTATCAATGGCGTTAAAGAGCGTTCAGGCAAATTATGTTGGTACTCTCGAGATTCATGTTTTAATGGTAGGTTTCTTACAGGAATTATAGTTAATATAGCAAACATCAAGAACCCTCTTATTTTTTTACAAAATGCATACAATAGTTTTGCACTGAAGGTTAAAGTAATGCTAAGGCAAACGATGCTAAAGGTGAATGTCCTTCTAGTCTGCAATTTTATGCACCCTCAAATTAAAGTTATCGAGTTGAAGACTTTGAGGCTGATGGAAAATGTATGTAAACATAAGGATATACGTTTAGTAACGAAATGGGGGGTCGGTATGATGCTCGTGCTTACATAGCAAAACCAAATTTTCATAGTTGTACAATGTTTGATAACGATATGCTTATCATTCAAATGAATAAGCTAGAAGTATATTTCAATAAACCTATATATGCAGGACTCAGTGTTTTAGACGTTTCAAAAACTTTTTGATACAATTTTCATTACGGTTACATGCTACCCAAGTTTCATAATAATGCTAAGCTCTTGTAGATGGATACGGATAGCCTCATATACGACTTTTCACTTCCCGATATCTATGAATGCATTAAAGAGCACATTGATACATCTGATTATAGCCCCAACAGTATCTTTGGAACTCTAACTAAATAAAAAGTCCCTGGCCTAATGAAAGATGAAAATCATGGCGCAATTATGTTGAAATTTGTAGGACTTCGTGCAAAAATGTATGCTTACATGGTTGATGAAAAAGTTGTAAAAAAATCAAAGGGTTCTACCAGCGCAAGCGTCAATCAGATCACGATAAATAATTATAAACATGTTTTGTTTAATGGTGTTGTAATAAGGCGTTATCAGCATCTAATAAGATCAAAGAAATATGATGTGTTTACAATCAAACAGAATAGAGTAGTACTTAATCCATTTTATTCGTCATCTATTTCAGAAAACGATTTTATCATTATGAGCAATCTTGAAAACAAATTGCAGGAAGCGCTATGGTACAATAGTGATAAAATCTACAGAAAATCCCTAGAGAGTTGTTTGATGGGGAAGTCCTCCCCCGAAAGCTATTTATTTGTACTGAATATATTACAATATATGGTTATTCCTGATAAGTGTTTTTACTGGTGTGCTATAAACTCAAAGTGTGCAAATGAAGTTACTATTAACACATTATTTAATAAAAAAAATTAAATTAGACAATACCGTTAAAACTTTTATAAAATTGTGTACCGATATTCATTAACTTTTGATAAAGTAGATAGGATCTTAGACGATATGAATGTACTTGGTGACATACCGGTTAAAACGTATCTATACAATTTATTATGGGTTGATGATTCAACAAATGTTAAATCTACCTTAGAAAATATTGCTTACAAAGACACTTTATTTATTATAACTGAATGTATTGTGCTAACTACAAGTGCCTCGATATTTTAATTGAAATATTATTAGAACAAAATATCAAATATAAGTTTCAACCGTGGGAAAACGATGAGCACCACAAAATTGATTACTGGATACTAGACATCAATAAAGGTGAAACAAATTCAAATTCCTACTTGGGATGGAGGTGTGTGCCAGATTCGGGAATATGGACATTCAGCAATTTAAGTGACTATAGAAGTACTTTAGGTTCACTTTATAAGATAATGAAATTTTAAAAACAAATTTAATATTTATATTTAAAAAATAAAATACTATTATTTTTTTGTGCGTTTTATTTCATCCAAGAGCTACATCATTTTATACGAACTATATAACTAATATAAGTAATTTATTTCACAAATTACAAGTTAAATGTTATAAAACAACATCATCCTTATTGATCCATGATCTTTCATCCAATCCCCACCACCTTACGAATAACTTGTTATTCTTGGAGCGAAGCACTTTTCCTACTAGATACACATCAGGATACTTTGTTTTCTGCAATTCATGTTCATAAAACCCTCCCAGTACAGGTTTTCCCTTCATGTCTTCCAGCATGTACGTAGTGGGGTTTGTAATGCGAACTTTCACAATCTTAAATAGTTTACTAGACCAATAAGGTGTGTATCCTTTGGCGAAAGTACTTTAATTTACTGATTCGTACTATGTCACCCACAGAACATCGATTTCTATCGAATATTTTTATGTGAATGTAAGCCTCTAGCTTTGTATGATTACCGACATCTTTGGGCTTCATTCCGATAGTTCTATGCTTACGATTGTTATTATTCATGGTATCAATTGTGTCAATCCATTTGTATTTACCTTGTAGGCTGAATGACTTATATAGAGCACCATTAATGGTTCTGATAACACGTTCCGCAATTGCAGCCTTCTTTGTGCTATAGGTGGAGTAATGATTGAATCCATAACGCCGCATTAGTTTAGTAAAATGCTCATTGTAGAATTTTTTCCCTGCATCTGTCTGCAAATTGGTAGGTTCCGTCCTTTTTTGAAGATTGTTTGAATGGCCTTGGTAACTTTGTGGCCTGTTTTCGTTTTTAATCCTTTAGCCCATAAGTATTTCGAAAAACAGTCGATAACCACTAATATATACTTATAGCCCTTATTTTGGTTGGCATATGTGTTAAAGTCAGCCAAATCTGCTTGCCAAAGGTCATCTAAACCTCTAATTATTGTGCGCCTTCGTCTAAAATGTTTTCGTGCAGGTTTATGCAATTGGTTGACGAGTTGTAATTTGGACATGGTACTAATTTATCCACAATTTGTTTAAGTTGATATAGTTTTGCTCCAACACTAGATAAGCGTTAGAGTTTCCTTTAAAAGCTTTCTGAACTGCTTGTAGACGAAAATCAAGATATCCTTCACTTACAGCATGACCATCTTCTTCCGGGCCCGCCAACTGTGTCAAACGGTTTCCATCCAAATTGAATCTTGTTGATAAATAGTATTGCTTAGTCATGGCATCTTGAGGACCTATGGGGCTGGCAAAATTGCTGAGTCTCCTATTCTCGATATCAAATTGATTATCATCAATCAGTTTAAACTGAGGGGTTAATTTCTTGACATCAATGCATTCTAATCTATACTGTTTAAAAAACGGCTGCTCGGTTTTTCAATGTACCCACCCCCATACAGTTCTGCAATTGATATTATTTTATTCACAACACCTGTATTCCCTGCCAATTTTTCTGGCCACAATACCTCTAGATCACGATGTACATCATTCCAATATTTATATTCAATCGGCCTGTTTGTTAATTCCTTAAAAAACATGGTTGTGGGTGATCATGATGACAGCAAGGGTTTGATTATTTGTGTACTTTTTGCTGCGGTTCCTCAAATTTGCCCACTTACGTTATAATCTCGCCTTACAACATTAGTAGCTTCTATTCAATAATCTTTTCTATCTTCTGAATTTACTAGATTTCAACTGGGTTCATTCATAATAAGCAGATCTTAAAAACCTGGAGCCCCTTTATACGTGACACCGTTAATAATCATATCGTTTCCTTTAATTGTAACAGGAGTATTACCAATTGTCCATTTGTCAGTTTTGGTATCATAGTGGACTCCATAAGTATGATCAATAACACCTTCAGGATCCCTCATAATACGTTCAACGTATATACGAGGTAATTCACGATACTGCTCGAGAAATTCTTCTAAGATGGGTTCATTACGGGTAGTAGAATCATCTGTGACACTAAGAGGTTCATCTTCTTCTTCCTCAATATTAATCTCTCCTACAACAGATGTATCTAAGAAAGATGGCGTACGAAGACCTGGAGGAAGATTTGTTTGAAAAAACGGAAGCTGAGCTAGTGGGCTAGTAACACCCTTTCTTGAATCACCTAATGGAGTGAAGCCTGGAGACCGTTGAGGCTAGTGGGGGTAGTAGCGTACTTTATCGGAAATATGAATAGGGGTAGTTTTTTTCGGTTTAACGCCAATGGGCTCCTTTTTAGGTTTTTTTTTTATCTGGATTGATTTTATATATTATTTCAATTAGAGGTTCTACTAGGGGTTTATAAGTACTTTCAAATGTTCTTTCATTATCAATGCGAGCAATTTTATTACTGTTATACTCCTGCTGTATTGTTTTACGAGCCTAAATAATTTTTTCTTTAATATCATTTCCTTGTTATCCATTGCCGCAAAGCGGGTTTACTGAACAGATACCGGTTTACCTCGAACAGATAGCTGTTAATACCTAAACTGATCAGTACCTACTAAACCATTGTAAGCAGTTTAAGGTATTATATATTCATCAAATCTTTTCCTATAGCGACCATTATTAGCTTCAGCATCCTTGCTTATGACCATGTAACCAAACGGATCTTCCCAGCATTTTGGACAAATGTCCCGAAATAATTTCATGCTTATGGTGGGACTTATATATGATCCTCATACACATGTTTTAGGTTTAATTCATCTTGCTCAAATAATATAATTAGATTCGCATTGTCACAAATTAAGTGCTTTGGAATTTTACTGTAGGTTTCACCCAAATAGAAACAGGCAATATCGTTATGCCTACCCATAAAAAATTATGTCCTTATGTTATTTTGCTTTTCACAAGCGATATCATCGAAGATAAAAATAGAGTTTGATTTTGCACAATTAGGCTCAATCACATCTTGATTAAGTAACCTATATCCCTCATTGGAAGTAAGATTTCCTGTAAAAGTTTGTATTTGTTTTGATTCAATGACTTAGAGTATACGTGTATATGTTTAAATTTCAAACCATTTTTCTCGGTAACCAGACTGATCATTGCGTTTGTTTTACCACAATTGGAGGGGCCACATGTAATACCACGTATACTATTAGGAAGTAAATCACCATGTTTTGAAGTAATAGTCTTTTCATCAAAGTCATGATTTTGAATTGTTAGTGGATGAAATAGAACTAATCACATAATTACAACATTTTTATTTATATACTAGGCTATATTACAACATTACAATAACTATAATAATCTTTTCACAACCCCAGTAAGTGGGCTGTACTGCACAATAGCGTCATGGAGAATTAGACGATAGACAACAATTCCATTATCGAAAGGTGTTAGAGATTCTATTTCCAATTTGATGTGTACTGTTGAGTGTTTTAAGGATTCGTTTTGTTTAGAGCAGTCCATTACAAGTACTGGACATGATTTGAATTCGGAATAGTTGAATAATGCATCTTTATCATCTTCACCATAGTAATCACATCGAAATTTCAAAAATTGCGATAGGCAGGTATGTATTGGTTAGCACTGAAGTTCAAATGCATTGCTTCATATGGATAACACTCAGAATTCAGATGTACTTTAAGATTTCTGATGTTAATGTGATCAAAATTTCCGGCCCTTGCTGACTTTGTGTAGCTTTTACCTTTTTGGAATGCAACAATTATCCAACGTGGTTTTTCCAGTTGCGTTGATGTTTTTATTGGCCATATGTCTGAGGTTGCGTTTAAAAGAAGGTAATTCATATAACTCCCATCGACGAAATGGAACAGCAATAATTGAATTTTTATTGATTCCTTGAGACAAGTTAAGCTTCGCAGCATCAGTAAGTGTTAAATGTGGTACTTTCCATTGAATTTTGTTTAAGGTTATTGCGGCATCAACTTCACCATAGTAACAGTTTGTATCGCTTCTAGATCGAATTAAAACCAACTCTTGGCGCATATTCACGATTACCTGACGATAATCCTCCATTATTCCAAATATGTGGTTCAATGGCATGCATGGCATGTAAAAGATTTTTCACCATATTGCTCATCGAATTCTACTTGTAAACGTTCTTCATTCTTTGGTGGCCATCGCAAATGGCTTAGTGCTTTGCTTTTGCTTGCCGTATAAGAAATATGTCCCTTAAGCGTAAATATTATACCTGGATTTCTGCAAACATCCACTCTCCGACCACCTAACTCAACGAATTTCTTCGAAAAGAAAGTTCGGGAAATTGTTGGTTAAGCTGCATGCTTTTCTTTCATCTTTTTTTGAGCTCAAGTTTACCTTCTATATACAGAAAACTATCATAAGTAGCCATAATTAGATCTTGACTTTGAATTAAGATACGTATTTCTTCGGAACGTCCATATTTAGAAGATCCATACGGAAGATAAGTGTGAATATCTGATTCAATTATAGTATCATCAAAATGTACGTTTTGAAAGACGTTTAACGATTCTGCCATTGTGGTTGAGAACTTTTAATGACTTACTGTAGGGATGATGTCTTTTATATGAAATTTTGAAAGAAGGAATTTGTCCTGGATTAATTCTCAGACCCATGTTCTTTCAGTTCTACGCGTACTGTGAATGGCTCACTTTCACCAAAGTCTATTAATTCACCCTTTTGATTAGTCAAATTAATTGTATTGCTTGCAGTTTTATCTAGACCATAACCTGGTGGAACTGAAACATCAATCTTATATAATACTTTAGCAGGTTTCCCGTTTCGATAAGATCCCTTTATAATGTTGCACTCTACGTGTAGATTAGCGTGTTTAAGTATTTGGATATCTAACGCAGATGTACGTATAGTATTTGGTTCTAATATTTTAGACTCAAACCCTGGCATGCGGGCAATGGAATTTTCTTTAGTAAAATCGATCTCAAATGAACTGTTTATCTCACATTTAAGTGTATTGTTGTTTGCTCTAATGATAAACTTTTCTGTGGGTATTTTAGATTTTAGGTAATCGTTAATTTCATCTAACTCATATGCACTCATATTAATCACTCGCAAATGAGATGGATTTGTTGTAATATAAAATCTATCGTTGCCTGTATAAATATTTCTAATGCTGTTGCAGCCGTAAAATCCAACCAATTCAATAACTTATTTCTTCCCCAAATCTGGTTCTATCGGTGGATAGAAGTTGTAGCTAGCTGTGTTACCAACACCTTCTAAACTGGATGTTATTGACAATTGAGAAAATTTGATGTTGTGCTGATTATTTATATAAAAATTGTAGTCATACGTGTACGCAAATAATTGTATTAAACTCATGATCTTGGTTGTAATTATAATATATTGTACACCCCCGAAAGTAGTTAATCACTTCGATTGGATTTTTGTAGCAAACCCAATGTGTACTTGGTCCTCTTTGGCTATCTAAGTTAATAATTCCAGATTCATTCTTCCGTGGTAATTTAGGCATGCTATCTCATAAAAATATCCCTAAAGTAGTGTACATTTTTGGTATATTGCTTTAAATCAATATCCGTTAACGGTCTTTTGGGTAATATATTCAGTTTTTTGGAAACGGTTTTAAGTATAATGCACCACCACCAGATTTGTTTGGTTTTAGATACAGTGCACCGCCTTTCTTATTCACGGAACCTATAGCGATCGATTCCATCATGCGATTATGGCGCGATATCTCTTCTTGCAATTCTTTAGCATTTTTAGCATCATTGACTGCTTTAGCAATTCCTGATGCACCGCCAGCTAAAGCACCCATTGCTGATAATCCTACGAATAACGGAATCAGAAATGGTAAAAACCCTCCTTGTTTAGGTAGGGGAATTACTCTTGGAACTTTAATGTTTTTCTTTCCTCCTAAACTCTTTACCACACGTTTTTCCGTTGAAAGCGCTGACTTTATTGTGACTGTGAAATTTCCGTTACGCTTAATTTTTTTAGCTATTGTTTTTCGTCAATGCAATAAATTTCCGCGATAGCATTTTTTCTTCTTCTTCAGATGAGATCGACGTTTACACCCCATTCCTAATTTTCTCTTTGCGATTCATGGAGGTACTGACTGCTAAAGCTGCAGTCCGTTCACCTAATGTTGCATCTGATGATTTAAAGCGTTCCCAAACTTTTTTTTGTAAAATTTTATCCGCTTTATGTCTACTATTTAAATCTCTGTAATCTCTATAACTGATATCGTGAAGTTTGCACTGAGCATCTAATTGATTAATACCGGGGTCACCGCGTGCCAGTCGTTTTTCTAAATTTGTACCAGGACTGGAATACTGGTAACCAGGTAAATGCAATTCAAACGGAAGTTAATTGATTAGAGCATTCACTAAACCACCACCACCTACACTCTTTCGCTTTTTAACTAATATTGTTTACCTGGATGGATGGAACGGGGTATTTATACCTAAATTGAGAAATACAATTCATAGTCATTTCTTTATTCAGTAAATGCTATACATTAGATAAGCAGACGATAATACAATATTTCCATTAAACATACAGTGTTATGTGAATTAATATTATACTTAGCATTTATAACATCATCAATGTCTTTATAAATGTCATCACCACAACCACGGAATTCTTTCTCACGAAAACGAAGGTAGTCAACAACTTGTTGCATGAACTTTTCATTGAAACACACCAGATTGTCAGATTCAAGAAATTCCAATCTATAGCTTATTATATCCTTTAAATTGAACAGTTCTTCTATACCATGTGAATTGAATGTGCAAGAACAGCAGTTGTAGTTTTCTATCATAACAGTTGTAATAAATACCAATATTGCTAGATAGAGGTTCATAATGTTGATCATAGATTATATCTTCTTCGTTTACATTTGACCAGTCAATTTTCCTTTCAATTTCTTGGTATCGGAAAAATTGTAATTCTACATATGAATGCCATCTTAGAAGCTCATTCCATTCCTTCATATCCAACACTACATTATCACTTTGATCACAGTTGCTACACCCCAAACGCACTTCTGGTACAAGGTTGAGGTGTGTACTGTATCTAATTTCAATATATTTTGCATGATGAGTATCGTTCGATAGTTTGTAATAAATACAATCGATTAAGTACTCATTAGCTGCTTGTTTATACACTTCAGATAAATCACATAATCATATGGCAGGCGTCAGTGTTAGAAGAATAACCTTTATCATGTTTCTCTTCATTTTTATTGCTACTACCACCATCACTATTTTGACAGCACCAACAACACAAGGTAAACTTATTATTCATATTGTTACTGCAACTATGTGGGGTATCCATATATAACGGTGAACTTCTGAGTTTGGATCGTTCCGGAAATGATGTTATTGCTGCCTGCATTATAACGACTGTACTTGCTTGCAATTGCACTAGGACTAAACGCTGTTTAAGAAATGATTTTAGTTAAATCATGTAGTGGGGTTGTGACACTACTATTAAAAATAAAATGTTATGTTTGTTGTTTCCCGACTGCACCCAAACTACTCACGAGGACATCCCTCGTGTTTAACTGCGTTTTAAATTCTTCCATTCGAGTTTTTTCTTTCAAATACTCGTCACTATACGTTCACCTTACTTAGTATTAATTACTGCCACATTAATCACTTTATACTTTTTTGATATCTCGAGGTCACATGCACTTTTAAAAAGTTTGCAATAGGTGCCTTGGTTTAACTCTGCTAATTCCATGTTTAACAATTACAAGTTGCTAACTGATCTCAACACACCTTGCTATGGTTTATATCACAAAAACGTGTCCTTGACTTGAGTACCTATCACAACATGTTTAAACTTATTAAATACCCAGCTACATTTAGCTTAGAAAATTATTTCACCTTGACTCAATTTAGTGAATAAAAGCACCATTTGACCTTGGTCTACTGTTTAGCATAAACAACAACCCGCATTCTTCTTCTTTCCATGAATTGATGCTATTTTTATACTTCTAAGAAATATCATATGATGTTGTACCAAAACCAGGGGGATCGCTCGGCCTCGCTGCTTCATCCTAAAACAAAAAACTCTATTAATCCCTTGCGTCGTCAAATCGGAGCTTACATCCGCTTCAGATAGCTCTACGGGCACGCCACGTATTACTACCTTGGCAAGACGCTCGCTCCTTGCCTGATAGGTGTGGTACTGCGTACCACACTTATCGAGATACTTCATCAGCCTGTCTCGGTCCTGGAGTGAGGCAGGCTGTATCCGGATTCCCTCGAAGGTCGCCTTGGCCCTGGTGAAGGCGATCTTCTTCCGGTCGAGTTCGCGGGAGAAAGCAACCCAGTTCTCCCTCTGACGAAGGATCCAGGACGGGGGTCTTCACTTCTTCTCTCTTCGGCGGCTACGGCGGCGGCGGCTTGTGGCGGCGGTGCTGCTCTTGTTGCTGCCTCGGCTGGCGGGGCGACGCCTTCTGCGGGCGGTGGTGTCTTCTTTGGCCTTCTCCTCTTCTGAGTGGTGGCGGCGGATGGCGCGTCGCTTCTGGCGCCCTTCCACGGAAGGGACAGAAGCGACGGTATCGGGCTGGCGGTACTTGTTGATGGTAGGTCCTCGTGGAAATCCTCGATGTTGACCTAGAGGCACCCGTCGTCGTCGTAGACCTCTCGGCCCGGTCTATGGCGCGGCGTCGTTAGGTTGATACCGGCCGATAAAATCGAATTTAATAATTACTTGTAAATTACAGAGTAATTAATTCTAAATTAACAACCTGCTCTAATCGGATACCAGAACGAAGCCCTAACCCACGAGCCAGCGGCTTCCCCTAGTATTTCAGCACAGGGCCACCAGAATCAATTTTTAGTTTGCAATTTACTTATTTAATTCTATATTTGTTTAAGATTATTTATTTTATTATTCCCTTTTCAGAGTTTGTTTTGTTTTATATTGTTATACCTGAATAAACTTTTTTTAACCCGTTAAGACTTATTCTTAGGTTTATTCACAAAGCAGTGACAGTCTTTAATCCCGGCTTGAGAAGTAAACCGATGGCAATATAAAGGTAGCACCCAGGTGGAGGGAGGGTGTTACATATTTATACTATATGATTTCAGCTTTCGGGTTAAAATAGAAAAAAACTGTTATTATTACAAATTGCGCCTATTAGGAACTATTGTGTACCAGTAGATATGGTAATTAAAAGTACTTACCTTTCACCTTTCACCTTTCACTTGCTTCACCTACTTTTATTTAGGTCGGTACCCGAATGAGCCTTAAACCAAACTGATGCGGAATTGTCTAAAGCTTTCTAATGATGTTACCAAAAGTATATCTTAATTTGGAAATTTTTATCTATACTTTAATTGACTCCATAGCGGCGAAATGCATAACTTGAAAATATTTTCCAGGATTTTCTCATGGCCACTAATAATAATTCTTTTCCTAAATTCGTAACCTCAGTGGTTTTCGAGGTACGCCCGGTAACTGACCTGAATGAAACGGTCTGTACCGTCCCTTGAGCATAGAAGAATCGTTTCAACTCTTTCTTCGTATTATCGGTCTTACAATCTCTATCATGCTGCTGAAGTACATTCTTTGACACCATATCGGACCACCTTTGATAGGAATACTCGGTTTGATTATTCACATCATCAATATGCCGTAAAAATCACCACTTGACGTACCAAACGCACTAATTCACATTCTTCTACAGGGCTTTTAAACTCTGAAATGATCTTGCTAGTTCCTGCTCTCCTCTCACTCATGATATGAAAGAATTGAAGGGAGCCATTCAAAGGCATCTCTTGGAGATTCAATACATCTCTGACCATCCTTCTTTTCCTTCTGTTTAGCAGGTTACGATAAATTTAGCCTGATCAGGACCACGCTTACTAAAAAAATCGTCCTTTCTTGTCCGCAGCAGACGTTCATGTTGTTCCATCTTTTAGCCAAATTTGAACAAAGTTATACCAAACTTGTGTCTTGGGTTAGAAATATACTGTTTAAACTTTCAATGGTACCTACATTTCGTCAATCCAAACACATTACTCCGAAAGTTTTAATTACTTTGTGTAATAAAAATTTCTGTTATGGTTTTAAATTGTAGTAGTTTCCGTACGGTGCAATTTCAAGGTCAAAATTTAGACGTGAAATTTAAATTTCAAGCACAGCTCTTCAAGGTCAATATTTTAAGTTCAAAATTTAAACCTAAAAATAGAATTTTGAAGTTCAAAGTTCAAAGTTTCATAATAATGTTCACCCGTTAGTAATTGTACTTTAAATACACGCAAGGGCTAATGTCTAATATTTTATTTCACCATTAGTATTACACAGATATGGAATCATTCTTAAAAATTAGCTAAGTTCCCCACGCTACCTTGAAATACTACATAGGCTTTCAATTCTTCTACGCCCATGAAGCTGTACCGCATACATCTTTCTTTATCCAACTCCGGATCAGTAGCACGTTTTCCAATACACACAAGACAGGATCTTCAATATAGTGGTGTATACGCCGAAAAAATGGCTTGTGTCTTCTTCTTTAAGCTATATTTTGCCTCTATACAGCATACAAGCTCTATCTTAGCTCAATTACCTCTGTAAAAAAAGGGTTATAGTCAAATTAAGTATACCGGCCTCTTCTAATCTTTGAATTTTTACCGATAAGGGCCTGTCATGCTATCACATAAGACGGCTTTACATACAGGTTTGGTCTCGGATGAACTGTCGAAAAAGGGATTTGTAGATTTATAAACATGCGCTTAGAGAAGATATTAGAGTGTAGTTACGGAAATGTTTTGAGTTATGACCGGAAGATCTTTCCGATATCATATCTCATATAGGTAAAATTTCGCGACGGGAGGCTTTTGGCGAAGGCTGTTTCGGCGATTCCACTACAACTCTCCCCGAGTATAACCGGGATTGTAAGACAGGTATAGGGTGTCGCAATTTGTTCTCGGGTCTTTGTCCCTTGTCGTGATCGCAACTTGTTCGTAGGCCTTCGTGTATTGGCGTGGTACCCTTTCCGGAAAATTTGAATTTGTTTTATAATAACAAGGACGTTAATGCTAAGTTGCAAGACAGGTGTAAGGCTGCCCAACTTTGTCCCTTGTCGAGGCTCCAACGGCGGAAAATTTGAATTTGTATTAGTATTTAAGTCTCTGTAGGTCAATGCTGGAAATATGAATCTGTATTATAATAAGGGGTACAATGCTAACGTGCAACACAGATGTAGGGCTTAGTAACTTACATTCAGGCCCTCGCCCCGCGACCAAAAATTTAAATTTGTTTGTGACGCCATCTATGAGGGGAAATCTGAACTTGTATAATAATAATGAGGCCTAATGCTAACTTATAAGACAGAAATAGGGCTTCGAAACTTAGGGAGGGAGGGAGGGAGAGAGAGAGAGAGAGAGAGAGAGAGAGAGAGAGAGAGAGAGAGAGAGACGGATAAACGAGAGAGAGAAAGAGATAGGTGTGCATGATCAATTTCTATTGCAGAAAATGTTCATTAGTCTATACACCACTAGATGGCGCCACAAACAAACCCTAATTAGCCTAAATGGCGCTACAAATCAATTTCTCTCATAGGGCCAGGGCGCTACCCTAACACAAGTCCTTTCTTAAAGTTTGGATTAGGGCCGCCTTATTAGCATAAAAATTTTTGTGACGGGGACGAATGCCTACACTTGTCTTTAGGTTAGAACCCACATACAATTGCACCAAAGGAGCCATGATAAGGGCCATGTCCCAAGAGCTAGTTTGTGCACTTGTCTTATAAGGTTAGGGCCCCATACCGTTTCCAACCAGGGGGCCTCGACAGGGGCGAAGGCCCGAGAACAAGTTTTCAAGATCTACACGTATCTTACAAATCAGAATTAGTGCCCCTTATTAGAATAAAAATTCAAATTTCCCACCATAACCAATCAGAATGCAGAGACTTAGTCCTCCAATCAGAGAACAGCGGCTGAGTGGTGGGGCTAAGGACCAATCAGAAGCCAGAGAGGTGAGTGCACGCACGGCCAATCGGTTAAAAGTGGGGCGTGGCCTAATTGTAATCCCTCCAATCAGAACACTGCATGCGAGTGCAATTGCCTAACCTCCAAGGGGTATACAGCCAAAAAGGCTCTTAATACAACCAAATTAGGGCTCAAGTCCGACCAAAGGTTGAAAATGGCCCCCGAAAAGGGGCTGGCCCTACCCTCAAAATATACGCCTCCCAAGTGGACGAGTACAAAAGTGGAGGGGAAGGTGTCCCAGGGGGCGGGGCTTGTGACGTAAAAAAAGAGGTGGGGAGGGTGTCGGTGTACTACTGATAATGTTTCAAATATTTGTAATAACTACAATGCTAATATTAAAGTTACTGTTAGAAAGCCAATAAAATTGAAGTAGACGTTCATGACCCCATATGAAGAGCATAATCAAATTAGACACTGGTGTTTTAAGGATAAAAATTCTGGTGTGTTTCTAAATTAAGTAAATTAGAAAAATTCATTTAATTGTGAAAACCGTACAACATAAACATAAGTTTTAATTAAATGTTTATGAGCGTTAATCTCATTATGAATACATTATTAATGGATTTCCTATATTCTAATTTCAGATCGTAAACCATAATATAAGATTTAAAGTGACTTCAGATTACAATAGGTACCTTAAAATCATTAATATTCATGACGTACCGAAAGCTCGTACATATGTTAATGTTATCAGATTGAAATTTCTCTTCTAAGTAAGTATTGACCTGTATTTAACCTTGATGCATTTTTATGAATGTAACACACTGAAATTATCACTACAGACAACATTTCTATATATCTAATTGATTATTGTTAACTGCTTACTTTGTAACTATTCTCACCATTTAACAATATGAACTTACTCAAATCATCATCTAAGTAACAGGGAAATTAAGGGTGTGGTAAAAAATAAAGAGTCAGAAATCCTTAACATACCTGCATACCTTATTTTATTATTACTGTTAAATTGATTTTTTTAAACATACGTAACAAATATATATCTAACCATTTTGCCAAACAAGATTATTGAAAAGAAAAAACAGAGAAATATTTTTACATCTAATCTGAAGTTGCTTTAAACCTTTTACATATTAGTAGCTAGAAATTCTCTTTTCCGTATTGCGCACAAAGACGCGTTAAAAAATAATGTCAATTATTGTCTATGCAATTATATTTTTCTATAATAAATGGTATATAGTATAAATAATAAAAAAGTTGTTTTGTATTGATCGTGAAATTATTGTTAACATCAAAGGCTTTTTGCGTTCAAATGTAAATGATCTAATTGGGAAGAGGGACAAAGAGTTATTTGTTTCATTGGTACATAAAATGGCAGTTTTCGGGACGAGGAAGGAAGTTTCTCGACGAAGCGAGGTGGAGTCCAGCAACCTTCCGAGTCCCGAAAACTCATTTCTTGTACGAATAAAAGATCTAACCACTTTTACCCTTACATTCAGCCATTTATTTGCAGTTTGACTGTTTGTTTGGGAACCCCTAATTTCTTGTCCCTTATCGAAACTAAATTATTTTTTAGGTTAATTTATAACCTTTAAGTTTTTATCATTGCCATGTTTCTATTAAATAATCTAACACAGCAGGAACACAATGTCAATCTAATCTGATGTTGACCAGTTAAAAACATAAAACGAACAAATATAAACTAAAAAAATGTATGAAAATGCAGTTGCTAATTGAACGGAATGGTTAGGAAGTGTAGCAATTAAATGGGATTCTGAACTACTGGTAGAAGGTTGTGGTTCCGGATTAAGGTCCTGTTGATTTTCTAGATTCAGGATCTGATTTGATGTTTTTATCATTTGTGTTACAGATTCAACAATGTAACCCTCAGCTATTCTTGTCGATTGCCACCCTCCATGCCGTTTCAATGCACTTATGTCTGCACCTGATTCATCAACAGTGTAGCAGCTGTTCTTCTTAGGCAATGACCAGTATACATCTTTAAATCTGGCAAACCTAAGGAAGACGCTACTTCCTAAGCGGGTGATGCCAGCTTTTATATGCCAACAACTTTTCTGTGACAGTTCCCATTATAATATTTAATAAAGAATCAATCGTTATTAATACCAAGTGGACGTAATAACAAATATTTCCTATATAACTGTAAGTACTGTTCACCAGTAAATGATCGTGACTTTCTAGTCCGGCACTTTTATTAATAAAACAGCGTCTAAATCAGAGATATGTGCTAGTTTCATTTTTGACAATTCATCACGACGTAATGCTCCTGTTACGCCAAACAGACCAACCTAAAATATTTCAATTTTAGAAACACAAGGACTACTATTAACTTTACCTTAGTCATTAAGTATTTGGAATCTGGAGCCTCATTTAAAAATTTCTGAACTTCTTTTTTTGTAAGTTATTATAAGTTTTTGTTATGAACGAATAAGTTCACATAAAGACAAAATTTACATCGATTGGGGCTTGAACCTTGATAGAGCAGTTGGTTAGCGCGGTATTCTAGCAAAGTACAGGTCATAGGTTCAAATCCTACTCGAGGTAAACTTTTTATTTATGTATTTAATAAAATTAATAATAATTTTTTTTGTAAGTGTTTTTGATCTTTTAGGCTGATAACCATGGCACTTACTTTTTAGGTATAGCACCATCTTAGAATATTTTCGTATATCTATACCATGCTTTACATTTAATGTCGATTTCAACATTGAATACTGGATCTAGAGAGTTGATGGCTTTATGGTCATAGCTAAATCGGCGAGATAATCAATAATTACATTCGCCGCAAAAGAGTTTGCTTTCTTACTATTTCGCCACGTCATAAAGCGCATATAAGCTTTTTCATAAAGCTCCCGTGATTTTGCAGGGAGAAAATCTAAAGTGACCTGTTCTGCCGTTTCTGTAATCTCAGGCGGAGTGCCGTTCACGTCAGTATCAGTTTGAAACATTTCTATTTTATAGAAAATGACTATTATTTGGTAAAATAAAAAACATTGTATAGCTTTTAATTAATATTTATTGATATTACCTCGATAAATTTAAAATTAATAGATGGTGAAATAATGTGAAGATAGATGGTGCCACCGGCGGTGGCAAATTTCTTAAATATTGTTCAGAGAATATAGTCACTAAAAACATTTAAATAATCTTACCTTACACTTGCTTAAAAAGAAAATAAAATACGAAATTTTATTCAATATCAATACTTACTTAAAAGGCTGAAAACATTGCTTGTGATGAACATGTGAGAATTCTGAAATAATGACATTCTATGAACATCAATCAACACAGTGCTGATGTGTGATCAAGGTCATTACGTTTTTGTACTAGGACAAAAAGTAAATTACTTTTTGTACAGTTGCCATGGGAACATGTTGGAATACCGAAATCAGGCACGTTTGGTACGAAATACTGTCACAATGTGGCGTCTTATTTAGGTGGTTGGAGAAAAAAATGTTTTTTTTTTCTAAAAGTCCTTAAGAAACTACTTTCAAAGTAAAAAGTTTAGTCGCCTGACTTTAAACGTTTATATTTTAAATACTATTAGGCCGATTTTAATCAAACAACTTGCATCATAATCATTATTTATTTCTGTGTATGTTTTGTTACATTTAATTAAGTACTAGACCGAAATATATTCGAGAAAACACCATTTTTCATCACTGTTCGCGCAAGACCAATCTTTATGAATTAATAATTAAAACTAGATTGCCTTCATTTTTAGGTATATGCCAAAGTACACCTTTGCTTAGAAGTTGATGCTGATTTCATCACTTTGTGGTTGTGGTTGGAAACCTTTTTTTCCTATAAAAAGGAAATGCTTGTCTTCGTATAACGCCCTTTAGAAAATCACCGATATCTACTTTAGGTCTACTACTGCTTGGCCTCGCCCCTGACACTGAATCAGTAATACTTGCACGTTCTTCAACTGATGCCCTTACACACTTCTTTCACTAATTCCCAAGCATTCCGCAGTGCGCTTTGTTACTTGATTACAAATAATTGCGTTTACGCCGGTCCGCCATCGCTCTGGCATTCCTTTTTAGCATCTTTATTATTTGTTGTAAAGAAAAAGTATAAAAACGAAGTTACTTTTCAAGTTCTATAACCTAAAAATATTTTCATGTATACAGGGTGTTCCACTTTTGCTGCACAGCACTCTACTCTTTTATTTTAAACGAAACACCCTGTATATTAATACGTTTTTTGAATTCACTGTTGAAATTGAGGAGCACTTTGTTATGCATATATGTCACCTACAGACCACCGCTTCGGCGTCATTTCACGTTTTTTGAAAAAAAAATTACGTTTGCGGCATACTCAAAAATGACTCGTATCTCGCAAAGTAAAATAGGTAAGGAGGTGAGGTATTCACCATTCGATAGAGCATAAAAAAGTTAACAAGAAATTATGAAAATAATAATTTTTGAGATACTGGCTTTTTGCGTGTAAATTTTTGATTTTCGAAAAATTGAATCATGGATTACTAGATTTTTTAAATCGAAAAGTATATATTTTTTACATAGGCAGACGCGGTTTTTTTTCTCTTTGGATTTTGTTAATACACATAAGGGCCCATCTTTAGCCGTTTTTACAGAATTGACGGTTGTCTACTTTTTATTTTCTTTTTTGCTATATCGCAGTAGCCATGAATCAGAAAAACAGGGAAAAGGACGCAAAATAATAAGTTATTTGAATTTGGTAATACCGCTCTGGTTTCAAACCTTCGTATGTCCTCACTTAACATAATATTTTGGCTCACTAACAAATAATATATTGATTTAAATTGAAGATACAAACATGTGTACAAATTTTTCATTCACGCGCTATTATAGTACATGTGTGCTGCCTCTCCTAGATTAAAAACGTTGCGGTTTCTCATTCATATTCAGTAATAGCACATTTTTCAAAACCACAATGGACTGCAACAGCCTACCCCACAGAGTTGGATGGTGTGAGTGGTCTAAATTTTGGCAAATCCCCATTACGTAATTTAGATTGGTGGGTTTTGGTTTGAATCAATTAATGCAGCCTTGGACAACTTCTCTTGCTAAACTTATGCAAGGAAATATACTGTTAACGTTATGAAGGTATTAATAGTTGTGGGCCAGCATACAACTAGCGTTTATGTCTATATTGAACAATTAGTTTACTCAAAGGATGTTTAGAATCAAGAACTATATGGTATTTCTATCTACATGATAATGAGATTGGGATAATATTTCACCTTCTTTAATACATTTTTAGTAAAAATTTTTTGTGTTGCGTAAAAATCTAAAAATCTAAGAATAAATGCATTGGAAAGTAGTAAGTTTTAAATATTTTGTGCTGGGTTGGAATTTGTTGTCGGCAAAACATCCTGAGATTCGCACTAAAAGTCGGGACCGTACCACTACAACTTATTATCGCTTAATGTAGGGATACTTCTGTAGATAATATGTCTACTAAATTAAGGTGTATGGTAATATACCGTCAATTGTGTTTATTAGTAAGATACTGTATCTCACAAACTATATTTCGGCGTCAAGATATTACCAAGCAACGTGCTTTTCAAAACTGTGATAAAATTATGAGTTATTTATCAATGCACGAGGGACATGACGTCAGAAAATTTATTGCCATGATGACATTTTGACAGTGTCAATACTATTCAACTAAATGATTTGTTTACAAATAGGTGCATATTACTCAAAACCATTTAATAATCAATATTAACTTAAATAGTTACTTATGTAACAAGTGCAAAAGTGAGTGTTCATTGCACGCGACGTGCGTTTATCCAAAGTGGCCTTTAGGCCTAGTTGGGCAACACGTCGAGTGCAAGGAACACTTTGCACGAGTTGCATATAATACTTTTTGTACGGTCATTGGAAAACCGGTTTTGCTTAGTGGCCATGAATATCGGGAAATAAAAAATATATAACAATGTAATATTAAATATTTAATTATTATTTATTATAATTGTTAGCGTGATTCACTAGATATTAAATTTAAAGATACTCCATTTGCCAGTACCCTAATTTCTGGTGGGGTGTTAAAAGAAGTCTGTATCATTACAGTCATTCATCTTTTCATTAATATTTCCCATCTTAAGCCATAAAACTATTGTTATAACCAGAATAACATTTAATGAGTAGCTAAGAAACTTGCTTGTTATCCGTATTCGATTTTCCGTAAAAAAACTAAAATATAGCGAAAGAGTGAGACAATCTTAATAAACTCGATCGGGACAGAACATGGTTTTTATTGCACTGGTGCCTAAACGATAATAATAATTCACAAACTAAAATAATGTTGAATTAGTTACAAAAATAGAGTTAAGTCAATTAATTGATCTCTGTGTTAATCAAAATTATTTGACATTCGATAATAAGATTTATCTACAAAAAAATGGTTTACCTATGGGCAGTCAAAGTTCGGCCAATTTTAAATTAAATCTTTATGACAAGAATGTATTTTGGCTTCATTATGTTGATGATATTTTAGCATATTTTGATAGTTCATTAGATTTCATTGATGAGTTTTTAAATTAATATTAACAATTTACATCCTAACATAAAATTTCAATAAAGAAATAACAATTATAAAACAAATTGCACAAACAAACGGTTACATTTCAAATATAATGGACACTTTAGTTAAAAAATCAAAACTACAAATTTTCTATCAAAAATATTTACCCAGTTAACACAGAAACTCCAGAAAATAAATACTTACCAATTTTATATTTTGGAAAAATATCAGAATAAGTAGCTCACATATTACAAAAGAACAAGAAGTACAAAGTAGCTTTCAGAACTAATACCAATGTTGTTAAATGCTTAAATGCCAAAGATTCAACTAAAAACATTTTAAAGTCGGGTATTTCTAAATTGAAATTCACATTCTGTAGCTCTGTTGACATTGGACAAACACTTAGGAACTTTGATATTAGATATTATTCCAAACATTAAATTGCAAATAATCACCTTATGACTTCACAAAAGAACCTTAAATTTTTACGTTTCTGTAATAAAAAGACAAATTTGGAAGAATTCGAAATTTATAAACATAAACAGAAAGAAGGGCCAATGTGTTGAATTTTCGGTTGTATAATCTTATAATAAACGTTTATTACGATATTTCTGCAAGTACTTATTATACATATTTTTATTAAATCGTCATAATACAAATACTCGCCCTCTCATTACTTTCACCCTATCTACGACATTGTTAAAAAATTATGGAGACCTGGACATTTAGGTCTTGTAAGTATTAAATGAGCCAAATGTATAGGTTTTTAGTTATTACGATGGCAAGAAGAATGAAGTTCACTTTTCATGCTCGCACCTGTAGTAGCAGTCCATTTAGCTAAAATGCACAATATCTGTACATTTATACCACAGAGGCTTGTGACAAATTTAAGTAAAATCCATTTCTAGATTTTGAATTATTGAGAACAAAAGAAAATAATACACTTCTATTACTGTCTACGCTGTGGGATCGATCACATTTAGAAACCTATGAGGATTATAGATTTAGATTCTTGATACACATGGCAAATTTTCTCTAATGTGTAGATAATATGGTTGAAGGATTGTATGCAGACGCGCACATATATTTTTTGCATTTTGCAAATCACTTTTTTGGATTAATAATACCACAAAACAAAGAGATAATAACATTATAAAATCTGTTTTATTTACTAGTGTAACAAAATTAAACTTTGAACTTTAATTACTAGTAAATAAGCATCACCGATACCTAAAATTAATTTACTCTGAGTCATAATAAATTATTCGAATTCAGAAGAAATGCAATTAATGTAGTAGTTTACTCCGCCCATAAAAAAACAAAAGTCAAAATCAGCGTGTATGTCAACTGTTGAAAGGAAGAAATATTGTTAGCAGTTACTTTATCTCGAAGGTGCCAACAGAGAAAAGCGCATGTGTCATTGTAGCGTCACGACGCTTCTGGGCTCCAGTTATCCTCCTGCAAGCTTATAAGCAGCAGTTCGATTAGTCTGATCATCAGATCTCGTTGACAACATCTAAATAAAAACTTTATTATAAACACACTTATTTAAATCCAAAGTTTGACTATTTATATGTTTTATAATTGTTCTGAACAAAATCCTTGAACAATTGCATGGTCGTTTTGAAATATGTAAATAACGCGGTTAGTGTGGTTAGTAATTAATAGTTGCTTAAATGATGAAGACGTGTTACTAAGTTATATACTTAATATAAAGTGAAAGTTTACTTTCCAATTGAATGTGATTTGTGTTATACTAGAAACATTCTGTGAATCGTGGACAAATTAACAAATTAACAAACAGTTTTTTATTAACTTTTCATGCCCTCAACGGAACAGGTGTTTACCTTGACAAGTCTGTGCAAACAACAAACATAATTTAAAATGCATTCATTCAACTTGTAAATTTAGTAGTTTGCGTCACGGTATATATGAGTAATTGACGTAAGAATATTCTAATTAATTAAAGTAATGTAACTAGTGAGAAAGCTACGCGATACGTTTCAAAATAGCCTGCAACATGTACCTAAATATTTTATTTACGGTTTTAAGTTTATTTCTATTTATATCAAATACAATAAGCTGTGATTTGGAATATTTTTTTACTGCAAAGCAAGTGAGCGTAGAAGAGAGTACGTCGACATCTCAAGTTATATTCCGCGGTTTTACCACCGCTGCGGCGCCGACGTCCCCGAACGATGCACGAGGCGTCTTCACGGCCTACTTTGAGTTAATAAACACGTACAAAGGCGCCGAAGCACTTGACGTCTGGATCACCAGTAATTATAGGTATGTAAGGAATTACGAATTTTAATTTCTAATATTACGTATGTAAAATTTCACAGCGCGTATTGTAAGCCGAAATTTAATTAAAATTAAGATTCCAGGATTTTCCCTGACTAAAGTATCTTTTTTTGTTTAAGAAAAATAGATTCAATTTTCTTGAAACTCGGCAAGCATCATAAAATCTGAGCGGGGATACTTATGTTTACGTATTTAAATACGAATCTTTTTGTTGCGTGACGTGTGAAGAAATAGATTAATACGCTTCGACAATAAATGATTAATTATTTATTTCACTCTTCAACATTTGCGGATTCAGTATTGAAAAATGATGCCTTCTTTCGAGTGAAATAATAAATACGCTAAACTACAAAAAATCAATAAAAATAATTCTATATATGCTTACTCAGATACCACTTAAACTTATCATGACAGTGATAGAGTGATATATTGTTGCTTAGAGGCAGAAAAATCTAAGCGTAAATAAACAGAAGCAAAGGATTCTGGTCTATTTTCTAATATAATGTTGAAACTATATATTGGAATTAAGTATTGCAAAACATACTTTTCTAAGACTTGAATCTACCTTTCTTTACACATTTCCACAAACTACCATTTTAGCTGGAGTTTGCTAATGAACATTCATGATTCAAACAAATTTTTATCCCGTTTTGCTCGCCTTTAGTACGTGTTTTCCTTTAATGGAATTCTTGATTTTGTATATCAAATTTATTCTTCAGTGGCGAGTGTTGAACCGTTGTTGTAATATAGGGAAAGAGAGAATTTGTAAAAGTGAATAGAGAACCACAAGTGCGACATCAGATGGATTACTAAATATACAACGTTCAAGTACAGATAATTTGGATTTTGAAAATGTAGCTTTGTAAAATTTTGCCAATACTAATTTAGTTGAAAATTATTCAATGATAGGGAATATTTTGCAAACGTAAACCTCAATTCTGCTTCCAAATGATAGATAATCGGATGAAATGAGATCGTAATTTGTAGTGTCCCAAGTTACTCTATCATTAAAAGCATAACTCTCAACAATTAAGAATGATGCAAACTCATAAAAATAAGCTAATAGACTTATTTAGAGTTTACTGACAATAATGTTAATCTCACTCAAATTATTTACTTGCTTTCCAACAATTATGCTGGCAACAATTAAAGGTTTCGAATTTATTTACAAGCCTTACATTGAATTACAAAGCACAAACCTGATAAAAAGAATTGGCCGTTTAGTGGTAGGTTACGCAGTGTTAATTGTATGAGATGGGAATAAATGAGACGCACGTGCGCACCTACACACACACGCGCGCGCACACGCACACGCGCACGCACACGCACACTCACACGCACACGCGCACGCGTACGCACACCCACACGCACACGCGCACGCGCACGCGTACGCGCACGTGCACGCACTCGCACAAACGCACAAACGCACAAACGCAAACGCACAAACGCACACACGCACAAACGCACAAACGCACAAACGCACACGGACACACGGACATACGGACACACGGACACACGGACACACGGACACACGGACCCACGGACACACGGACACACTGACACACAGACACACGGACACACGAACACACGGACACACGGACACACGGACACACGGACACACAATCTCGCAAACACGCAAACACGCAAACACGCAAAAACGCAAACACGCAAAAACGCAAAAACGCAAACACGCAAACACGCAAACACGCAAACACGCAAACCCGCAAACACGCAAACACGCAAACACGCAAACACACAAACACACAACCACACAAACACACAAACACACACGCACACACGCTTATCTTCAAGACTTTCTTCAGTCGTTAGCACCATTGTTGACCCCGATCTACGATACTGAAATTACACAGAGATATATTTTACGCAAATCGAGACAATCTTCCATTAGCCGTCATTAACCTCGATCAAAAGTCAGCGTTAATCGCCACTATTTAAAGTTTATGAAAATTTAATTTTGGAGAATACTTTATTAATACCGTAAAAACAATCTACAAAATGCAGTTTGTCAAGTACGAATAAATCCCAATAAAAAGAAGTATACCACAGAGTTGTCCTTTATCCGGCTTTTGTGTCACTAGAATATTTCTTATCAATATGTAGCCAATCACTAGCAGGCTTATCACTCATTACATATAACACAAAATTGGTGGTCAGCGCGTATGCAGACGATATCTCGGTATTCATCTCTAAAGAATGTGATTTTAAAGTGCTTGAAGTGAATTACCAAATATTTGCGAAACAATCAGTTTCACAACTAAACACAGATCATTAGCAAACTCCTTACACATAAGCGTACAAAATTTTCCAACGGCATTAAAGATATCCCTGTCACAGAGTGTATGTTAATTCGGAAATAGAGGCCACCGGTCTTTGTAAATGCTTGGTGGGATCTCGGATTCCAAAAAATTTCAGGCTTTATGAAAACAAATAAGTGGATGTCAGATCAAGAATTATCTTCAAAATTTAGTTCTAACACTGTGCGTAAGAATCTGATAAAGACTACCAAAAAATTAAAGAATACTTCGAATCAAATTACAAAATATAAGTAGAAAAAAATTAATTACAGAACCAGCTGCAACTGACGTTCACTACCCTGAACAGTAACAATCATGTTAAGTAAAGAAAAACGTAAGAAAAATTTAACAGAAGCTAACAGTAGAATGGTATGATGAAGACGATTAAACAGATGGTCTAATAAAGAGATCAAATGGGTTACATTCTTATAATAAATTGACGCACGGTAAAGATAGCGAAATAGCATAGCGGTTTGCGAAAGACAGAATGGGAGACATGATTTAAAAAAAAATCTAGATTGAAAGACACAGACGTATGCCCGTATTGTTTCACTAAAACTGGAACCGCTTGGCATATACTACTAATATGCCAAATAATACAATAACTGTGGCACCTTATAAAAGCAATGGTGCTTAAGCTAACCGGTACTCTGTGTACGATAAAAGACATGTATTGTGGCAGCGCTCGAAACTCAAGCGAATGTCTCGTAGCAAAATATATTAATTACATTGGGTAAAAGCACCGTATTTGAATATATTTGGTACAAGAACTATGTCCTATGTGAAATAAAGCATGGTCTATTAGAACTTTCTTTACTATTAATGTGATTTTAGTATATATCAAACCATGTCTAGTTTTTAGAATGAAAAGACGATTTATATAAATTATATGTAACTCATTGTTGTAAATAAATAATAATTATAATAATAACACACGCGCGCACACGCACACGCAAACACACACACACACACACACACACACACACACACACACACACACACACACACACACACACACACACACACACACACACACACACGCACACGCACTCGCACACGCACACGCACACGCACACGTACACGCACACGCCGACGCCGACGCAGACGTAGACGCAGACGCAGACGCAGACGCAGACGCAGACGCAGACGCAGACGTAGACGCAGACGCAGACAGGCACATGCACAGACACAGACAGACACAGGTACAGACACAGGCACAGACACAGGCACAGGCACAGACACAGACGCAGACGCAGACACAGACACAGACACAGACATAGACACAGACACAGACACAGTCACAAAGACACACACACACACACACACACACACACACACACACACACACACACACACACACACACACACACACACTCACTCACTCACTCACTCACTCACTCACTCACTCACTCACTCACTCACTACACACACAACACACACACACACACACACACACACACACACACACACACACACACACACACACACAACACACACACACACACACACACACACACACACACACACACACACACACACACACACACACACACACACACACACACACACACACACACACGGACACGGACACACACGGACATGGACACGGATACACACACACACACACACACACACACACACACACACACACACACGACACGCACACGCACACGCACACGCACAGCACACGCACACGCACACGCACACGCACACGCACACGCACACGCACACGCACACGCACACGCACACACTCACACACACACTCACACACACACACATACACACACACACACACACACAATTATATTCTAAATAAATCAGAATTAGCTAATTAGACCAATCAGGCAACCATGTTCCAATCATGTTGATAAATATTATTAATACAATAAAAGAAAGATAATAATATAAGTAGAGGTCCACATAAAATCAAAGAAGCAGTAAAATTAAATAGATAGAAATACGGTAATTGTAATAATAAAATGCAATTTATGCTACATGTGGGCAAGAACAAAAAAACGGAAATAATTTGCTCCTACATAATTGTATCGTAAATAAAAGCATCTTTTCGTTGAATGCATAAATATATTCATATAATTACAATAAATTAGATATATAAAGAATCCGTTCGTAAACTCTAAATAAGCCGTCTTAATCAAGAACACATGAAAGTCAATAAAGCTGGCTACCTTGCAAAAGTAAGAAAATAACACGAATGCGCAAGGGTTAACCGATAACCTATCTGGCAAGCAATGACACCACAGTTTGAGTGACTGGGCTAGGGCCTATGGGACTCTTTTTCATAGCTTAAACATTCATCTATTCATCGCTTTATATCTAAAACAAATAACAGCCAATTCCTAATTGTGGAATCAAGTCTAGAGTTGTAAATCGAGTTTTCTCAACAACCTCTGGATACGTTTTCTACCCGGTATCATTACCAAAAAGAAACAATTAAACCGAACTGAACTTTATCTACCACGTTTGTCCACTCATTAAATCCTTTGCGCGGTTAAAAATTGTAGTAAAAACATTCAACAATGTTAGATCATATCAACGATGTGACGAAAAGTACTGACACTAGTTATTTAAACCGATTTCAACATAATAATCGTGTTTACAAGATGGTGTATTGCCAATTAATGCCCAAATTACTATCCTATCTTATCAAGAGAAAATTCTGCGCGATTTGAATGTCTTATAATAATTAAACAGTAAATTATTTTTTAAATGTTACAGCACCTTACTGAATTGCTTATAGGAACTTTTAATCTATTATTTACGCTTGAATATAGGGATCCTTCAATTTGGTCATTGGAATGAATACGCATAAAACGAGACGGTGGTTATTTATCGATATAAGTTTATTTACACAACCGCTTTTTATTATAGAAAACTTACATTAGAATAAACAAAAAAAAAACTTGACAATCTGATGCTTTTGGTTTTTACTACGGAATCGAAGTAACAATGAATGTATGTCTTCAGCGGTTTATTCTTATTATATGTGACAAAACAATACAGGGTCTCATAAAATTTCAATTGAAGCTCCTTACGACCGAATTGATGCTCTAACTCCAAGTAACTTTTTCAATTCAAGGACCGTTTGCAAAGGCTATTACATTATAACAAAAAGGAAAACTTACGTGGGAACATTCTGTCCATAGAAGTATTATGTTTTTAAAATATTCGTTCGCTCGTGGAAAAACTCATATTTATGTATATTTACTTCTTTAGTTTTCCTATTTCTTCTACCCATATTTTTACTAGATGTTTCATCTTACTCTGGCTGTCCGATATTAGTGATATATCATCGGCATATAGCAGGCAGCCAATTTTATTGGCGTTAGGTTGTTATAGCCAATTACTGTCTGGTATTGTCTTGTTTTTACTTTGGTGTTGTTGATTAGTCTGTCCATTACCATTATGAATAGGGGAGGGCCGAGGCTGTCCCCTTACTTGATTTCTAACTCCATACTAAATCTCGCTGGTTCTTTGCCTTTTACCTTTACAACTTCTTGTATATACCTTTTATTTTCTCTGGTACTTGTAGTTGTTCTAAGCATTCCGATATTATTTCCTTGTGACGAATAGTTCTTCTCCTGTATTTACTTCAGTTCCATTATATTTCTTAGCATGTGAATATTATCTTGCGTTTGTCGACCTATGTTAGATGCTGCTTGTGCATTTTCTAGCTTATTTTCTATCGTTGTTCTTTTCTCTATTATTCCCGTGTATACTTTAAAGCTAGTGGAAGTCAAGCAGATGGCTTATCACAATTATCACAATTTGCGTATTCTCCTGTCTTATGTATTGGTATTATAATGTTTTCACGGCATTCTTCTGAAATGCTGCTCTACATATGTTTACCATCCATTCTCTACCATTTCCCTAAATATTTGAGCATCTCTGGTTCAATTTTATTTTACCCACTTGCTTTTCCTAGTTTAATGCCTTTCGCCTAGTTCTTCTCTATTTATCTCCTCTATGGTATCCTTCTCATCTCCTCTTCTCTTATTCTCTGTATTATATGTTGTATTTTCCCCATATTGCTCTCCTTCTGCTTTAAATTTCCTTGTATAGTATTCATCCCATACTCCCAGTATACTCTGTATATGATTTAAATTCGTTGTTTCTTACATCTTTTACGATTTTCTCTTTTGCTATATTTATCTTAGCTAAGTATTCCTGTCTATCTTTTCATCCTTTGTCTGTCTGTATCTTTTTCATTCCACTTTTTTTGTTTTTACTACTTTGCTTACTTTTTCACTCCACCATGGTTGTTGGTATACTTCTTTGTTTTGCATATCTATTTTGCTGTTGTTTACATTGTTTCCCTAATTGTTTTCCACCTTTTCTCCGATTTCCAGTTTTCCTCTGATTTTTCTTGTTTCATTAACTCATTTTCCACTTTTTCTGGATATTCTGTTCTCATCTGCTCATTTCTTAATCTATGTATTTCTACTCGTTTATATTCTTTTGTATTCCCTATTGGTATGTCTATATCTTTGATTATTGCTGTTATTAGTCTATGTTGGGAACCCATTCCCGCCTCCGGTCTTGTTTTAACTTGTTGTATACTGTCCTCCATTTCTTGTGCGTATATTATATAGTACACTATACTTTTGGCATTTATTTGTTCTGCTATAAAGGTGTATCTGTCTGGTAAACGTTGTGACCAGAAGCTATTTCCTATTTTTAGGTTATTCAATTGACAGAATTCTATCAATTTCCTTCCATTTCTATTTAAAATATTTTCCCATGCAACCCATTCCCATATTCTCATCGCTTCTCTTGCATTCCAGTCTTCCATAACTATTATTCACTTTCTTGTCTGATTTTATAAAAAAATATTTGCAGGTCTGTGTAGAACTTTATTATTTCCTGTTCTTCCGCCTCTTCCGTTGGTGCATATATTTGTACAATATTGTTCTTCCCATGTAGGTCTATTTCCATGATTGTTATTCTCGAGTTTACTGTTTCATATTTAGTTACTTTTCTATCTAGTTCGTCTGCTACTGTTACCCCCACTACTTCTTTTGCTCTTTGTTTGCTATGCTTTCCTGAGAAATACAAGTTGTAATTATCCTTTATCTTATGTGGTCTGTCTGTCCCATTCATTTCTTTTATTGCTAGTTTTTTGTCCTCCAGCTAGTATTAGTACCCGTTCTTTGCTGTTTTCTTAGGTTTTTGTCCTCCTCTACTTATTGTGGTGAGCTCACTTTTCTTACTTTCTTTCGTTTATGTAACACAGAATAGGCTGTTGTATTACTTGTTCCTTGTTCTACTATTTCTTCTTCTTTGTTCGAATCTTCTATGTTATCCCATTCTGTAGCTGTTCTACTGTATACATTTCACCATTGATTATTAGCTTATTATAAACAAGTTTTGCATTATTTCCTAGTTTTCGTGCTTCATATAAATGCGTTTTTAATTTTCATCTTTCCTCTATAATTTGTTTTGGGTAGTCATCGTTTATCCATATATTTTTCCCTTTAAGTTTTTTGCTGGAATAAAACAAGTATTAGCTTACAGAGAAGAAGAAGAAGAAGTTTTTTTGCCGCTTTCACAATCTCTTGTTTAGTTTTATACCATGTTAGTTCCACCAGAACTGGTTTATTCTTCCGCAGTCCCTCTTCTTTTCTTCCCAATCTGATAATTTGGTGAACATACTTTTCACAGTCTATTTTGTCTCTAAGGACCACTCTGATTCGTTCCTTTAATTCTAAATCTTTTCCTCCCATTTAACTTCAACTCCTTTTACTATAATTTTCTTTTATCTTATCTCATTTTCTGGCAGCTCCAGTCTTAAATTCTGACCCTTTATTACCTTCTTGAAATCGTTATTTTCCTTCTTTAACTCTTCTTTATATAAATTAATTTGTTCCATTTAATTTCCTCGATGTACTTAGTTATAAACTGCACGATAAGTGGCTAAGCCGGATTGTCTTCTCGGAGGTTATCGCACGATTCTTGCCTTTTGTAGGACCAAGACAACAGTTCCTTGTTTATCTTGGAACCAATTGCTTCCATTTACGGACTACCTTCAAATCGACCAGAACGCTCAGGGGAATACTAACCAAAACCAAAGCACGCAATGAAGACCATAATTCCAAGAATTGTGTATACAAGCTACCATGCGAATGCTGCAGAGCAGACATAGGAGAGAGCAGTAGATCACTCAAAGTGGGAACTCAGGAACATGAGAACAACATCCGCAAGGGCGAAACAGAAAGATCGAGAATTACCGAACATGTCTGGAATGAAAACCATCGCATTCAATGGGATAACATGCAGATAGTGGAAAAGGATGTTAATACAACTCGCCGGAAACTCAAAGAAGTCACATACATCACACTAGCAGAAAATCCAATAAGCCAAGCTAGTGAGGACATGTAACCCATGTGGATTCCAATAATGCGCGAAGAGCTTATGCGCAATACTCCTGTGCAACCACCAAAAGTTTTATATATATATATATATATATATATATATATATATATATATATATATATATATATAAATTGTAATGGCGATAATATGAGGGAAATAAAATAATTATTTAGTTTGAGAAAAATTAAATTTTATATGTTGATAATTATGATTGTAGTAATATTTTAACTTTTATTTTATTATGTGTGTGCACCGGACTAGCTCAGATCTCAAATGGGGATAGAGTTCAGGGAATTTAGTTTGAAGTTAAAATTTTGAATGTGAAGATATGTATATGAAATACCCTTTATATAATTGAATTGAAAGTATAAAAATAATTCTGAATGTAATTTGCTATCAAACGCATGCGTTGTAATGAACTTAAGTGACATAAAAATTGTCAAAGATGTCAAATAATTAATTCAGAAAATTAATGTTTAGATCCAAAATAAAATTTAGAAAAAGAAAATAAATTAATATCTTTACAGGTGTTTACACAAGTAAATATTTAAAATTCTTAACCAAAAACATATATGTAACAAATATAAATTGCAGGAAATTTATCAATGAATGTTCACAAGAGGTAGGGTTATTAAAATTTGTGACTCACATATACTGTCCTCACTGTAGATTGATGTCTTCGGATAACTCCAACTGGATGTAGGCAATGTCCACTTGATTACAGTTGTTACCATTACCCAACACTGCTAACTCGATTCTCGGTTGTCGAAGACACCAACTTCCAAACTTAAAGATGTTTTCTCCAAAATCGGCAAACTCCAACCACTTGTTTTATTTAGGTAGCTTTTTATTTAAATAATTTTAAAGCTTAATGAAAGATATCGTTTTAAACAAATGTTTAATTATCCAAAATTTTGTTAATAACACTTTTATTTTTAGCTACCGATTCAAATTTTGTTTTAAAAAAATTGTCCGCAGAAATAAAACAGCATTAACCAAATAAAAATGGGTTTTAATCTGGTAAAACGGAATTAATTTAAGTTGGATAACATAAAAGCAAATCTTTACAAAATCGTAACACAAATTAACACGAACAAAAATATTTTTCGAAAAACGACAGGTATCGGAGACCGAATTATTTATTTCAAACCGTCGATATAAAAACAAGTGCTCTCGAACGTAATCTTCGTAAAGTATAACTTCTTGACGAATTAAAATTAGGTTATGAACTTACTTTTTAACACAAATTTCACAACACTGTTTTAACCTTTTACACTTTTGAACAAATTCTAGAGAGAGATTGATTTCCTGAGCATTTGCTTTTATGTTTCAGCCATATTGCATAAGTAACTAGGGCTATGATTGGTGGATCTAAATTACAAATTGGACACAAATGGAAATTTGGCCGTAACTTTCTTATACATCATCGGAATTGAAAATTAAAAACGGAAATGAAAACTACGTAAAATTTTGAACAAAAAGACACCTAACAAGCTATAATTTCTAACATTAATATACGAAGTAACCTAATCTAACTTAAATAAGCTTATAACTATTTACACTTACAAGCTATACTAAAACTAATTGCAAAAATGGAATTCTGAGAACATTCTACATAAGAACATATACTTTTTGTGCTAGAAACATTTAATTTAAAGAAATTTTTGGCTTTTGTAATTTTATCTTAAATTCACCTCAGATTTAACATACTTTTGCGGTGAAAAGCGCTGTATCCTTATAAAAGCTGTGTCATATTAAGAAAGAACATTTATTATTTGCTTTAAGAGCAAAATCTAAGTCTAATAATGCGAAAAAAGTATAAAATTATGTAAAAAACCTAAAAATTACAACCTAACCAAACTTAAATCTAAATTTGAAAATAATTTATATTTAAAAATGTTTTTAACACTTAAAATGTTATGTTTAAGGTTTGTACTTCTTGTCCTTATTATTCTCACTAACTATTTGCAATGCATAATGTCATATAGTGTTGCATTGAAAAAATTTCATCGTCTAACACTCTTATTAAATGTTTCACTATATAAATGTATGGCACTATAAATGTCTGTATGCCATAATGTTCTAAATGTTGTTCTTATTGTGAATCTTGTATCATAATTTTTGTCACTAATTTGCTTCCAAAAATATGTGCGAAAAATGTCTACATTGTCCATATTATAACCCTTTTATTAAATTTTTGTATTTCCTGCATTCAAAAACTAATCATACATTATCCCTAACATAATCCTAACTATATAGTCCATGTTTAAACACCTGTAAAGTGTTCACTTGCCAAATTACCCTTGTAAAATTGACTTTTATTGCAATAATTGCAATACTAAAATGACTTTACGAAAATGGTTATATTTAACATTCTTGACAATTTTGTTAGCAGCAAATTGCTTTTTATGATAAAACCAAACTAAGTAAATGATATTCAGACTAATTTATATCAAACAAATTTATTTTAATCACATCGTGAACCAGATTTATATAAAATAGTGTCTTGCACATGTATCGAGCTAGAAATCACCCCTTTTTATGACCCAAATGTTATTTAAGCTGTCCGATACTTCTAATACCTCTTTCTGAACATCTCAATATATATATATATATATATATATATATATATATATATATATATATATATATAAATTCAATATATTTAAAATTATTTTGATGTAATGTATTTTAAATCCAGATAATAACTAATTTTTGGCACTACACATCAATATAAAACCTTAAAAATTCAAACTTTCCATATATTTCGAATTCGGATGAATTCATCATCGGTGGAATACCATTAAAATTAAAACGAATTTATAAAACTCTACAACAATTAATAACTAACACATTGACAAATATGACGTTAACTGACTAATTATTATTTATAAATTGTCTAAAATGTAATCATAGTTGGAAGGCAAATTTTCCAAATCTTTTTTATTATTGCACACAAATTTATTATTAATCTTTATATGTAACATTTCCAAAATTAAACGCTTTTATAAAATTCAATGCCTAAAATATTGGTTTTGTAGAAAGATGTGACCTGTTTCGTGACAGTGTTTAGCCAAAGCAAAACTGGAGTTAGATTAAATTTTAATTAAGTTTTTTCAATTCAAAATAAAGGTGTAAATTTGTTATCAAAATTAAAATAAAAAAATTCTAAAAATAACATGAAAAATACCATTTACCAAATTCCCTGTAATTCTTCTAATAAAGTTTATATCGGTACATCATTATAACCACTAAAAATAGATTAACGCAGCACAAATCTGATGTCCGTTTTAAACCAAACAGTACTGCTTTGGCTAAACACTGTAACGATACAGGCCACATCTTTCAATATAGCAAAACCAGTATTTTAGGCATTGACCCAATTTTAAAAAAGCGTTTAATTTTGGAAATATATATATATATATATATATATATATATATATATATATATATATATATGTTCTAAACAAATATATATTAGATTAATCAGTGCCTCAGCGGTAAGTATCACATGAATTCGGCTCAAGCGCGAAAACAGTCCTTCTCAGAACTAAGCATGATGACAGAAACACAGTCCGCTTCCGAAACGTTGCGCTATGAAAGCAAAAACTATGGTAATAAGCCGATCAACTCAACTAATATGAAGCCACAGTTACAAAACACTTATTATACAGAATATTAATTGAAGTGGAAAAAGCTTAAAAGGGGCGTCGATTAAAAGCCTGCAATCAGATTTTATATTTAACAAAACAACTTTATAGCAGTACAAAGGACGTAAGAACAAAGATAGTAAGTAGTGGAAATAAAAATTTTCCCCATGATGTTCATAATTACCTTTTGGTATAAATCGTGTATTTAAATATAAATTTATTGAGATTTTTACGTTTCGATAGCTTTCGACAGCCTTCGTCGTCAGTAGAAATCAGAAACGTATTATTAGACTAAACGCCAAATACAAAGACACCAAGCTGCGCGAAAAAAATCACGTGACTGTGTACTATTCAACCGGAAAATATTAGTTTTTTTAATAAAAGTAAAAGTTACGTTTTGTACATTTTTTAGTTAATAACCTCTTAATTATGATGTTTATATTTTATAATTAGGACAACTTAAACAAAAAAAAACATTTATTTAATTGTGAAAAGTGAAATATCAGGTTACTTGTTCATAAATTTACTCGGAAATGATGTAATTCGCATTTTAATTATTAACCACAGTTCTAAGGGTAAATAATTCGTGTCTAAACAGTTTTATACTGCGATAGTTATAAATAGGTGTAATAGAGGGGTAGAGTTTTATCGAATTCAAATATTAGATAGTATGCAAGTTCAAATAAAGTTGAAGATGTTATATAATTTGTTATGAGGAAAATATAATATACGAATATAAACAGATGGTTTTTATGCAACAAAACAGGTTTTATGGGGTTTACACAATGATTTTGTATTCATAAAAGCATTGAGCTATGGCAGTAGCATGTTAAAAAGGTCAACACGATACATATTAGTGTGTTAAAGATAAATAAGAAATTTCACATATAAATCAATATAATTAAGCAATTAAACACATAACAGATATAGATTACATGAAGTACAATAATCCTAATGTATAGAACATGTATAATAATTGGTACAATGCATAAAAACTCTGCGAACTATAAAAAGGGTTATGGTACGAAGACGTTATGTTGGTAGATCATAGACTAAGTGTTTAAAAAGTGCTTAAGAAGTTAAAGTGCCTTAGAAACATATCTAAGAGCATGAACAACAATGTGAAATTAACAAAATAAATACAATAAAATATTACACAATTACTCTACACTTATTTCTTCGTTATCATAATCTGATATAAAATCAGATTCATCCGACGAGTCTCCACTCCTACATATAATCAATTCCTCACAAACGACATCTATAATATGCACTTTATTAATGTATTCCTCTTCAATTTCTTTAACATGACGGCACACTTCTTGCCAGTGGCTCTCCAAATCCATCGAACAGTTTTCACGAGTTAGTTTTTCAACATCGGCTAATTTAAGAGTTGCGTTTCTCGATGCCACCCAAGCTTTTACAATGTCCCATTTTTTTATTTTGGATTTAGCTCCGGGTGGTATGGAGGTAGTCGACATACAGAGTGACCATGTTTCGCAAATATAGCATCAATTGAATATTCCGTGTAGCTCGGTTTATTACATTTTATTAAATCATACAACTCCACTTTTGTTTGGGATTCATCATGTATGATCCCTCGTTCTTGTAACCAAGTTATCATTTCCATTTTTTACTGCTAAAAGTTGGATGTTTAACTGCTAACGTGTTGTGATAATTTGCATTATCCATAACAATAACTGACTTTTCGAGCAAATTCGGTAATAACTGGTGCTCAATCCATCGTTTATAATTAAGTTCATATCGTCGTGATAATCACCTGTTTTTGAGCCCGATTTAAAAACTAAGAGGGCATTATTGATAAATCCCATTTCACCACCAGCATGTACTATTATAAAACGTTGACCTTTACCGATTGGACATTTTAAACCTTCGTTGGAATCATCTACCCAGGAATGTGGCGTTGTATGCGCTGCATGTATATATGTTTCATCTGTATACACAATGGGCCGCCCTGCTCTTCGATACTTTGTTATTGCTCGTATATAAGCACAACGTAAAGATCGTATATCGTATCGTTCCATTAAACATTTACGATTGTCAACCGTTTTCGTCCATTTAAAACCTATTTTATTTAATAATCTTCTTAAAGACGTTTCCTTCCCAGAGAAACCAATGGATTTGTCATCTTTAATAATATTATAGATAGCATTGACGGTTGGTCGTCGTTTCTCCGTGACATGAAAATTGTGTACAATGCGTCGAATGACTTGTTCCTCACAATTATCGACATATGATCTTGGTACGGTTTTCATTCTTTTATTAGAAGTCTTGAGCGATTCTATTTCACCACGTTGAATTGCCACTCCCGTCTCTAATAGTTCTAACGACAGTACTTTTAGATACTCCAGTTGCTTTCACTACGATATTAAGAACGTTAACTGTAAAGAAATGTAATCGTGAAAACACTGACAGATGTTAATCGTACAATAATGACATACATTCATTCATATTTTTATGAAACTGATAAACATTTCAAATAATTTAGCGGGCATCTTGCGATAAGACACGCCGCTTCTTTGCTGGAATGTTTGATGTACTATCAGACGATGTACTCGCATCACCCATTGTAAACAACGAACTAAATCAATATATTATATTAATGCATATTACTGTGGATTACAAATACAACTTACTTGTAAATATAAGGTGCTGAAACGGAAGGAGTTTTGAAAAAAACTGTTTACAATTGATTGCACGAAAAATGAGGTTAGAAAACAATAAACAACACTACATTTTGTGGACGGAACATAATATCTACTTCTCACTCATATCATTATTCCATTTCTTTTTAATGCAATGTTCGGTTTCTGCGCAGGAGTCTTCGTATTTTTATTTTGATACCTTCTTTAGCTTAAAATTTTCATTCGACTGCAAATTAATTTGTGTTGTAAGATTATTTACTAATCGTTTCCTTCTTTGAATTGTGACTAATTTACGAATAGGGGTACATAATTAACATTATACCTTATAACTTCTCATTACCTTCAAGTGTCTTGAACACGAGTGTGTCGAAAAGTAATTTTAATAGTAGTTTGAGAGAAACATTAATTAACGTATACATATGCGTCAAGAACGTCTATATACACGCTACATTTTGTGTTCAGGTGTACTATAATTAAACGCGTAGGTACATAATAATATGATTTATTTAATTATGAGCATGTCACTACTGTATATACAAAGCGTATTAGATACGTCTCGACAGGTAAATAGTTTATATTAGCTACGAAAACTATTAGATTTATGCATTAAATCATGATAATTTTTGACATTCGTATTAGAAAGATGTGAAGTAATAGAAATACATTAAAAAAGCGGATTAGTGGTTCAATGAATAGTATCACTACTTAAAGGGGATTAATAATTACGTCGATAATAATATTTATTTTCGGAAGAAATATACACGTCTTAGGAGAAAAACAGATACTTATTATGAGTAAATAAAAAAAAATTATTAATAATGTAACTAAAAACTTGAGTTAGCTGGCTTGGAAAAATGTATCACCTTAGATAAGAAAACGCTTTATTAGATTTAAATTATAGTGTATATGCAACTGTAATGTGGGCGTCATAGGAATTTCTTAAATACAAGCCATAATAGAATTAAAAACAAATGTTCTTTGCCTCAGATTGAAACCAGCGATCACTGATTTATTCATTCGTTTTACCCTTACCTTTGAATATAAGCTTGATAAATTTACTAAATTCACCTTCAGTATAAATATACTAAGAAAGGGTTTGCTGTCGGGGTTAACGCAGTCATGATAGAGCGTATATGTTTCCCAGCTAAAGGGAAAGTTACTATATACAGGATGTATTTTTTTCGTGTTAAATACAGGCATCTCGGTTATTAGCAGCGATAGAGATTCGGTTAAATGGACAGAAATGATCTTCGTTTTAATCATAATTAAGATCCTAAATCAAAATTTACATTTACTTTACCGTTACTGAAATACGGGGCAAAATAACAAAACGGCCGATTTAAATTTTTGGCTCAAGAAGCATTATTTACAAAATATTTAAAATTCTGAAAATACATAATTAAGGCAACTTTTTTAATACTTTTAGGTGACGTTTACAAAAAAATTTAGTCATTAGTTTGCTTGTTATTTACACTAACTTTTGTTTTTCTTATGGGAGCTATTTTCTATTTTTACACCATTGTAAAAAGCTAAAAATTTTAGTTTCCAAAATGTATGCATGTGTAATGAAAAATTTATAAATAACTTCAAGAATAAATATTTTAATTATTATTGAGAATAATGCGTTGACATATCGAGTTAAACGTGTAAAATAAATGAACGTGGCCTTTTCAATTAAACAATATTTGTGATAAAGTATGTTTGAGGTGTGTTACAAAGGCAATAAAAAACCATTATACGTACGTCGTGAGATGTGATTCCTTTAAGACGGCGCCCCTGACCATTATCCTCTTGCGGTGCAAAACTACTTAAATAATGTATTCCCGCATCGTTGGATTGGAAGAGGAAGTGAAGATCGTTGGCTAAAACGAAGTCCTGATTTAAATCCAATGGACTTTTTCTTCTGGGGACACATAAAAACTTTAGTACATTCTGTTGCTGCGATTAATACAAGAGCTGAACTATATCAAAAAACTGTTACAAGCTGCAAATGCAATTAGAAATCTGCATCCATCGTTTTTTTCCAGTAAGAGGAAATTTTTTGAAAAGACACCAAAGATGTATTGGGGCGAATGGCGGACATTTTGAGAATACCATCTATCATAATCAAATACCTATTCAATGTTTTATAGTTTTTTAGTTGTTTGTAAATATGCAAGTGAAATATTACATTGTGAAGAATTCACTTGATGTGCATTCCCCTCTAAAGCGGAACCGTTGAGCGATACACAATAAGAGTGCCTTTTTTAAAGAAAATAAAATGGCCTTTCAGAAATGTTAACAAGTCTTTCAAAATCTTTATCCACAAAAAAATACAGCGGAAATCAGAAACATGAGTAAGGTGTTGGTGGCGCCCTCTATCTTTTACATTGAAAGTAAATAGATATTCATGTTTGTCTACCCGAAAAACTTCCCTGTACCAAGTTTAAATAAGATATCTTGAAAAATGCGACAGCAATAAAATCGGTATAAAAAAATCGCAAACTTTTTAAAAATTGCACGTTTACGCGTAAAAAGTTTTACTCGCCAAGTATCAGTCAATTAATGTTAGCACGGGATATAGAAGAGTCGGAAAATATATTATTTGCTATTTTAACCATTGCGGTTAATGCAACAGAAGGAAAAAATCCCGAAGGAGCACCCACATGCTGGGAAATCAAAAACAGAAATTGAATTGTTTATTGACAAGCGAAACATTAAGCGATGCAGACAGTTACTATTGATGAAGAACTTGATGATGAAGAGTTAAATATAAATAATAATTTAGTTACAGGAAATTGTTATTTAATATATAAAGTACATAAAAATATAATTTATAAAAAGAATATGTAAAAAAATGTATCAAAATATGCCAAAACATTGTGCAATTAATTTAATTTTATTTTAAATTTATAATTTGAAAATATTCTTGCGTTGCATACTTTGATTTATTAAAAAAAATTGTTTATGAACAAAATACGTTTATTTTAATTATTGAACTGCAATACCATTACAATAAAACTAGTCCCAACTCTTTCCAGCATATTATTTATCGATTTACGAGCTTAGAAAGTGTTTGGTTACTAAGTTAAAACTTTAATAAAAATAATCACCCCGCATTTTCTTCACATCAGGGAGAAACTTAAAATAAAAAAAAAATTAACTATTTTGCACCTATAACCTGTAACAAGCACTAATAATATAATATTTAATTATAAAACAGTTAATACAATATATTCAATTTAGGTTTCATTTTAAGTAAAGCTATCTCTTGTGTGCTGAAGAAACGGGAGGTGGTTCTATCGTAAAAGGGTTGCAACTTACTAGTCAAAATAGACGTATCTCGAGAGCCGATTATCAAATCGAAACAATGGAAGCGTTTTAAATAAAATAAATATTCTTTTTATCCAAAAAGGCTGTCAATAGAATATTGCACCAAATTTGATACTAATAATAATACTATAGGTACAATTATTTATATTTTTGTGTTATGAAAATAATTATTTGAATGATATTATAAAACAAAACCCATTGCTTCGATAAAACGTTTTATAATAATATATTTGAATAACTGTACTGAATAAAATTTCACATACCACAGAAAATGGTCAAAATGATCAATGGGTGAAGATAAATTGTGAAAGTTATTGTAATTTGTTTCAAACGGTACGAAAAAACACTCGAAAAAGCAACAAATGGCGATTTATTTCTTTTCAGTATGTCAGTTCGAATGCAAATTTACTTTAATTTTACACAAACGTAAGAATAATATTCTTCAGATTTAATATGTGTCAGCATTCTAAGGTAGTTACTTCATCTAGTATTTTGTCCATTAATAAGTTAAACAGAAGTGGATTGAGGTTATCTCCTTGCCTGATACCTTCTGGGGTGGGTATGTTTTATCGTGGTTTTCACTGAGACTTATTTTTGTCGAATTTTATGTGTTAAGGCTATGAATAACTTTTATGATGTAAGCTGGTGTTTTTCCTTTTTGTAATATCTCGAGGATATGACCTATTGGGACCCTATCGAAAGCCTTGGTGAGGTCCACAAAATGATTTAGGCGGGTTTGTTATATTATAATGACTTATTAATTTGTTTCATAATAAATAAAGCGTCTGTTACCGATGTTCCTTTCCTGAAATCTTGTTGTTCTTCTCTATTGGTGATTTGTGCCTTTAATTTGTCTTTTATAAGGCCCGTGAATGGCTTCATTATCGTGTTAAGAAGTGTTACTCCCCTACAGTTCTGCGGGTTTGTTTTTTGTTCTTTATTGAATATGGGTACTGTTGTGTCAATATTCGGGGATTTCTCCTGTAGTTATTATCTTATTAAATACTATTTTGAGTTTCTTAACAAGTTCCTGTCCTCCATATTTAAAAAATTCGTTTGGTATGTTATCCGTACCTGGTGCCTTCCTCTCCTTTAGTGTCACTAATTTTTCCCTGATTTCTGCGTTTCAATTATTGTGTCTGCGGGTGTTTTCCATTCCTCTGGGCTTTCTATTTCTTCTACCTCGTAAAGTTCTTCAAAATATTTTTCCCACTATTATAGTAACACCCCTTTTGTTTGAAAGTACTAATTCAAAGGTTTCTTTCTGTTTGAAAGCATCTTCCAGACCTTTCTCTGTCGCCATAGATAAATGAACACCCAGTAAACGCTGATGTATTTTAATTAAATTTTTAGAAAACGAGTATTTTATTCCTATTAAGAAAGGATGAAAATTTCATCAAGATACAACAAAAATTAATTAAGTAATCATCGATAATGAAACAAAAACTCCTTCTTTTCATTTGACATTAGTTACTTAAATGTCAATGCCAAGCATAATTGTAAGCTTAATAAGTAAACACATTAAAGTTAAAATAATGCCTCATCGTACAAAATTTCCATCAGTTAACCGGTTTGAACGTGGCAGAATAATCCGTGTATGAGAAGCCGGATTATCAATTCGTGATGTTGTCGCTCCCGTGGTACGCAGTGTCGCCACAATTTCCTTATATTGGTGAAGATGATCAGAAAATATGAGGGACGATGACGTTTGCGTCCCGGACGTCCTAGACGCACCACTGATCGTGAAGATCGTGCTCTTCGGCTTATAGCTCTTCGGGATCGTTTTTCATCGAGGGAAGTTGGAAGATGGAAAGGATTAAGTGATGATCAAATCTGTTTACGATTGGTCTATTGAAGAATTAGATCTTTTGGGTGTGTGCGTGTGTGCGTGTGTGCGTGTGTGCGTGTTTGCGTGTGTGCGTGTGTGCGTGTGTGCGTGTGTGCGTGTGTGCGTGTGTGCGTGTGTGCGTGTGTGCGTGTGTGGTGTGTGCGTGTGTGGTGTATGCGTGTGTGCGTGTGTGCTGTGTGCGTGATGGTGTGTCGTGTGTGCTGTGTGTGTGCGTGTGTGTGCTGTGTGTGCGTGTGTGCGTGTGTGCGTGTGTGCGTGTGTGCGTGTGTGCGTGTGTGCGTGTGTGCGTGTGTGCGTGTGTGCGTGTGTGCGTGTGTGCGTGCGTGCGTGCGTGAGTGCGTGCGTGTGTATGTGTATGCTAGTATCCACGATAACTCCAAAACGAAAATACCTACATACTTAAAATGTTGTTTTTTAGCTTATTTTCATTTGACTTAGAGCTGATTACATTTTGGGAGAAATCCAGTGGCGGTGAGGGAGGGGTTATTAGGGGCAGTTTTTTGTTTTTATCAAATATTTCTAAAACAGCTGCATATCTCAAACATATAAAAATACATCAATATAGACCTTAAACATATCGATTAGTTATGTTCTATGGAATTTTTTGATATGGCGCATAATTTAGAGGCAAAAAATTCCTAAGGTAGAATTTAAGTGTTTCTTCATTATCTGAATAACGATTCATTTTATAAGAAAAAGTGTAGACATAATTTTTAAAGAAAATTTAATTTTACATATATTTTCTTTATAAAAGTTGTTTAATGTAAAACGAAATACATGTAAAAATTAAATAAATATGATTCAAAATGCTGAAACTGTGTTATCGATATTTTTATGGAAGCGGGCGGCTTTGAAATTTTTTTTTACGTTAAATTGTTATTTATGTATCAAGGGAGTTATGAAGATGTTAATTACCGAGGGCAACAGATTGTAAGTTGCCCGAGGTTATTAACATTCATAACTCACGTGAAGAATAAATAACTTTATTTCATACTAATGCATTATAAATGAAATATGAAAACGAAATTTTGTTGGTTAGAAGAACTAACGAACGTTGTTTAAAAATGAAGTACGCATAGTTACCATGCATATATATCAACTAACAAGTTTGCAAATATTTGTCAAAATTCATTAGAGGGAGTTATAGATCTATAACTGCCTAGTATATCTACCAACGGAATTATGTTTACAGTTACGGTAACTAAGGGTTTATTTGTTTATAATGTATTACTATGAAATAAATGTATTTATTTCATACTAATACGTTGTAAGTAAATAAACCCTTAGTTACCATAATCATAAACACCTTCATAACTCCCTTGGGAAGTCATGAACTGGTATCTAGGCAGTAATAGATCTATCTATGTCTGCCTTCTAATCATTCTAATGTATTTTGACAAATATTTGCAAACTTGTCAGTTTTTATATCCATAGTAACCATGCCTACATAACTTTGAAAACAACGTTCCTTTAATTTTATTAACCAAAAAATTTCGTTTGCATATTTAATTTTTAACGTATTAGTATGAAATAAAATGATTTATCTATCACAGGAGTTATGTACGTTAATAACCTCGGGCAACTTAACAATCCGTTGCCCTCGGTAATTAACATACCCATAACTCCCTTGATATGTAAATAACTATTATGTCTATGAATCTCTATCTGACATGAAGTCTTAAACGTCATTCTGACATAGATTATTGTTTTTGTTTTTACAATGTTGCCTGTTTTCGTTATATATATATATATATATATATATATATATATATATATATATATATATATATATATATATATATATATATATAAACAATCCTCGGACTAACGTCTTTCGGGATTGTAATCAGTTGCCCTCGGTAATTAACATACCCATAACTCCCTTGATATATAAATAACTATTATATCTATGAATCTCTATCTGACATGAAGTCTTAAACGTCATTCTAACATAGATTATTATTTTGTTTTTACAATGTTGCCTGTTTTCGATATATATATATATATATATATATATATATATATATATATATATATATATATATATATATATATATATATATATATATATATATCGGTCGCTTAGTTATCCTAAAAAATGTAAATTAAGATTATTTCATCTCTTTTAATTTCAGTTAACATCTAGAAGTTTATTAACCTCTGTCTGCCATGAAGTTTTAAATGTCTGTTTGGCATTGATTATTGTTTTTGCGTTTACAATGTTCCCTATTTATAAAACAGGTTGTTGTTCCATACCAGATATTTAATAAAACGAACAGATAACTCTGCATTGACGTGTTTTCAGGCTTTACTTACTATGCATATTTACTCTATATTTCCTTGAAGGTGTTTTGTTATGAAGTTGATAGGAATAACTTATCAAAAAAATACCTTTAAGAGAATCTGCAGCAAAAGCAACCAAGCGACAAAGGGATAGGGTGAAGGAGAAAATGGAGAAAGTCAACATGGTATATCAGCAGAAAGCAGCAAGGGAGAACAGTTCAGTTGGAGTAATGGGAAGCAGAACAAAGCAACAGCAGGCTTGATAATGGCAAATGGGATTTTTCAAATACGTCGCAATTACATCTTGTCGTTCAGTCCGGAGTGGTCGCTGTTAATCACATTTCGTTGTATTTTAATAAACACATTTTTATCGTAATGTTGTTTCTATTCGTTCAGTTTAACATATTCTGAAGAAAAACTCGAAAAAGCCGAAACGAATAAGACATTAAAATTACAACAGTGCTATTTTATTTACACGTCCCTAACTCTGAAACTATTTATAAAGAAAACGTAAAGAGGTGCATGTTTGTGCGTATCGTATGTGGTTCAAAATTGACCAATTAATTATATTCTGAAGCAAAAATACAAAAGTTTGATATAATTTTAATTAACAAGGATCTCGTTCGTTTCAGTGCTCTTAGCCTACTTTAAAATTAATTAGAATCAAAACGTAAAAGGGTTACATTTTTATACTTTCGCGTTATTTGCTATTAATTGCTTGAGCATATTCTGAAGGAAATATGAACGTATTTGATGTACCTTAATGGCAATACGCTTTTTCATCGATTGAATACTTGTCCTCTCAGAATTAATTATTATTAATTAGAATGAGAAATCATTTAAAACAGCTATTGTGCATTTTGTTTCTGAATAACAAAATAGTTATCAATGGCTCACAATGAAATCTAGTGCTAGAGTGCGCTTGTCTTTTTCTGAGCTTTGAGACGCACATAAAATAAGAAATAACTAAATTAACGTAGAATATCATCTATGCAGAATATATAGAAGATGATGAAAAGGTGGTTTTTATTCTTAGTGCTGATTGTGGTTTTTGGACATTGTCGATTTTTTAATAATACTTAATTTTTTGCATATCTCACAGTTCACAAGAAAACGAGTGCACTATAGCTTGATATCAATATTTAACAATATTTCTTGTGAATCACGTTCCGAGTTTTGCCACTAGGACTGCCAGAATTTATATTCAGTCATTTAACCGAATTAAATAAATTAAATAATGTATTGACAAGAAATGCCTTTATAATATAGGATAATTAAAAAAATATCTATTACTACCACTACCGTTATGAATTTTCGAACATGATATGCACTTATATTTCGAATATGTTGTTTTCGTTCCCATTACGAAACCTCATACTGATTGGGAAAATGATTATTACCTTACTGTGTCGGTAATATCAAATTAAAATACTAACTCAACTAATTTGATAGTTATGAACCAATAATTAATCTTCAGCTTTGAAGGACAATTGTTTCGAAGTTTAATTGACAAATCGAGGAAACTAATGCCAGAGAAAGAAATTTGTTTTACTGAGTTTTCTCGTAATGAAAAAAAAAAACGGAATCATAATGAAACATCCTTTGGGTAAATAATTGAAATGTACGGGTGAGTCACATTGATCCTGTTATATATTTGATAAAATGCTTTTAAGAAACCACCCTTCACTCAGAAGAATGAAACCAGTATTGCTATATACGAGAGGGCAGGCTCCCTAGTTCTACAAATGATTAAGTATTAAAAATGACAAAATAAGCTTATAAGTTCAAGATTACATTATTAAATTTTACTTATGAATATTAGTTATATTACTGATTGGCATTTACATATCAAAATACTGCCTGACTGTTCAGATTACTTAGCAACATCGTCTAAACTTAATTTAAGTGTGTTGAGTATATTTCGTTAATATAGGAAGTCCACTTATTTAATCAAAGTGTATAGTTGAATTTATAATAACCGTGTTTAAAATGTTCTCATGTATATGTCAATTATGTACCCTATGAAACCACAAATATTTACACTATCTTTGTATTGATAATATCGGTCTAATTGAAAGGTATAAATATTAGAGTGGGCGCTTAGTGTTAATCTTAGATATCAATTTTGGCCAAAAACATACTATCTACAGACATTTTGCTAATGTTGCAATCTCTTGTTTGTATTAATTAATTAGCTCCCCGTATGTATACTTATTAGTAAGAAATCTTGTAATTTCTGTAATAGATGAACTTTCAAGTTTATTGATATAGTTACGGCAGTTACAACCACAGAACACACTTAGGTTAACTATAACATTAATTTACTATCTAATAGAAAGAAAAATAAATCAAACTTGAACAAAGTTGGGCCAAACTTGTTACCTTTATGGTTTATTCAAGAGTTATTTAAAAAAAAGGAATTAAAATATTAAACTAACACTATGTGTAACTTTCCAAAGGGTAAGAATTAAGGTCTTAAGTATGTAGATGAGTCATGAATACTTTTCGTTTATTAAAATATATTTTTCTCAGTAAAACAAGATGTGTAATTCTTTGCTCACACTGAAACTAATAACAAAGTGTAAGTAGACGAGACAAGAACTATTATTATTATTCTGTTTTGTATCAATTTTCTCCAATTTGATATCTTCATTATACTTATATCTCTTTCTGTTTGCTCTTTCTAGTTTGATTTTGGTCTTCCACACAGACGTCCGATTGTGGGGGTCCATTCTTTTATAATTCTAACTGGATCACTCTTATTATTTTAGATACACTCACTATATTTTCTCCTTTTCGGTTTAAAATTTATTCGTTCACGTCTTTTGTGTATCCAATTTCCTAAATATTTAAATGCCTCTACTTCCTTAAGATTATACTGACCGATTCTTAATCCTGCTGTTCTTGCTTTATTTTCTCTACTGCAATGCATGAGTTTTGTTTTCTCTGTATTAATTGATAGTCCTGCTTCTTTAGCTTTTATTTCTATTATTGTAAATTCTTCTTCTAGGTCCTTCTTTCTCCTCGCCACGATTGCTATGTCATCGGCATATGCTATGATTTGCACTGATTTTACATTGAATGTTCCACTGCTTTTCACATATTTTATTATGTTGTCTAAGGTTGTTATAAATAATAACGCTGACAGGGTGTCTCCTTGACATACTCCTCTATTTACATCAAAGCAAATTGTATTATTCTATCCTACTATCACTGTTGCTTTCGACTTTTCCATCGTCATTCTAATCAGATTTCTGGGGTGTTTTTATCCTTTCCAGGTCTTGCAATATTCGTGCTCTCCTCAGTTGGCTAAACGATAATTTAAAGTCAAAAAATGAAGGATGCACGTCTATATCATATTCATAGCATTTCTGTAATATTTGCTGCATTCTATGTAACGCCTCTATTGTCGGTTTACCTTTCCTAAAACCTAACTGTTTTTGTATGTTTGGTTAGTCTCGCTTTTATCAGTGTTGTTAGAATCTTATATGTAATATTTGGCAGGGATATCTCTGTATATCTGTATGTATAATGGTCCTGTATTATTTCTTCTATTTTCTGTTTATATTTCTGTCAATGTCTTCTCAATCCATTATTTTTCTTTTCTTTTTCTTACATAGCTTATTGGCCTCCTTTCTTTTTTCTCTATATACTTCCATGTCTCCAGGGTGTCCACTTTTTAACGATTATAATCTTGCTCTCTTCTTATTTTCTAAACTGTTTTCACATTTTCCATCAAACCATTGCTGTACCCTTCTGTTTTCCCGATATCCTACTGTGCCTTCCGCAGCTTTTACCACCGCTTCCTTAATTTTCTGCCATTCTTCTTCTACGTTCATTTCTTCTCGCCATCTTCTTAATCTCTTTTCTATTTACTGTACACCTCTTTACTTTCTAGATTTTCTAGCTTCTCTTTATCCCGTTTCCTGTTTTTTTTTTTTTCTTGACTATTTTAGCCTTTTTAATTTACATTTTGTTATGACCAGATCATGATCCGTGTCTACACTAGTCCCTCTGTATGATCTTGCATCATTGATTTGTTTTATGTTCCTTTCCTTTACTAAGACATCATCAATTTGATTCCTTTCCGTTTTCCGGGATAAGCCCACGTAATTTTGTGATTTTTTTTATTAAACTTTGTACTAATTATAAACGTCCATCCTGTTTATATTTCTTATGTTTTGTGTGAATATTCACTACTTCTCTATAACACTCATCGCATTTTGCTTTGCTTGGTGATACATATGGGTATATTGCCGTCCTCCTCCACTATAACTTTTTTGTTCTATGTTTTCTTTCAATGAATCAGTTACACTATCCATTCTTTATCGCTAATCCATATTTTCTTAAACCCAATTTTTGCATTATTTCCCTTTTCTCTTCCTCCAATTTTGCTTCTAACTCTTTGTTCTTCGTCTATATATATATATATATATATATATATATATATATATATATATATATATATATATATATATATATATATATATATATATATATATATATATATATATATATTATATATATATATATATATATGTATATATATATATATATATATATATATATATATATATATATATATATATGTATATGTATTTGTATCTTTTAGCTTCTTCTTCCCTTTCATGACTTGCAATTTTTCCTGGCAATTGTGCATTTTTACTATTACTAACTTTTTATTCTCTCTCGTTACGAGTATTTTAGTATTTTCGATCATTACTCTAAGTCCTATGTACTCTTGCGCCACCTTCTACACGTTTCCATTAACATTATTCTCATTTATCTATAACCCTTTAATGATTATATTTCTCTTTATTGCGTCCTTTTCTTTTTGTTCTAATTTCGCTTCAACGTGATTTAATCTTCCCATCAAATTCTCCATTTCATTTTTCATTCGTTTATTTTCCTCCTCTACTGTATTTATTTCTATCTGGAATTCATCTAATTTTTCCTCCACCCTTTGTCCTCTCCCTTCTGCTTTATCTAATTTGCCACTTACTGCTTCTAGTATTTCCTGCATAATTAAAATTGCACTTTTGAAATTATTTATGAATTCAATTCAAAACTATCATCCTGAATCCAGCTCTGTATTTTATTTATTTTATTTTAAATGTCTTTTCCGTATTCAAAGCTTATCACACCAAATGCGTGAAAGGTCAAGATCCGGTCAAACCGTCGAGATGTTGGCCTTTATCTGTACTATGTTTCTGAAATTTTTATCCACTTGTCTGCTTCTATAAAAACAATTTTATCTCTTACCCTCCTCCTTGATATTAGGATTACACTCCTCTTAACTTTTTATGATTTGTTTCTTTCACTTCCCTTAATAATTGCATATAATAGCAAAGCACAAATTTACCACTACTTTCTACACGTTTACCAGGACCGCACACATGAAATACGTCACATAATAAATACAAATAAAATTTTCAGCATTGAAACATGTTTAGCCAAGTCAGAGTAATTTGAATTAACTTAGGCATTTAATGCACGCAATGTGTATGACGTGTATAATGATACTTTGTTACATGATCAGTTAGAATAGGTGTATGTGGTACCTAACATAATTATTAATTAAAGAAAACGAATGAGCTGCATATAAAGTGTTATGCGCAGGGTGGCAAATGACAATACGGTTACATTGTTTAAATACAGACATACACCACATTCAAGATTGAGCTAAAAGTTATCCAAATTTTATTAAGTATACTTAAGAACAAATTTTATCAAATGAAAGTACTTCCACTATGTACTACCCACTAAACAACTGAATGTTTACCATTTTTGTTATTGGCACTGAATCCGCTGTTTATGAGATTCATAGCGTGCGGCCTAAGAGTATTTTATAATAGACATAAATTCAGGATATCTAATGTATAACGTTCACTTTGTTAATCAGTGGCGGTGGCAATTTATTTATAGCTATACAACTTTTATTTTTCATTATGCCTAATTGCGAACTCCTCAAATCATTACCAACACTCTTGACTTGAGACTTTAGAAAACATTTTTAAGTCCAGTCTGGTGGACACCGCTCGAGACCCTCGGCGATACTTGGGCCTAGTCTCGTCCCGTCGAGAAGAGACTATACAAAACTAGACTCAGACCTTGGAATCGTGTTGAAAATTCGAGACTAGGTGAGACTACTTTGTCCCGATAGCATCACTAAGTGTAATACAGTTTCTTGCAACAATCCGCCTGCGGTTAGTTCTGGGTCGATTTAATAGATTTTGTAAGCTTTTATTTTAATAAATATTTTAAAAGTGTAAAAAATTATAGATTCAGAATGATAATAAAGACAAACTAGATAACTCAGAAATTACGTTGTACGGTAGTGACAATGATCAGGTGGAGCCGAACACACCAGACCGCTCATTGCGACACATTTAACCAATAGCACAGAATAAAATATATTACATCTGTTCTAGTAACAAATAATACTATATATGTTAATCTGTATGTTTTATTTACTTCCAATGTGTCAAAATTAAGCAATAAAAATGATTTAAAATACGTGTCAAAAACATGCAAATAGGGTCATTTGTACGTTGGCACATAACAATTCGTTGTTACAAACTTTCCCCATTTTCTATTTATTGTTGAAAAGTATCAAGATAATATACTTAAGGCTGTTAAATGATGAATATAAGTGCCAACATTATGAAAGCTTTACTATTAATGCCTGACATGTTGTGGGATTCCCAGATATCAACTGAATTACGTTGGTATATCTGGGTGGGTGGGAGTGTGTGCACGTATGCTTGTGTGCGTGTATACGCGTGTACGTTCGTGTGAGTGTTCGTGTGTGTATTTGGAAATTCGTATTTGACATGGTTTTTATTCCTCCTGGACCCGAATAGATTTTGGGACAAATGCATCGGGGTAGAGGGGATTTATTATTCCTGAAACAATTTTATATTTTAAAGATATAAAAATACCAACATGTATACATTAAACATATCGACTAATTATGTTCTGAACAAGTTTTTGACGCGAGGCATAATTTCACGGCGATAAGCTCCTAAGGTGGAATTTAAGCATGTCTTAAGTACGTCTATCTGAAAGGAAAGAGTATAGTTGTTTTTACGTTGGCTGTTTTCAGTATGAACGTGTTACAAAAGAGGTTGTATAATTATCTTAAAAATATATTATTCTTTTTTCTTTAATTTTCACTTTTTGGTTTGGACAGCCGTGAGGTGTTCTACATTAGATATTTAATATAGGCAATAATTTTGCCTACAGAATCTAATGCAAAAGAGTGGATGCTGTTTTTAACACGAGTTATAAAAATATCATAGCTAAAGGGTTTCGATTGTTTTCTAATTGCAATCTTTAATTGCGTTTTTAACTACAATTGTTATTGATGTTTAATCACTGAGAAATTGATCTCTTTTGCAGCGCTTTTTAATCACTACCATGAAAGCCCTTTTTCGGTCCATTCTTTATCCCCTATTCTTATTTTCTTCTTGGACCCAACTTTTAATGCTTCATCTTCTGTGGCTTTTATATCTTCATGGCATTTTGGATTTACCCCATTTTGTTTCTGTGCCCATTTTTAGCTTAAGGTATACAATTGTCATTTTTGCGACGGCTTCTTTATCCCCTTATTTTTAACCCCTTCTTTCAATTTCTCTTTCTTGACCCTCTACTTCTGCACTCCTGATGCAGTGACTTTTTGGTTTTCGGTGTCTTGCCATCTAGTACGTGCATCTTGAATCATGTTTGGCAGAATTCTACATATTGAAACAAGTCTAAAGTCTTTCCTCTTAATGGGTCAATTCGTTAAAATTAAATGTAGTGCCCTTTTGTGGTATAATTAGATTCGGCCAGTAACCGGTCTGCTCGCTATGGTACTACTCAAGATAACAATACAATTGTCTCGGATAAACCTGGATATAATCGGCGGTCAAGGTCGAAACATATAGTCTCCGTTGCTGACGACTGTGCAAGGAATGAATGGCGAGTCAGCACGTGGAATGTTAGAGGTGTGCATGGTAAAGAATTTTAAATTGCGAATGTAATGTACGAAAGACATCTTGATATTCTGTGTGTATCGGAGACAAAGCGCAAAGGAAAGGATGCTGTGGAGGTGGAAGAAGGCAGCCTAGCACTATGCTCAGGAGTTGAGACTGAAGTGCATGGACCAAAAGGCGTTGGGGGAAATAGCGAAAAGATATGTTAAACAGTACGAATTAGTATCTCCCCGGACACTGTGGGTTAGAATGAAAGTGGAGTTTCGAAGAATTTCTCTTATTGCATGCTACGCACCGGTGAATGGAGAAAGAGACCAGGAGCATGAGAACTTCTGGAATGAAGCAGAGAACGTATGTAAGCTAAACAAAAGAGTGATGATAGCGGGACATATGAACGGATGAGTAGGTGTACAGAGAGCATATACTGAACGCGTTCTAGGAAAGTTCGGAGAGTCAATGGGAATGTTGAACGCCTGGTGAACATCTGTGTGGAGAGAAGCCTGTTTGTGTCCAATACATGGTTTAAACATAAAAATATGCATATGTATACATGGGAAAGAGGTGAATCTAAAAGTATGATGAACGGCTTAAAAACCGGGTGAAAGACACAAAAGTAATGCGCGGATGGGAATGTGGATCGGACCACTTTTTGGTTATATCGAGAATATGGTTAGGGCAAAAGCGGGTCTGGAGGGAAAGCAAACGTAGTGCGAGCATCCAGAATTAGGGTAGACAAACTAGTGGATAATGCTGCGAGAATGAAATACGCAGATGTTGTGATTCAAGAATTGAATGTGAATGAAACAGTGTGGAACGAACAAATAAAAGACACTGACCTTGAAAGTGCGTGGATACGCTTGAAAAAATGTCAATTGTGCCGTGCGGATATTTAGAAGAGCGACTGTAGGTAGACATAAAAAATCTTCTTGGTAGAACGAGTGGGTAGAAAAGGCAGTATGTAAGAAAAAAGATGCGCACAGGGCAATGATTGCTGCAAAAAATGAGACTGAGAAAAAGCGATTGTATGAGGTGTACAGATTAAGAAACAAAGAAGCGAAGGAGGCAGTGAGAATAAGTAAGAGGAAGTGATGGCTGTGGAAGGAGGGAAAATGCACAATGATCTTGAGGGAAACAAAAAATTCTTCTGGAAATGGGTCAAAAATACAAAACGTGGCTCAAAACAAAACGCGGCAGGATTGATGATTATGAGAAACGAAATAGTATGGGACGATTGTGAAGTGAGGAAGTGCTGGCAAGGATATTTCGGAAAGCTGTACAGTAGTGAGGAAGGTAAGACGGAAGGGTTACATAAGGAGAATGTAGAAGGAATGGTGAATGAAACTAAGAAGGATATTGGGATAAAAGAGGTAGAGAAAACGGCAGGAAGGTTGAAAACGGCAAGGAAGCAGGCGTAGATGAAATCACTGGTGAAATGCTAAAGTATGGGGGTGCAAAGCTTATGCGAAGATTGTATGAATTATTCAATGTATGCCTTATGTGTGGAAAAGTTCCGAGGGATTCGAACAGCGCGATAATTGTACCACTGTATAAGGGTAAGGGGAATAAGAGTGATTGTAAGAACTACAGAGGATAAGTATGCTCAGCGTACCTGGTAAAGTATTTGGAAGAATACTGATTGATAGAGTACGAGAAACTACACAAACTGAGATTTTGAATGGGCAGGATGCCTTCATGCCAGGAAAGGATGTGCTGATCAGATGGTTGCTGTTCAGCAGGTGATCGAAAAGTGTACTGCGCGTTTGTAGATCTGGAGAAAGCATACGACAGAGTGAATAGGGAGAAGCTGTAGGAAATATTAAATGAATATGGCGTAAATAAAGGTCTAATAAATGGAATAAGGGCATTATACAACGGCAATCGGGCATGTGTTAGGGTGAGAGGAGGTGTGAGTGAATACTTTAATATTGAGCAAGGAGTGCGACAAGGTTGTGTGATGTCACCGTGGTTGTTCAATGTATACATGGATAAATGTGTTAGACAAGCATGCACCGATACAAATGGTGTAATGGTTGGTGAAGTAAATGTACGACTTCTGGTGTATGCAGATTGCACAGTCTTATTAAGTGACAGTACGGATGAGCCACAAACTGCTCTGAGGAAGTTTGATACAGTCTGTGAGAGCATGGACCTAAATGTAAACGCGAACAAAACTAAGATTGTGGTGTTCAATCGGGAATGTGGAAAGGAGAGTAGAGTATTTACTCTGCAAGATCAAATTATGGAGCAAGTGAATGAGTTGGTATATCTGGGTAGAATGTTCACTGCAGACGGTACAATGGAGGGCGAGATTGGACGAAGGGTCAATTCTTGAAGGACGATAATGAGAGACAAAGGCATGAGCGTAGTTGCGAAACTGGCAATCTTCAATGGCGTGTTTGTCCCGTCAGTACTGTATCGAAGTGAGAGATGGGTATGTCATGACTATAAATGTCAAAAATAAACTTCAATACCTTTTTTTAATTAAACACACTAAAAGGACCTTAAATTTAGAAGGCACCACGGGTGTTACGGGAATAATGCCCTCGGTCATCGTACATCCCTTGGGCCAGTGGCTCTCGGGAAGTACTCTGTTGACCTCGGGGCATTATTATACCCGTAACAACAACAAATTATTTTAAAATCTTACAACAATCAATGACCATACCTAATGTATCATCAGTTACGAATTTAGAATAAACCCCTATTGAGTCGTACCTTCTGTTTATCTAATATCGCACGACTCGTCAGCGATACTCGGTTTACTATCACTTTTTTGCACACTTTCAGTTTTGTTGATAAGATTCAACAATATGGTAACAGTATATACTTATATGGCTTATCCAGTTTAAAAATGAAATCGGTATATGCCTCTTTTATAGGAAGTTCATTACGAAAATATGCAACACTGTAAACGCAAAAACAATAATCTATGTCAAACAGATGTTTAAAACATCATGACAGACAGAGGTACATGCTAACTTAAGTTAAAGAAAATAAAATAATTTTTTTGATATCTATGCAACTCCTTTTTTATACGTTCATAACGAAAACAGGCATCATTGTAAAAACAAAAACAATAATCTATGTTAGAATGACGTTTAAAACTTCATGTCAGGTAGAGATTCATAGACATGAATACATGTTAACGTAAAAAAACGTTCCAAAGCCGCCCGCTTCTATAAAAATACAGTATAAACCTCTCTCTGCACCAAAAAAAAACCACAATAATGCTCCTTATAAAAAAATTACCCTACGTTAAGTTCTATCACAACACCTTTGTAAGACATTTAAAGAATTGGCCGTTAAAGTAGCTGAATTTAATCGTAATACGATACAAAGTCCGTTCAGTAATCTCAAGGTCCCTATTCAGTTACTTCAAAAATATGACAGTATACCGTCTAATAATTGCAAGTTGGCATATCTATAGGACATACTTCTCAGAAATTAAAAAAAACGTCTGACTCAACACGAAAGCGATTGCAAAGTTAAACCTAATGCTCGCGCTCTAACTTCTCACGTTAATAACTTGCATGACTCCATCAAATATAAAGACACAAAAGTTATAGTGACAGACAATAATTACAATAGAAGAACATTTTTGTAAATGTGCTATATTTTACAGAACACCGAAGTAATGAATTGTAGAAGTGACATAAAAGAATCTTAGTAATATATGTGTATATATATATATATATATATATATATATATATATATATATATATATATATATATATATATATATATATATATATATATATATATATATATATATATATATATATATATATATATATTCCATTTTTCAAGTATTTTAACCTTCGTAAGTATACAGTGTTATCTAAACGTGTTAGACTGTGATAGTAATTCGTATATGTTGTTGTGTTGTGTGGTGGTGTTAAATTATTTATTAGATTAGTGAATGCTTATAAGACTACTAGTTTTAAAGTTTTACATTATAGACCTGCAATTTTGTAAGTATGATTTACCTAATTTATTTTACTATTGTAACTGATTGTTTACAAAACGCCTCGATAAAGTTTCAATTATAAATCAAATATTGGTCTTATAGTAATTAGGAGTTTTCTTTAACAAACAACCCGTATTGAACGACTTCCTGGAAATTTGATAAAGATTTTGGTTTATAACTTGTAATTCGGTTGGAAATTAATTATTAATTATATATATATATTATATATATATATATATATATATATATATATATATATATATATATATATATATATATATATATATATATATATATATATATATATTAGTGAATAAAATTTCATTTATTATTTCCGTGTTTCACGTGTTGACTTTATTCACTTAGTAAAGTCCTAGAAAATGCGCTCTTAAAAATTTAAATTTTTCGTCTAATTCTGAGCAAAAAAAAAATTTTTTTTTCAGCACAGTTGTGTTTTAGAAGTGGTAATCTATCATTTTACGTATAAATTTTTTCGAAATATGAAAAAATTACACTTAAATTAGCCAATTCCATTTTGAAACAACAAAATAGCACTTAAAACACACCTTTTTGTACTTACGTAAGCTCAGAAGAAACATATGCATGCAATTTATCCATTTAATGTATCTAAATGCTCTTTAAATTACCCCAATTTTGAAACAACACTTAAAACATGACTTGTAATTTTCGGTGCAGCGTTAATAATGGTTGTAGTATAATGAACGCAGTTATTTTGCTGTGAAAGCATTTAACAAGCATTCTATTTTTATATGTCATCAGTTTACATTACAACTTTGAAACGGGGATTTGAAAATGTATGTACATAATAGATACCATGCAATGTATTTTCATTATACTTCAGTGTTATTTAAGTGAAATTATGCTTTTTTTCCTAACATTGAAAGTTTTTATTCAAAAAATCTGTATATATAATATATACCAATCATTTAAGAGCGCACATGGTAGCACTTTCAAATTTAAATTTAAGGAACACAAGAGATTCTATGCAATTTTGAACTCACTTAAATTTTATGCTGTAGTAAAATGATAAATCAACATTAAACTTACTCATTTAAATTTTCTCTGTTTTATAATAAAATAAATCACATTTTATTTGTAAATACAAATATGTAGTAATTTGTTCTATTTATAACATTAAATCATAGCTTCATTTAAATGGTGAATCAATCTTGTATATATAAAAAACAAGTTATGTATGAATGTAATTTTTAATGTAACTATAAATAAAAGAAATGTAGAATGATATGCAAAAGTGCAAGTTGTGTTGCATAAGTAATTGGCGTGCATCTTTTATTAAAAAAATTTGAATGTCTGCACTATTTACACAAAATATTCGAGATATATAAAATCATGTGTATATTTCCAATGATTGATATTTCAAATTAGAATTTTGTATTTAACACTTACATGTTTAAATATTATTGTTTTTAAAAACAGATTTACTATCTACCATCCTTACTGTATATTCATTTTTCAGGAAAAACCATAAGCATACATGAATTTAAAACATTTTATTTATTTATTTAAAGACTATAATATTGGTCTACAATAAAGCAAAAATACTACATTAAATAAAAACTATCACTACACATTTGTACAAAAGTTAATTACTAACATTTACAAAAAAAATAATAATAATGCACACAATTACATATCCTACTATTCAAAAACTAATTACTAACTTACATCGAATAACACATACACACAAACACATGTACTTATCACACTTCAATCCCCTCCAACGTACGCAAAATATTTTCACTGTCTCTAATGTTTTTCCACACACTCTAAATGACGATTAGCCTCTGCCAGTTCATTACTAAGTTTTCCTACTCGTTCCATCACTATCGCCTCACTATTAATGTAGTCACTATAAATTTTTCGCAACCACTCTACACTTTTTGTCTTAAACTCCTGCAGGGTTGGTGGGTTCTGCTCTTCATGCTGGGTGAAGTGCTCTATCAGAGCTAAATTTTTTCCTCCGTATTGAAGTTTTTGCAGTGGTGGAGGTGTTGCTAAAACTGTTGTTGCTGGTGTGATGCTGAAAGATAAATAAATATAGTACTCTATGAATTAATTAGGGGACTATCATTTTAATTAAATTATACCTACTTTTCAAAGTACCGTGAAAATTCGTCCTCTACATCACTATCTCTTATTGAGATGATGGGGATGGTCTCTTCGAAGGGTGCTAGGGTTCTTTGTATGTTTGCTGTTGATGGTTGTACCAAAACGTTATGCAAAATGCACGGTTTTTCTTTTGTTTTTAACGATAATTTAGACCTTTTATTAGCTGAAGCCATTACTACTAATTTCATGCAATGAATGAGTATTCAATTAAAACTTTCACATTATATACACATAGATCTGTTAACGTCAACAAAATTGGTAACAACTGGAAGTGGTAAGTGTAACGATCTGAGCTGTGCAAATAAAGGTGATGAACTCTAAGGAATGCATCATAATCTAGACATGAAAAGGTATTTCATGCAATGCCAGCAATGTTAGGTTATTAGATATTACCAGTAAACGTCCACTAAAGATAATACTAAAGAAAGTGCAATATCTGCATCTTTCTGAACTGAAGCTCTTGGGAATACGCAATCTAAAGACAATGAACTAAAGAGTGTGAAAGTATCAAATTTCATTTTCATATAAGTCGAGTTTTTGTATGCTGCATAAGGTCAAATACAAGTTATAACAAGTTTGTGATATTTAACCTTGAATGGGGGGCTTATATGACTATATAAACCGAAAAACAGCATTTCTGTACCAGTCAGTTTATTGCACTCGTAATATTTGTAATTGTAAACCTAAAGTACTTCTATTATTTTTTTTACATATCAGTTATAATAAATAAAATATTTGCTACAAGTCCATGACTGTGTGATCGTGTGTGCTTCATATTTTTGCATTGTTGGATACAGTTTTGAAGGTAACTATGAGTGAGGTTGTACCACGTAGTAGTGATATTGTTAATTTAACAACACGTATTATTCCATTGTTAAAAACCAAAAATGAATTTGTAAAGCACATCCGTATAATTAATACTAATATTAAGCTATTGCGAGATATAATTCAAAATAAAATTTATTTAGAGACATGTGAAAATTTGCTTAAACTCGAAAGTAATTTATCATTGCTAAAGTGTTGTCTTATAGTAGTTAAACAGTTAAAGAGCGCTTCAGAGAAAACAGGTAGTGGAAATGTCACTAAAAAGCGTACACGCAAATTAAGTTGGTACTCTCTAGATTCATGTTTTAATGGTAGGTTACTTACTGGAATTATAGTCAATATAGCAAACATCAAGGACCCTCTTATTTTTTTACAAAATGCATACAATAGTTTTGCGCGAAATGTTAAAGTAATGCTAAGACAAACGATGCTAAAGGTCAATGTCATTTTAGTCTGCAATTTCATGAAACCTCAAAATCATGTTATTGAGTTGAAAACTTTTGCCACAAAAAAATTGCGTTATTGATATTTCAACCAATGTACGTGTCTGGTACAATGAAAACGTGTATGATAAGTTACGGATAAAATTAGAGGAGTTTTCCGAAAGGGATTCCGGTTGGGCATTACATGAAGTTTTACATTTAAAAGTGAATATTAATAGCTATGTCCCACTTAAAGGCGGTCATTCAACCTATGTTAAAGTTCCACGCTTCATAGAAGTAAAGCATGCTGTTGTTAATGTTAAAAATAACGATGAGTTTTGCTTCCTGTGGGCCGTTGTTTCAGCATTATATCCCGCAATATCATACGGAAAGGGTTCAAAGTTATCCTCATTTTCTAGATGTTTTGAAGTTTGATTCAATTCACTTCCCCATTCAGCTGGATGATGTAAAAAAATTTGAGAAACTAAACAACCTCGCAATTAATTTGTACTGCATAAATGGGAAAAAAGTTGTACCCTTCGTATTGAATAATCAGCAAAGCAATAGAGAACCCATAAATCTTTTAATACTTTCTGATCACACCGCGGATGATACTGTATACCATTTCACATGGATTAAAAATATGTCAGCTTTATTTTCAAAACAGATATCAAAGCATGGCTGTAAGAAAGTAATTTGTAACCGGTGTTTGAATCATTTTTGGTCGGATGTAGCTTTAGAAAAACATTTAACATATTGCAGTCAACTTAATCAATGCTCTACTAGGCTGCCTACCGAAGCGGAAATGAATTTACAGTTCAAAAATTTTGCATTCCAAGAAAAGGTGCCATTTGTCATTTATGCTGATTTAGAAAGTATTTTAGAGAAGTGTGCAAATGGTATCGAAAGTAATACTTTATTGCACTCCAAACATACACCTTTCAGCATTGCTTACTATTTGAAGTGTTCATATGATGATTCTTTATCCCGATTTACGCTTTATAGAGGAAAGGATTGCATTCAATGGTTTGTTAACGAGCTTCAAAGTATTGCACATTGGGCTACCGAAATAATCAATCAAATAATTCCTATGGCTACTTTAAGTCTCAGTCAGGTTGAGCAATTTGATAGCGCTACAATTTGTCACATTTGTCGAAAACCATTTACTAATTCTGATATAAAGGTTAGAGACCATAATCATCTTACAGGGGCATTTCGGGGGGCAGCGCACCAGGCGTGTGACCTGAACTATACAGACTCCAACATTCTACCAGTTGTGTTCGGGTTATGATTCTCATTTCATCATTAGAGAATTGGCTAGTGTTCCCGGTTCGATTTCACTACTGCCCATAAACAAAGAAAGATATATCTCTTTCACGAAGGTAATGGAAGGCGCCAAAATTAAGTTTAGATTTATTGACTCTTTCAGATTTATGAGCAGTAGTATTGAAAAGTTGTCAGACTATTTGGAGGATAGTAAAAAAATTATTTCCCGCACTAGTTGCAACAATGATGAGGAATTTTCTCTAGTAGTTCGCAAAGGTGTGTTTCCTTATGAGTATATTGATACGTGGGAGAAATTAAACGAGACCACACTCCCGCCCAAAGAAGCATTTTTGAGTCATCTTAATAATGAGGGAATCAGTGATGAGAGTTTTGCGCACGTGGTTAACGTTTGGAAAAAATTTAGCATTAAATCGTTAGGGGAATACTCAGATTTGTATTTAAAAACAGACGTTCTACTTTTAGCGGATATTTTCGAAAACTTTCGACAAACTTGTATAAGTACTTACGAGCTTGATGCTCTGCACTATTATACAGCTCCCGGTTTAGCATTCGATGCTATGCTTAAAATTACACAAGTAAAGTTAGAATTATTTACAGACATTGATATGCTAATGTTTATTGAAAGAGGGATTAGAGGTGTGTAGCTCAATGTTCAAATCGGTATGCTAAAGCTAACAATAAGTACATGGGGAAAAATTTGATCCCACCTCCGAAAGTGTGTATTTAATGTACTACGACGTGAATAATTTATATGGAGCCGCCATGTCAGAATTTCTACCATTTGGCGATTTTTCTTTTGTTGATGAAGCTAATTTTGAAAGTTTAGATTTAATAAACCATCCTGATGATTCGGAAATTGGTTATATAGTCGAGTGTGATTTAGACTATCCTTAGAATTACATGAGAGTCACAGTGATCTACCGCTAGGCCCGAACATATGGTTCCACCCACGTCTGATTCCAAAATGAAAAAATTACTGCTTACCTTGTATCCAAAACGTAATTATGTAATTCATTACAGAAATTTAAATGTATATTTAAAATATGGATTGAAGTTGGTAAAAGTACACCGTATATTACGTTTTAAACAGTCTCCATGGTTAAAAAAATATATAGATTTAAATACAACCATGCGTCAGCAATCTCAAAATGAATTCGATAAAAATTTCTATAAATTAATGATTAATAGTGTTTTCGGGAAGCTGATGGAAATGTACGTAAACATAAGGACATACGGCTAGTAACGAAATGGGAGGGTCGCTATGGTGCTCGTGCTTACATATCAAAACCAAATTTTCATAGTTGTACAATATTTGACAATGATATGCTTATCATTGAAATGAATAAGCTTGAAGTATATTTCAATAAACCTATATATGCGGGATTCAGTGTTTTAGACGTATCAAAAACTTTTTTATATAATTTTCAGTACGGCTACACGCTACCCAAGTTCCATAATAATGCTAAGCTCTTGTACACGGATACGGATAGTCTCATATACACCTTTTCGGTTCCCGATGTCTATCAATGTATTAAAGAGGACATTGATAAATTCGATACATCTGATTATAGTCCCGACAACATCTTTGGACTCCATTAGTAAACAAAAGGTCCCCGGCTTAATGAAAGATGAAAACCATGGCGAAATTATGGTTGAATTTGTAGGACTTCGTGCAAAAATGTATGCTTATGCGGTTGATGAAAAGGTTGTAAAAAAATCAAAGGGTTCTACGCAAGCAAGCGTGAGGAAGATCACGATTAATGATTATGAACAGGTCTTGTTTGAGAGTAGCGTAATAAGGCGCTATCAACATCTCATAAGGTCAAAGAAACATGATGTGTTTACCATTAAACAAAATAAAGTCATACTCAATCCTTATGACGATAAACGCTTAGTAAATTTTGATTTCACTGATACTAGACCATGGGGGTATAACTTTCAGTAAACAATGAGCAGTCTTCAAGTCAACTTGCAGGAAGAGCTGCAGTGCAGTAGTGATCAAATCTACAAAAAGTACCTGAAGCGTTCTTTGACCTCTCCTGAAAACTATACATTTATATTGAATATATTACAAAATATTGTTATTCCTGATGAGTGTTTTACTGGTGTGCTATAAACTCAAAGTGTGCAAATGAAATTATTATTAGGACATTATTTGATAAAAAAATTAAATTAGACGATACCATTAAAAGTTTTATGAAATTGTGTACCGATAAAGGCTACAATTCATTAACTTTTGATAAAGTAGATAGGATCTTAGATGATATGAGTGTACTTGGTGACATACCGCTTAAAATGTATCTATATGATTTATTAAGGGTTCATGATTCAACAAATGTTAAATCTACGTTAGAAAATATTGCTTACAAGGACACTGTATTTATTATAACTGAATGTATTGAGAAATCGGCATATTATGCTAACTACAAGTGCCTCGATATTTTGATTGAAATATTATTAGAACAAAATATCAACTATAAGTTTCAACCATGGGAAAACGAGGAACATCACAAAATTTATTACTGGATACTAGACAACATCAATAAAGGTGAAACAAATTCAAATTCCTGCTTGGGATGGAGGTGTGGGCCAGATTCGGGTATATGGCCATCCAGTAATTTAAGTGATTATAGAAGTACTTTAGGTTCACTTTATAAGATAATGAAATTTTAAAAATAAATGTAATATTTAAAAAATAAAATACTATTATTTTTGTGTGTTTTATTTCATCTAAGAGCTACATCCTTTTCTACAAACTATATATATATATATATATATATATATATATATATAACTAATATAAGTAATTTGTTTCACAAAGTACAGGTTAAATGTTATAAAACAATATCATCCTTATTGATCCATGATCTTTCATCCAATCCCCACCATTTTACGAATAACTTATTATTCTTGGAGCGAAGCACTTTTTCTCTAGATATACATTGGGGTACTTTGTTTTTGTAATTCATGTTCATAAAACCCTCCCAGTACAGTATTTCCTTCATGTCTTCCAGCATGTACGTAGTGGGGTTAGTAATGCGAACTTTCACAATCTTAAATAGTTCACTAGACCAATTGGTGTGTATCCTTTGGCGAAAATATTTTTAAATTTACTGATTCGTACTATGTCACCCGCAGAATATCGATTCCTATCGAATATTTTTATGTTAGTGTAAGCCTCTAGCTTTGTATGATTACCAACATCTTTGGGCTTCATTCTAATAGTTCTATGCTTACGATTGTTATAATCCATAGTTATGGTATCAATTGTATCAATCCATTTGTATTTACCTTGCAGGCTGAATGACTTATATAGAGCACCTTTAATGGTTCTGATAACACGTTCAGCAATTGCAGCCTTCTTTGTGCTATAGGTAGAGTAATGATTGACTCCATAACGATGCATTAGTTTAGTAAAATGCTCATTGTAGAATTCTTTTCCTGCATCTGTCTGCAAATTGGTAGGTTTCTGACCTTTTTCGAAGATTGTTTGCATGGCCTTGGTAACTTCTTGGCCTGTTTTCGTTTTTAATCCTTTAGTCCATAAGTATTTCGAAAAACAGTCGATGACCACTAATATATACTAATAACCCTTATTTTGTTTGGCATGTGTTAAATTCAGCTAAATCTGCTTGCCAAAGATCATCAAAACCTCTAATTATTGTTCGCCTTCGTTTAAAATTTTTCGTGCAGGTTTGTGCAATTCGTTGATGAGTTGTAATTTGGACATGGTGCCAATTTATCTACAATTTCTTTAAGTTGATGTAGTTTTTCCTCCAGCGCTAGATAAGCGTTGGCGTTTCCTTTGAAAGTGTTCCGAACTGCTTGTAAACAGAAATCCAGGTATCCTTTATTTATAGCATCCCATCTTCTTCAGGGTCAGCCAACTGTGTCAAACGATTTCCATCCAAATCAAACCTTGTTGATACATAATATTGCCTAGTGATGACATCTTGAGGATCTATGGGATTGGCCACATTGCTGAGTCTCTTATTCTCAATATCAAATTGATTAGCATCAATCTGTTTAAACTGAGGAGCTAGTTTCTTTAATTCATACTGGACATATGAACGTCCAAATTTGTCAAGGGCATTTTAGTTGTGACATGTCGACATCAATGCATTCTCATTTATATTGTTTAAAAGCGGTTGTTCGGTTTTCAATGTATCCATCTTCATATAGTTCTTCTACAATTGATATTATGTCATTTACAACACCTGTGTTTCCGCTAATTTTTCTGCCCACAATACTTCCAGATCACGAATTAGTTCATGTATATCATTCCAATATTTATATTCAATGGGTCTGTTTGTTAATTTCTTAAAAACATAGCTCCACCTCCTCCCTTGGTTGTGGTGGGTGATGATGACAGCAAGGGTTTGATTATTTGTGTATACTTTTGCTGCGGCTTCCTCGAATCTGTGCACTTACGTCATAATCACGCCTTACTACATTCGTAGCCTCTAAAATAGTTCTATATTTTTTTCTATCTGTTGACTTTACTAGACTTAAGTCGGGTTCATTCATAATAAGCAGATCATATAATCCAGGAGTCCCTTTATACGTGACACCTTTAATAATTATATCGTCTCCTTTAATTGCGATGGGTGTATTACCAATTGTCCATTTATCAGTTTTGGTATCATAGTGGACTCCATACGTATGATCAATATCACCTTCAGCATTCTTTAAAATGCGTTCAACATATATACGCGGTAATTCATTGTACTGCTCGAGAAATTCTTCTGAGATGGGTTCATTATGGGAATCATCTGCGATACTAGACAGTTCTTCTTCTTCCTCCCCAGTATTAATCTGTCCCATGACGGATGTTTCTAAGAAAGATGGAAGACTTGGGGGAGGGTTTCTTTGAAAAAACGGAAGCTGAGCTAGGACTAGTAGCACCCTTACTTGAATCACCTAATGGAGTGAGACCTGGGGTCCGTTGAACTTGAGCTAGCGGGCTAGTGGGGATAGTAGCATGCTTCCTTGGAAATATGAATACGGGTAGTTTTTTAGGTTTAACATCAATGACCTCCTCCTTTTTATGTGTTTTTTTATCGATTTTATTTACTATTTCAGTTAGAGGTTCTATTAAAGGCTTATAAGTACTTTCGAATGTTCTTTCATTATCACTGCGAGCAGTCTTAATACTGTTATACTTCTGCCGTATTATTTTACGAGCCTGAATAATTTCTTTCTTTAATATCCTCTCCTTGTTGTCCATTGCGACAAACAGGTACCGGTTCACCTTGAACAGGTAGCTGTTTACACTAAACAGATAGCTGTTAATACCTAAACAGATCAGTTACTACTGAAACCAGTTTAAGGTATTATATATTCATCAAATCCTTTCCTATAGCGACCATTATTAACTTCAGCATCCTTGTTTATGACCATGAAACCAAATGGATCCACCCAACACTTTGAACACATGTCCCGAAACAATTTCATGCTTATGGTGGGATTTATATGATCCTCATACGCATGTTTTAAGTTTAATTCATCTTGCTCAAATAATATAATTAGATTCGCATTATCACGAATTAATTGCTTTGGAATTTTACTGTAAGTTTGACTCAAGTAGAAACAGTCAATATAGTTATGCCTACCCATAGAAAAATATGCCCTTATATTATTTTGCTTTTCACAAGCGATATCATCGAAGATAAAAATAGAGTTTGATTTTGCACAATTAGGCTCAATCACATCTTGATTGTCGCTGAAGGTAAAGTAACCTATGTCCTTCATTGGAAGTAAGATTTCCTGTAAAAGTTTGTACTTGTTTTGATTCAATGACTTAGAGTATACGTATACATGTTTAAATTTCAAACCATTTTTTTCAGTAAGCAGACTGATCATTGCGTTTGTTTTACCGCAATTGGAGGGACCACATATAATACCACGTATACTATTAGGAAGTAAATCACCATGTTTTGAAGTAATAGACTTTTCGTCGTCAACGTCATGATTTTGAATTGGGAGTTTTTGGAACTACTTTCATTTCATCTTTGATGGATGAAATAAAACTAAACGAATAATTACAACATCTTTATTTATATATATATATATATATATATATATATATATATATATATATATTGTGATATTTTTTTTTACTTTTGAGAAATTTTGGAGGACTAAAGGACTAAACTGATATGATTTTCGCTTCTTAACTAGCATTGTTTACATGGATGGATAGAAGGGGGTATTTATACCTAAATTGAGAAAAACAAATCATAGTTATTTCTTTATTCAGTAAATGCTATACATTAGATAAGCAGGACGATAATACAAAATTTCCATTAAACATACAGTGTTATGTGAATTAATATTATACTTAGCATTTATAACATCATCAATATCTTTATAAATGTCATCATCATCACCACCGAATTCTTTCTCACGAAAACGACGGTAGTCAACAACTTGCTGTATGAACTTTTCATAAAAACACACCAGATTGTAAGATTCAAGAAATTCCAATCTATAGCTTACTATATCCTTTAAATTGAATAGTTCTTCTATACTATGTGAGTTGAATGTGCAAGAACAGCACTTGTAGTTTTCTATCATAACAGTTTTCAAAATTCTATCATATCCTTTAATTAATTCCCAATTGTAATAAATACCAAGATTACTAGATAGAGATTCATAATGTTGATCATAGATTATATCTTCTTCTTCGTTTACATTTGACCAATCAATTTTATTTTCAATTTCTTGGGATCTGAAAAATTGTAATTCTACATATGAATACCATCTTAGAAGCTCATTCCATTCCTTCATATCCAACACTACATTATTGCTTTGATCACAATTACCACACCCAATACGCACCACTGGTGCAAGGTTGAGGTGTGTACTGTATCCAATTTCCAGATGTTTTGCATGATGAGTATCGTTCGATAGTTTATAATAAGTACAATCGATTAAGTATTCCTTAGCTGCTTGTTTATACACTTCATCCTTATATTGAAATGATGATGTCCAGTCAGTCTTAGCAGAAGAATAACCTTCATCATGTTTCTCTTCATTTTTACTACTACCATCACTATTTTGACAGCACCAACAACAAAATGTTAAATTATTATTATTCAGATTGTTACTACAATGATGTGAGGTATCCATATATAACGGTGAACTTCTGAGTTTGGATCGTTCCAGAAATGATTTTATTGCTGCTTGCATGACTTTACTTGCTCACAATTTCACTATGACTAAACGCTTAAGAAAATAATTCTAGTATTTCAATTTTACATATGGTGGGGTGCTACTATTAAAAGAAAATGTTATGTTTGTTGTTTTGCCAACTGCACCCAAACTACTTATAAACACATCCTTCGTGTTTAGGAGTGTTTTAAATTCTTCAATTCGTGTTTCTTCTTTTTTGAAATACACATAAAAGCGTTCCGGCAATACACATTTAAAATCACCGTTTCTATCACTATACGTTCACCATACTTAGTATTAATTATATCCATATTCGTTACTTTATACTTTCTCGATATATCGAGCTCGCACGCATTTTTAAAGGGTTTGCAATAGGTGCTTTGATTTAACCCTGTTAATTCCATATTTAACAATTACGTGCTGCAGACTGATCTCAACATACAGCTCGCTGCAATTTATATAAGAAATATGCGTCCTACATATTACAACATGCTTAAACTTGTTAAATACCTACTTTTGACCTTGACTAGAAATATAATATGATGATGATCAGCTCCATAAATTTATATTTCCCGCTAAAAAGTTTGACATTGAAAATTATATTCTTACATTTATGATTACATTGCAATTTCTATTTTTTAGCTTTTCACCTTTTTATATTTCTAAGAAATATGACACCACCGTAAGTCTTCGACCTTGAATACTATTTTTGATTACCTTGCAACTTCTATTTTTACCTTTGACCTTGACTTAGCAGGGTTACCAACCTAACGCGTGGCCTTAGCAGGGTTGCCCTTCAACATGACCGTTACCAACAACGTGGCCTTGACTTAGCACCCCTTGAAATAGGCAATGTTACCAACCTAGAAATCTAGTGACTTTTCTGGTGACTTTTTCTAGATCTGGTGACAAATCTAGTGACAAAAGTGGATCAGAAGTGCGGTAGTATTACTACTGATTAGGTCCAAGAAACTTTAGAATCTGCCAAGACGAGAAGATGTAGACTAATACCGAAGAGATTTCTTGTACTTCTAAAGTACAAGAATCTGCCCTTAAAGAGGGGCAAAAGATTAGGGCGTTGTTTTCAACCACATTGGAAGAAGAAGCATACATTCGAGTGGCTACATTGTGAGGATGTGTCCATTGTGAATTATGCCAAAATGCATACTTAAAACTTAATATCTTAATCTGACGCATCAATCGTTTGTTGTGCAAGGATTTAATAAATGGAATAAAGCACTTGAGAAATTTAGATATCACGAAAAATCGGAATGCATAGGCACGCTGTAGATGCTATGTCTGCAATTGACAAAGGAGTAAACGTGATCGCATATCAAAGGCTAAAGTGTTAGAAATGAAAACTCCAATAACTGCGCTGCTTAAAATGATTGGGTCTATAAGTATTTAGTAGGGCAAGCGGTTGCATTCAGAGGCCATACAGAAGAAGACTCAAACTTTATTCAGCTTATAAGTCTTCGAACTGATTCTAAAGAACTTAATACATGGATGAGTCGTACTAACCGTAAATGGATATCGCACGATATTATCAATGAGATACTGAGCACATTAGCTGATAACGTTCGCAACAAAATAGTTACTAAGATTAAGCAAAATAATATTTTCAATTATCGCTGATGAAACAAGAGATATCTAAAAAAAGAACATTTTACGGTTTGTTTTCGAAGTGTGGACCACAATTTTGAAATAGATGAATATTTCTTGGGACTTTATGAAATGCCTTTTACTGATGCACAAAAATTGTGTACTTTTGTAAAAGATGTTTTCATAAGATATGGCTTAAACATATCGTCACTACGAGGTCAATGCTACGATGTAGCTGCAAATGGAACTATATCAGGCCTTCAAAAAAGAATAGCTAATGATGAACCACTTTCTGTATACGTTCACTGCGTAGCTCAATTTTTCAAATTTGACAAAATTGTTTACAATATCTTTAACAATTTTTAACAAACATTACTACTGACGAAGATAACTGTAAGTATTATCGAAACGTTTAGATTGTATAATTTAAAGCACACCATTAAAAAACCCCAAAAAAGATAAGTATTTTATTATGGATATATTGGAGTTTCAATAAATGCACAGGGATTTTAAGTTGATCAGGTTCGGTAATTTTGAGAATTTATATAGCCGCTTAGATGAAACCATGCGTCGTCACTGAAAAATATTATGTCCAAAACGTCATTTTTATTGAGATTTTCGTTAAATCAGGTATAGTACTTTCGACGCTTTTCAAAATCAGCAATTCTTGTAATACAGACATTTTGTACGGGTGTATTTTCAGTTCTTTACAAGCCCTCTGGCATGTTCCATACGAAACCCTTACAATCACAGTTAATAAATAATCAACATTTAGTAATAAAAATAAATTGTACTCAATTACCACATTGAACAGACAACAGTCTTAAAGATTTATTGGGACTAGCTTTTAATCGCCCCGAATATCTTGTAAGCCTTCTTCGTCAAGTACAGGTCTTCTGCCAGGAGATTTACCTTTGGCTACGAAGCCGGTGTCACGAAAATGTTGAACAATTCGATGAACATGCTATGTGAATGTTTTGTAGGTAACGTCAATGTTGTCGAACCGTTGTTGGAATTCCTCGAAGCAAAAAACTTGCGAATATTTCCAGACACCTTTAGCTCGTTGCCTAGACCGACAATAAGCCTCCAAGATAAACTTGTTGTGTTCATCCGAAAACATGACCCTAACATAAGCTAAAAATTATTCGCATTTTATTTTTATTCTAAACAGAGCTCTGTATTTATTTACTTACCATCAAGTATGTGCAGTTTTTGTCTTGGAAAAGACAGATTTTGCAAATAAAACGACAGTAACAGAAGGAAGCAAATTATGACAGTTTATGCATACGTATTTACGCACGATCATGAACCCAGCGGATGAAAGTATTGATAAACAACTTACACTTTCTAGTGTTAGAATACATTTTTGCTAACAATATGACCATAGCGGAGTTACAAATCCTACAATCAATCTGGATCACGTTTTACAATCAAAGGTAACACTGTGTTTAATATGTTGCAATCATAACAGTTATATACGATACATTACATAAATTAGTAAAATTAATAGTACGTTAAGTGCAATGGTGAATGTGTATGTACTAAAACTTACATACAGTGCCTGTCTAAAGCCCCCCCCCAACCCATTATGTGCACCATAAAACTTACATTAATAAAATTTTGGTAAACCGAACTAAGGCACATATACAACGTTTTTGATGGTATTCATTTACGTAATCATTAAAATTGGCGGACAGCCGCCATTTTGTGAAATAATTTTAAATGGGCTCATAATTCAGTAGTGTTATTTTAATGTTGTTGCAAAGGAGTTGAAACGAGCTTTCAAATGAGGTATTATTTGCCATATGATCCCATTTCAAATTATTGCATAAAATGGCCGCCATTTTGTAAAATAATTTTAAATGGGATCATGTAGCAAGTAATACTTCATTTGAACGACATCAACAACAACATTAAAATATTGCTACTGGTTCATGAGTTTCAACCCAAAAACACCAAATTAATGTTTTGAGGTTCTTGGGTAAATCGGTAGTAATACTTTATTGTTGTTGATGTCATTGAAAAGGACTTGAACCGACCTTTTAAACAAGGTATTACTTGCCATATGATCCCATTAAAAGTTATTTTACCAAATGGCGGCTGTCCGCCATTTTTAATGATTACGACACTGAATACTATCAAAAACGTTGTATATGTGCTTTACGTCAGTTTCCCTAAATTTTATTAATTTCAGTTTTGTGGTTCACATAATAGGTTGGGGGGACTTTAGATGGGCACTGCATAAGTAATTGCAACCCTGTAGAAGTTGACATTATAATGGTTAAAAAGCACTGTGACTAGCAACTTTTAGGGTTTATTAATTTTGTTTTGTAAAAATTAAAACACAATTAGTATATTTTGAATTTTTAAGTATTTCTTCACTTATAATCAATATTAATTATATCATCTCTCTTTGAATTTATTTTTTTATTTTAATGTTACAAGTTTTAAAAGAAAAAGCACTTACTCTACTTGATGACACTGCTTTTAAAGGTATTAATAGAATGTAATTAAACTTTCATTTAATACTTTGGGTAAAGATTACTTGGAAGGTGATATTAAATTAACAGATACATTTATAAAGCGTAAAATTAATACAGATATAATTAAAAAGAAACTTTTTAAAGCAATTTTTTTACGTTCATTTAAAAACGAACAACTTTTGCATCATTTTTAGTTATCAAATTATTATAAGTTTTTGTTATGAACGAATAAGTTCAAAGGTAAATATGTAATTAAAAATTATAATTAATTTTATTAAATACATAAATAAAAAGTTTACCTAGAGTAGGATTTGAATCTATGACCTGTACTTTGCTAGAGTACCGCACTAACCAACTGCGCCATTATTATATATTATATTTAGAATTTACATCAGTACTACATACATAAAGACAAAATTTACATCGATTGGGTCTTAAACCTTCATGGCGCAGTTGGTTCGCGCGGTACTCTAGCACAGCACAGGTCGTAGGCTCAAATCCTACTCTAGGTAAACTATTTATTTATGTATTTAATAAAATTAATAATAATTTTTAATTACATATTTATTTACCTTTGAACTTATTCGTTCATAACAAAAACTCATAATAATTTAATTTTAGTCAAGTAGCTTTGGTATGTGTGAATCCTTGCGATATTGCAGGCTCAGATTCCATTAATATAAGTAGTTTGATTGTAATCTCTTTATATTTAGAATTCACATCAGTTCTACATACATAAAGACAAAATTTACATCGATTGGGGCTTGAACCTTAGCGCAATTGGTTAGCGCGGTACTCTAGCAAAGTACAGGTCGTAGGTTCAAATCCTACTCTAGGTAAACTTTTCATTTATGTATTTAATAAAATTAATAATAATTTTTAATTACATATTTTCCTTTGAAATTATTCTTTCATAACAAAAACTTATAATAATTTAATATTAGTCAAGTTGCCTTGGTATGTGTGAATGCTTGAATTTTGCAGGCTCACATTCCATTAATATAAGTAATTTGATTGTAATCTCATTATATTTAGAATTCACATCAGTTCTGCATACATAAGGACAAAATTTACATCGATTGGGGCTTGAACCTCGATGGCGCAATTGGTTAGCGCGGTACTCTAGCAAAGTACAGGTCGTAGGTTCAAATCCTACTCTATGTAAACTTTTTATTTATGTATTTAATGAAATTAATAATAATTTTTAATTTTTAGTTATCGTTTAGTGCACTACTGTAGAAACAATTTTATTGTGGGCTACGAATACGTACTAAACTATAGATTGACAAGAGAACTAAACTTTATTTGAACAGCCGCGAAATAGTTTAGGTTATTACTTGTATTGACCTGCTGTCCAACTCAGCCCAAAATTGAGTTTTAATAGCTTTTTTCATATTTCATCTTGTTTCAACTTCTGAGATCATTCAATACTCTCGTCACTGCGTTACAGCTATATCAGCAAACACTTTTCCTTATTAGCAATAAAGTTACGTTTTTTAAGCGTAGATGTTGAAGTGTGTAATATACAATGATCTAGCCTTATAAATAATAAACAAACAGAAAAACAAATATTAGGTGAATAGATAACTGAATTGTTCCTCAGAGAGATAACGCGACCGTTACACTTTGGTAAATACATAGTTTAAAGCTTAACTAAACGTGGTACGGTGCGTTTGTGTCTACTAAGCTCAGAGGTAAAAGAAAATAATTTTGATACGCTATAAAAGCAACAGCTATTGAAGGCAGTTTTTATACCACACGCACTGAGACACGGCAATGGTTAAACAGGTTTACACCTATCGTTATTGGCGAGTGTTGTCCGGTTTAGGTTGTTTGTTAGGTTGTTGTATATACACACACACACACACACACACACACACACACACACACACACACACACACACACACACACACACAATATATATATATATATATATATATATATATATATATATATATATATATATATATATATATATATATATATATATATATATATATATATATATATATATATATGTATAGGGTCATTTAATATGGAAACTTGGAAATACTAATTTCTGTGATAATTTTCCGAAAAAAGATCCGTTGATTTTTATTTTTAATGCGCACATTTTGACTCATCGGAAACTTTCTTCTCGCCATATTTAGAAGAGCTATGACGTCATTGCAACTTTTTAAATAGCAATCATATGTTTTTTGATCCTATTTGGATTGGCAGTGATAGTCTAAAAATGACGATGTGTAAAAGTATTGCACTGCGGTTGATAACTTACAGAAAAAGTGGTATCAAAATTCAAAGATTCAAGTCTCAAAGTTGCGCTATTCTTGCAACAGAATTCTATTATTACAACAAAACACATCGATAAACATTAAAAACTGAACATTTAAATTCAAACAAAAATAACAAAACTACATTTAATTCAACAGAAGTAACAATACAACCTTTAATTCAGAAAAACGAATATTTAAAGGAGATGTTCGAATTTTAATCCACGAACTTCTTGACACCGAGCAAGTCTATAGTGGAAATTCTGTAGAACGTTCTTAGTTGCTTCTGCAGTGATAGTTCGAATTTCGGCATGTATTCGTTGTTTTAAGTCCTCGGGAGTATGAGGCTCATTCACAAACAATTTGCTTTTAAGATAACCCCATAAAATAAGTCTAACGGGGTAAGATCTAATGATCTCGCAGGTCACTCAGTAAAACCTCTTGTTGCAATCCATCTGTTTGGAAATATTTCGTTTAAACAATTGGAAACCAATAAATCATAGTGCCACTTCACACGAGCGGGAGATTGTCAATCCCACGAGTCACTTTCCATACTAGTAATGTAACATACTATTCATTGCGATGAGGGACAAGAAATGAGAGGTTTCCAAACAAATAGTGAACTGCAAATAAATGATAAAGATAAAGGTGACTGGAGAAAAACTTTTTGTTTTATTCGTACAAAAAATGCGTTTTCGGGACTCGGAAGGTTGCGGGACTCCGCTGTGCGTCGTCCTGAAACTGCCTTCTTCGTCCAAAAACTTACATTTTTTGTACTAAAGAAATAATAGTTATTTGTATTGCAAGGCCAGAAGATCGGTGTTTGTGAGTATGAGTAAACTTTGCAGGCCGAGACGAATCAAATTTATGAGTGGCAGAGCGATGCACAAGATTTTTGTGCTGACGTCAACAATTGTTATTAAAATCAGTAAACAAAATTCTTGTACTTTTTAAAATTTCGTACTCGTTGAAATTAACCTTTTAAAGGCCAACGCTCCCTTTTTGGGAACATCACGTTGGTAATTTTTTATGCAAAGCTGAGTTAATTTTAAGTAAAAATAATTATTTGATTTTAATGTAAAAATACTCTAGTTGAATGTGATTAATTTAAATTTCTCAATTATCTGTAATTTTTTAGAAAAACCACTCATCAAACACTTTTATTTTTGTGTAGCACGTAGTGTCTGCGGAAAATTGGGAATAAATCGTGTAATTATTGTCGTTTTACATCCAAAATTTGAATATAGCCTTGTAACATTGTGGGATTCATCATAAGTAAGATATATTTTTCTTTATTTTATTGAGGTAGTCACAGCAATGCAAGAATTTGAGATGTCCCTTTTTGGGAACGTTGGCCGCGCCGGTGCAGTAAAAGTGATAAAGGCTACATTATGCTGCAGTTTACAAGTTTAGACATGAGTAGACGCATTAGTCACACAGACATTGGCTATTATTCCATTTATGGTTTGTTTCCTGTGTAGTAGTGACGTGCTTTTCTCGATTTGTTAGTAGCAATAATGGATCCTAAGAAATTCTATGGGTAAGTGTAAATAGTAGATTATTATGGAGTAAATTGTAAATAAAAACTATATTTTAGGAAGAGCATCACAAGTTATAAATTGTTGAAAAATGCTGTGCAGAATATTGAAGCCTCAACATCACAAGATGTAATTTTACCTCCTAGCTCTGGAGATCAAAATATTCAAAGCGATGAGGAATTTGGCGATGATGAAATTCTGGACAGGCAAGATCTGCATCAGGATGTACCAGGTGAAATAGAATTGCATAGTAATGAGTTGGAACTGTCTGACGACGAAGAGAACGAAGTGATTGTAGAAAGAAAAGGAATACGGAAAAAAACGGAGGATGTTGGAATAATACAAAAGGCAAAATAGGAGAAGAACATTGTGGAAAATCGCTTTATGAAATATTTTCCTTGTTCTTTACTAATGAGATTATCACTTTCATTCGCGGTCAAACAGAACTTTATGCCCGGATGGATAGATATTGTCAATTGCTTGGGTTACTTCTCATTAGCGGTTACCACAGTTTGCCCTCTACAAATGATTATTGGTCGACGTCAGAAGACATGCAAGCACCAATTTTTCCTAAAGTCATGAGTAGAGAAAGGTTCCGCATAATAAAAAGGTATCTTCATCTTGCTGATAATAACAATTTAGTTCAGTCTAAAGTTGCAAAAGTATCAGTGTTTTATGAAAAACTCAAAGAAAAGCTTCAACAATTTGGAGTTTTTCATAAACATCTGAGTATTGACGAAGCGATGGTACCGTACCATGGACAACACTCTGCTAAAATGTTTATAAAGAACAAGCATATTCGTTACGGGTTCAAAATATGGATGATTTGTGGAAGCGACGGTTATCCTTACAACTTTGAAATTTATTGTGGGAAAACAAGTGATACTTCAACTCCATTAGGGAAACGGGTGGTGAACAATATATTATCGGTAATCGAAGACCCAGCTAATCACATTGTATACTTCGACAATTTCTTTACAAGTTATGATTTTGTGAAAGAACTGTCACAACGAAACATCCGTGCTTGTGGTACTGTCAGAGAAAATAAGTGTCCTCTTATTTCATCAAACGTCTTGAAAAAGCAAGATAGGGGTGCATACGATTATAGATCATATGGTACCGTACTATGTGTAAAATGGAATGACCATTCTGTCGTCACAATGGCTAGCAATTATCTTACAGTTACCCCTCTTCAGAAACCAACCAGGCGTGTAACGTCCGAAAACAAAAAGGAGATTGTACCACCTAATGTAATCACCAATTAAAATATGGAGATGGGCGGTGTGGACTTAGCGGATCGTCTATGTGTCAGTTACCGGCCTAGGTTGCCATCAAAAAATGGTGGTGGAACCTTTTCTCCCATGCGTTGAATTTAGCTGTTGTAGCAGGTTTTCGATTCCATCAGCATGTGAATCCCAAGGAAAACACTGTGCATTTGGAATTCCGAAGAAGTGTTGCAGTGGTTTTGCTAAAAGTTGGCGCAACCCAGCGGAAAAGAAAAGGTGGACAATCTGTACTGGGGGATATCATATTTGATGGAATAAATCACATGCCTGTTACTATCACTCAAGGGCGATGCGTCGTTTGTCAGAAAAATACGAGACTACAATGTAACAAATGGGAAAAACGACTACATAAAAATTATTGTTTTGAACAGTACCATTCAAATAAGTGAATCCTTTGTACATTTTTACTTATATGCGCTTATTCTAGCTAAGTAAGTCACATACTTTTTTATGTAAAATGCAAAAACAAAAATAAATCTTTATTATTGGGCTGTTACTGCTCTTTTATACCTGTTATATTTATTACGATATTCTGGACAACATAAGAGGCCAACGTTCCCCTTTTGGGAACATATGTTATTTTGGAAATTACAACAGCAACATCAATTTTAATTGTTTATTTTATTAGTGTTACGCACAACTAACAAGTTCTTGCAAATTGAACGCTTTGTGTAAAGTGTAACTGTACAAGTGTACACGGCTATAATATATATGGTGCAAATGGTAATCGTATAAATTTAATAATAAATAAAGAAATAAGAGTAAAAGTAAATGAGTGTAAAAATGTTCTCCAAAAACAAATCGTTAAGCTAACTGGAGATACTAACCATTCACCACAAATAATGCCTTTGATTCAGTCGGTAGTTTAAAGTGGGGAGGTTAAATTTTTTTGATTTGCTTAATTACCTCAATTTATGCTGTGTTATTTCCAGTGAACATCAATATAAAAAAAATGCCATGTAACACTAATAAAATGATCTCGGACGCAAAGTTATTTTTAATAATGCTCGGAATAACTAAACCGAGGTTTACAAAAAAATTTTTATCAAAATGTAAAAAATAAAAAATATACAGACTATGTTTATTAACAGTTAAATTAGGGTTATATAAAATATATCTTAAAATTCTAGTCTTATACTAATAATCATTAAAAATAAATACCTGTTACTAAATATAATACTTCTTGTGAACCCCTAGTATTACAGAAGTAAATGCGGAATTGGAAACCAAGGTGATGTCATCTAGGCATCAATGTTGCGCAATATATTGCAATAACAATGCTTTTATGTTGTCAACCACACCCAAACTGGAATTTTATTTCTCATAAATTTGTCTTCTTAAAATTGAATAAACCAATATTTATTGCATTTCTTGAAATTTCCAATAAAAAATTGCAATCATAAAATGAAAGCGTACGCAACAATAAAATTCAATGCGTACTTAAAATGTAATTAAAGTGTAACTCAAAGTAAAAATAAAAGAATGGAAAGTAAAAGTGCCTGAAAAGAGCAAATATTTTAATTTTTTGTATAATGCGTTAAAAGATTTCTTACCATCAAATCAATGGCACTTTCACTAAATTTAGGTGGAAAACAAAAAAAAAGCTTCCTAACAACACCACTTTCATCAGGAAGTGAAAAAAATGGATGCTTTGGAAGTTAGATGATGTAGTCGTGCGCGAAGAGATTGCGCAAGGAATTAAGTCAACGATGACGTTTTGCGCAAATGTATCGAGCAGGAAAATAATTTGAAGAGGGAGTATAAACTATTAAGAAATATATGCACTATAAACCCCTAAAAAGATATGCAAATTAAGTTGCCTACCACATATTAATAAAATGTTTCTTATATTTACAACTGAATGAACGAAAGACCTAAATTATGGTATATTTTAATACAACTCTAAATGGGTTGTTACACGACCTTTAAAAGGTTAAGTTGGCAATACTGATAACTGTCAATGTAACCTAAAAAATACAATTGCGAAATTATTCATTACACGAATTTGGTAGGTACTATCGCGCTCAAAGATACTGGTACAGCAACATTTCGGCTGTGTGCATATGGTTTGACGGCACATAATCAATTGCGTTAGTAGGCTATGACCATGAAATATCAAAGTGACGGTTTATAAGTCTTTAATCTATCAAATTTTCCAGTCTGACAAATGCTTAACCCCTACTTGAAAATCGTGAGATGTCCGATTTACATACAACAAATGTGTCTACATAAAAATTTGAATTTTGCAAGTAACAGGCTGTACCAGAATTTTTTGAGCGCGATAGTAGCTTACCAATTTATTGACTATAATAATTTATAAATGTAATTTGTAGTTTATAAGCAACTAATAGGTACGGACAGAATAACGGATGCGTACACGTACACGGTAACGCGATTAGGCTTTGTGTTATGTCAAATGTCCATTATGTCGTATATTCTATCAGTTCTGTCACTATAACGAATACCAACTGTAATTTATATATATGCCCTATTACAGAACGAAGGCACAAAAATAATTATTTTAGAACTAGAATATTATAACACTTAAATTTTCGGTTGGAGTCTTTATATTAAGAAAATTATTTTCTTCATGAATAAATAACTTTTTTGTAAAAAAGAAAGGTTTGATTAAATTTCATTTGTTGGTGATAAGATTCAGAGTATATGATGCTAAAGCAGATGATTCTTTTTCAGTTTAATCTCATTGCGGCGTGTGAAACAATAGATCTGAGATTTCTTTGTGAAATTTTATATATTAAATTAACTGTATCTTTCAATTTAGTAATAATATTAGAATTAACAGTCTTTTTAATTTGAATAAAAGAAAAATAAGAGCTGTTAAAACAATTGTAACTAAGTAAATAATAGTTTGATTTAAGCAAGTGTGAATATGCACAATAAAAGAGGAGTGTTCAAATTTTGCTATATATTACATAAATAGGTACAGTAGATGTACAAAGCATTCTCTACTTCGTCCGTTAATATCCAGAAACACACTAGTTAACGATAAATTTTAATTTTTAAATAAGTATAACCGTTGAGTGAAAAATGTTATAGCTAAATTTAATTAGAAGACAAACACCTTAAATTTATAATTAAAGAAACTTTAATTTGTGCAAGTAAACAAAGATAATTATAGATTGAATAATGTTGGAAATTGGTTATGTTTGACGTAATTGTATTATTATTTTACTGAAGTCATGGCAGAGGCAGAGATTGCTTACATTCAATTTAGCGCTTGTTTCAATTAAAAATTCAATAAAACTACATTTATTGCAACATGCAGGTTTACCAACTGTGCTTGAGTTTTCTCGATATCGCCTAGCCAAATAGTTCCAATTCTTCCCTTTTGCAGCCACCAGCTATTTATATACCATGTAAATTGTTCCGTTAATGTGTTAGATTGTTTGATTATTGATATCTAATTTTTCTGGAATATTACCATTGGAAAAACAAGATGTGAAGCTTTTCATTCGGAATTAATGTTGATTTTATTTTGGTCACGCATTTTCTTAGAGTAAAAATATTCGACCACAAATAAATCAATAAAGGCATTTAAATTCTAATTTATTTCAAATATAAACAAATCTGATGTGGCCAGCACATAACTTTCTTATCCACGTGTAATCTTTCATTAGCAAATACAACGTGATCAATCTCAAGTGTACTGTAGTGGTATGACAAAAATCCCTAGTTGTTAATATTGTTGTTTTGCAGTTGGCTGCTTTGGATTTTTAGTGTGGTTTTAGTCGTTTTAGTTTATGTCAGTTTATGTCATATTATACCTTCGTTTTTCACTTTTGTATTTTCTTGGTGCCGAAATGTTACAAAATGTATTTGCGAATATGCAACGTAGGGTGAACTTATGTTTACGATTTAATGGCGGTCGTTTTGAACATATGCTGTAAAACAAAGTGTGATAACTAATGTGTACTTAAGGAGTTAAAAAAAATTTGTAAAAGACAATGTCATTCCATAAACATGTGCTGTAAATTTTATTTAATTATAATGAAATTATAATATTTAAATACTTAAGATTCATTATTTTGTAATGATGTAATCCAATCATTAAATACTATTTTATTTACTTTGTTGTATTTTATAGGGATGCAGTCTAATCAAATACAAAATAGTCATTATTTAAATTAAGATAATATTTTATAATATGTATAAGTTAATGACCTTCATACAGATTTAAAACTGATCGTAGTTTTTACTCGAACCATGCCCTGGAGTAGCCAGAACAATACAGCTTCTTACCAACCTATCAGTGGTACCAACTTAAATATTTTGATCACGTGGTATACACTTGAGATTGATCACTCTGTACATTGGAAAACGATCTATCAGTTGCATAACGGCTATTTCCAACTTAATAATACGATTGATAATTTTTTATCGTGAAAAGAATATATATTATATAAACAAACCTAACGAAGCTTTCTCTCTTTTTTAAACATAATTTAAGAAGTACCAAACTGTTCAAATTATTAAACAAAATGTAACACATGGCAAATGGCGATTCTTTATCATTTGTCAAACTGTCAAATATGAAACCATGGTTATGTTAACTTAACGTTCTATACACCAACAGATGTTTCATTTATCTAAATTATTGTTTAAGACCTATTTCGTTTCATATGAACAAGTATTATAAGGATGACTTACCTAAACTTGAATTATCTGTAAAACAGCTGTGTATATTTTTTACCAGTAATAATGGTTTTTAAAATATTCACAAGTAGTGCTTCAGGACTTTTTGATTTTTAGCGTTTGTTTATGACCCTATTGAAAACTTTCATTAAAAGCCGCTTTACACTATCTGATTTAGCATTTGACTTAAATCAAATGGCAAATTTTTACTTTTACACTATTTGATTTGAGAATTTGATTTTCCGTTTGGTTATGTATTTGGCGTGAGCATGCGCATTGTATTCCTACGTATTTTCGGAGGCTGAATTCTTGCAGGATCGTAATTTTGTTAGGTTAGATTACTCCATCTTTCATATCATTCTCGGCTTAATGAAAGTACTTCTGCTATTATTAATAATGTCTGAACCGACAGAAGCATCACAAAGGAAGAACAAGAAGGTAAGGAAATTATTGCGATGCATGCGTTTGGTTTAGTCACAATTTTTCTAGAAAACGAACGTTTGGAATAAAGACACGTTGCTCAAATTACTCGAACTGTTTGAGCAGCATCCGTGTCTCTACGATACTAAACAAAAGTTTTATTCGAATAAACACGCCGTAAAATAAAATAAACGACGAATTTGACCTTGATATTTCAATTGATGAAATGAAAACAAAGTTAAATAACATACGATCGCAAGTGTCACATGAGTTGAAGAAGGGGTAATCTCATAGTGGAATGGGGACAGATGATATTAATGACCATATGTGGTGGTTTGAACATGTCCAATTCCTTTTACCACATGTGCAAGTGCGAAAAGGGAAAGAAAATATCGAAATATCACAGGTTTGTTTTATTGTAAATAGTGAGAGTTATAATAATTCTATAATAAATACTAATGTGTTTGTATTCTAGAATTCTCAAGATCCCGACATGTGTAGTGAACAGTTTGCTCCAAATGATCAAGTGACCCCCAATTACACGGATGGATCTGGAACTTCAAGTTCAGCCTCGTATCGTGAGTTTGACGTAATTCCTGTGGCGCGAAAAATGAAAAAAATTGAAGTAACTGATGAAACTTTTGCAAGTATACTTGGTACTCTGAAAGCATTAAATGCAAACATAGTTAAAAATTGTGAGAAACTATTCAGGGAAGCAGAATTTGGAACATACGTTGACAAAGAACTGTCAAGCATAACGGACGAGGAAATCATTTGTGACGCAAAACACGAAATAAATAATATTTTTTATAAATACAAAAAAAAAATTATTCAATCGAATGTTCACATAATAAAATAATAAATTTTTTTAGTTATCCACATTGTTGCATGTTATTTGAAAATTAAATTTTTCAATTGCTTTTTCTTGCCATGCCACCACACCCGTTTCTTTATAATATTAAAATTGATTCATGTGATGAACGGTTAGCAGTTTTACGTTCCAAAGGTGTTCAAAAGACATTTTGTCTCCATTCTCCTTCCATCAACGTGACTGTTGTGCTATTTTCGTGATCTATTCCTTGCAAGTATTTCTTTCCATCTCTGCTTTTTAATAAAATCATGTGGAGTGCAACAGGTCAAGGTAATTGCTACCTTTTCTACAGATAGGTTAATTTCTTTTTGAAGCACTTGGAATTTATTTGACAAAATTCCAAAAGCATTTTCTAACACTCTATGGGCACGGGAATATTTTTAGTTTTTTGATGGTCTTTGGCTCCAAGGCTTGAGTATAACATTACTTGCTTTAAATTCTTCATCGGCTACTATAACATATGGAACTTTAGTATCAGTTCCAGGGAAATAAACCACTGTCAGGAAAATTGAAGGAATCCCTCTCAATTGTTTTACACAAGGATACTTGGCTAAAGCACCTCCGTCACTTACTCGGCCATTACATTTAGCATTTACATAAATGAAATTATATTCAGCATTCACAAGTGCTAACAACACAATGCTATGAAAACTTTTGTAGTTATAACAAAATGATCCATCACTTTTTTTGGCCCCAAATGCAATATGTTTGCCATCTGAAATACAAATTTCATGTTGATGATGATTATATGAAACTAATTTCACAGATTTTACCTAAAGCTCTTAAAATGTGTAAAATGCTTCTGCAATTTCTTTCCATTTTTCGGGAGTGCTAGGCGTCTGTAATTTCAACAATATTATTACACAGTAAAAATCAGAAAGTACTTTTTTACTCTTAAGTAGTCCTCTTTCAACAATGTGTGAATTGTATCAACAATTTCAGGAATGATAAGGGATAGTGATGGTGCTGATATTCTGAAATAGCAACTGAGACTTTGGTATGTTTCTCCTGTTGCAGGGAAACGAAGGGTCACAGTGAGTCTAAAATCAATGAAACAAACAATTAGATATAAAAACAGAAGAGACATTTAAATTACCTTATTTTAGCAGAAATACATTCTCGGAGCACTGTGTTTTGCCTGTCTAATTTACTACCAACTGTTAATAATGAGACCTCAAATGTCTGGACAGTCATTCGCGCAAAGTTTTTAAATCCCATTGGATCTTCAATTGCCAGTTCATGAAAAACCAAACTTGCTGTTCTACGAACTTCGACTCTCCACTTTCGCGACCAAAGTGTTCTTTTTTTCTTAATGACATCTTTTTAAATGTCTCTTTTATGCAGTTGTAGCACTAATAAACTGGACACCCCTGCATATATTTGGCACAATGTATTTTTTGTGTTTGACATACTTAATTAATTTTGAATTTAACTGAATTATCTTTACAAGAGGTTTGGAACATAACCTACAATATTTACGTCAATTTCTGTAGTCTGTCATAAAACCAAACTGATGATCAAACAGTGTAAACTGTGAAATATATTCTGTTTTATTTTTCGTTTGATGTAAATCAAAATGAAAAATCAAACGGTATGTCAAATACAAAAATCAGATAGTGTAAAGCGACTTTAAGAAAGTTATCTAAAATTTTATTATTTAATAAAGGTTTCTTAGATTTTTTAACAAAATTAATAAGCATTGATATGTTCACAATTTCATGTAAGTTTAGTTGCACGTCATAAGTTTATGTAAGTAGTTCTAACGTTCTAGATTGCTTTTATCTCTTATTGAATCATTTTTGAGGTATCAAATGGCAATATAAATAATTTGTTGGAACTAGTTAAGTAAATTTGGGACGTGCAACGGAACTTATATGAAAAACCCTACATAGGTACAGGGGCCCATTATGGCGAGGAAGTCCAATATCTCGTTAAACATACCACATGTAAAAAATGTTTCAAATAGAAGTTCTAGCAATTGCAACATTGCACATTTGTAAAATAGATTCAGGTATACAGGATGCTCTGGTTGGTCGAGGCATTTTAAAGAGGTATTTTTTAAATGGCATCGGCAGTATCGAAGCATGCCGATTGTTCTATATGGCGATTAGATTAATTATATTGAAGGCGCAAAAGATTTGACGAAGAAAAAACGTAAGTCGAACGGATACCTTTTGTTTTTGTGTGTCATTAAATCTTGCAGCACGAAACACTTCAGTTGCTGTTTGTATGCCTGTCATTATCTTGAAACTAAAACCAAGCCTGGTTCGCTTGATTTGGTTCGTTTACCTCTACGTTATATAAAAGTGTTGATATTACCGTATCTTTACATTGATGATATGCCTTATCTTACATTATCATAAAGAAATGAAATTATGCAAAATTATACACCATCGTATTTTTTTGTAGTAAAATAATTTCAATATATTACCTGATACGTTTAATGTGCAAAACATAATTACATATCCTTTTCTGCGAACTACGTTATTAAATGAACAAATTAGAAATTGTTTTACAAACATTAAAGTAAGCGGGCCAGTTATTATATTGAACTTATTAAGTTTCAATCCCAATTTTCATTTGGAGATAATTCAACGCAAAGATATGTTATGTTTTATGTAGAGTTTAAGGTCCTATTAATAACATGTTTTACTATCGTAAAGCTTTTCGAAAAGTTTAAGTAAAATTTCAGTTCAATTTATGCTGAAGTTCATGATTATTGGAATATACACATAAATATAGCTGTTTTATACACCTAGCAAATTTTACATCTGTTATTAAAGTACAGTTTTCTGGCTTTGCGAATTTTAATTATTTAAACAAAATAGGTGGCGCCTGACAACCCATATATCTGGTTTATAGGTTTCGGAAATCCCCTATTACTTGTTGATAAAGAAAATAGCTCTCAATTTACAGTAAGCATTTTAATATATGCATCCGTTTGCAAAATTACCTTTTATATGTACTGTACCTTTCACCCGAATAATTTTTTTTGTTTTACATTTCTTTTTGAGAATTCTATTTGTTTTAAGTTCGCTTTCGAGTGTAAAAATTTAATTTGTTATGAACTATGGAAAGAAAGGCAAGAATCGGGGTGCAACTATGGCACATAATACCGTTGATACAGATGAATACGTTGGGAAACGCAAATACCCGTTCCTCGAAACGTCAAGCACTTGCAGTGGCCAGAAAATAGGTTAAAATGATTGGGCATGTGCATTGTAGATGTGTTTAATCAAGAATAAGTTTCTCATAAGCGGTGTTGAACTAAAGACGAAACTTGTGCGATCAAGAGAAAAATTTAGTTTAAAGGTGAGGCATACATACCGTAGCGACAGCTTTTTAGCAAATCGGCACTTTAACGGTGATTACACCGTCCAACTTTCGCCAAAGCAATATTCACTACATGTCCTTTTATGCTGGAGGTTGTTACGGTATAAACTGGCAGTAAGTCGAGGTTACAGATAAACTTGGCTTTGCACGACTAGTCAGCGGTTGGGTGTGAGTCAGATGTTAATTAATTTGTACACCGAAGGATAGTATACCAGACGTAAGTCAAAATAGGGGTAGAAATCGTCATGAAACCAGAAATGGGCGCCAGGATATTTGAAATGTCACAATAGGGATGAAATTCCTAATTACGGTAGTTCACAGCTCGCTCAAAATACCCAAATAACTTGCTTACCTATAGGTAACCTCCACAGGCGACACAGAGACCAGCAGATCTTTCGCCAACCTGTAAGGCTTCAAAACCAATATTTGGATATTTAAATAAAATAGTAGCGTGCCACAAAAAAATCAAGCACTTCTGTGATAAAAAAAAACACTAATCTCTTGTCACGTTACGTTAATCCAAAACCTCAATGTGTAAAATAACACCTCGCCAAACAAAAATATTATAATGTAATAATAATAATAAACCAGATTAACTGTATACACAATCGTTTGAAATCGAATTCCTCAAATTACGTTTGATTAGACTCAATTCATAAACAAAACAAGAAAGCAAAATGCAAAATTCATTGGCCTCTAAATGTACGTTGAGTTAAATCAACCTTTGAAAACTTTCGGCCGTGTTTATTTCATTCAGACCAAACTCAATATAATTACGTTAATTTACTGAGCAAATTAAACAATAAATACGTAAATTGCTTGTCCTTCGACGCTGTGTAATCATGGGTTCACAAAACAAAAATAACACAAATCCAATACCCTAAATAAGTATAATGTACATAAAATAAATAATAATACAAGAACATAAGAAATTCGTAGACAATGTAAATATAAAAAAAACGGCATCAAACAACTTATTTAAATTTGGCTGGTCCTCTAGCTAGAGTATGCAACAAATTGCCTTCTAATAGACCTATACTAATTTCAATATAAACGTTTGTCAATTTTGTATAACATTAAAAAAAATTCACTTCAAATAAATTTGGCTAATTCTTTGCATGAAAGTATTCGCCTTTAACCAACAAAATCATCAAGAGTGACTCACTAAAAGAAAAGCTGTGAGTTCATGCATTTATTTTATACCTAAATAACATCATAATCATAAAAAAAACGCCCAAAATTTTATTTAAATTTCGTCAATCACCACATCCAAGAAAAACACAAAAGTTATCTTAAATGTAGAGTTGTTGCTGGCGATGTTTGCGATATTAAGCAGCGGCCGACGGCTGCCTTTTGTTCCTGGCGTTGCTTGAATCGATTTTCAATTGATCATTTACGTTAACGTCTACATTGACACGCAATTCGTTCACTTAACTTTATTTGCTTTAACTATGCTCCTCAAGCGAAACTATTTATAGTACGTTACTTATTCACTTTATATCAATACTACACAAGCTCGGGTTAATTCTTATAATTTTAAATTACAAAAAAATTATTTATTTAGCAGCAGGTTATTTGTTTACGAGCGCACTGTGAACTTAATGTTTGTAACCTTGAAAGGAACGTTGTATCTTTCCTCCAGGGGAAAGTGTGACCACTAGGTAGTTAGCAATCAATACTATTCTGGATCTCGACATATAGCCCTAAGGACTAACTTAACGTCACAATAGATTGGCGCCGTGAAGGTTGAACAATTATATGATCTCTTAATGGAATTTTGGAAGATAAAGAGCACCTTTTAACGGGAGTTCTTTCTACACGAGACTAGTCAACATTGTTTCGCGGTACCATCTACTTCACTATAGCAAAAAAAAACTTTACTACTCGACGCCTGTACTACTACTGCTAACATAAAAACTTTACTTTCAGCATATTGGTTTTTCAACCACCTCTACTCTAATTTGCCCAAAAAAATATACCACTCCGTGCATACACGAAGTTTAACTAAAAAATCAACGGAAGGATTACCTTATCAGCAAGCTTGTTTCTACTCGAAATCTTATCTGAGAAATTTGATATTTAATGAAGTGGAATTTTCATTCAAAATAGCCTTTAATGCTATGTACCCAAAGTCGACTTCTTTATGTTAAAACCAAACTCTTATCAATAGAAATGGTGCCTGTATGGCGGTTAACTAGAACTTTTGCAAAAGATGTACCTTACAATGTAATATCTTAATACGTTTTTTCATTAAATTTTTTACATCGCAATCCCAACCTGATTTAACCAAATTAAAATACGAAATTTATTTCTACTAAACTATTACTATTTACAAATACATTCATATCAAAAATAACAGGAACATTTATTTTAACAGAAACTAATCTAACAGTACTGTAATTGTCACCTGTGAATGAAACGTGATTCTACATATAAAAATTTCCATTCATAAATATCTCCAACCCAAAAAAAAGGTAATCAAATAAAAACTCGCAAAAATTTACGCTCTTTTGACTCGAAATTAAAAAAAATTGAACAAAACCAACTTATCTACAGGGTGATCTCTTAAAATTTACCCATAGGGTGACAAGGCCAGCAAATTCCATCGATTCTCTTACAGCTAATGTTTCACATCACACTTTATTTTCCGAAACGGATATTCATCTTTCAAATAAGGGCTACGATATAACAAGAAGCGATTCTCTAACGGCTACTACTTAATGGCCTTTAACTTAACACCCGATTTGTCTGCGAACGCTAACACGTACAGGAATCTAGTGAGAAACGGTTCCGTGCGCCTGGCGGTGAACTTTGAAGAAGCTTTTGCGGAAACCGTTAACTGCTTGGTGTATGTCGAATTCGATGACGTAAGTGAGGTTGATTCACATCGGAATATCACCGTGGATATTATCTATAAAAAGGAGTCAACTCTAGATCACCACATTCAGTGTATAGCAACAGCTTAAGAACATGTACTAGACGTACAACGTTTTAGAGTTCAAAGCGAAAGAACTTACCGTGGTTATAGATAAGGTATTTAGAGAACAAATATCATGGATTGGAATGGTATTCGGGGCATGTACCCTACAACAACGGAGAAGAGCTGATATGAGCGTTGTAATTTAGAAAGGTTTAGTTAAGGGTAGTAATAGGTGTGGGCCTTATACGTTAATATGTCTGTTTTTAGATTAAATAATTTATCAGTAAGTTATTTTGTGAATAAGCTTTTATAAGATATTTAGTATTAAATCATGAGATAATCAAGCTGTTGTATAGAGAACCTTATTCGACGTGTCAGTTTTGTAACTTCTTTATTTGCGAATGCATGAGGAACACTCATTTAAAATAATTTTTTTCGCGAATCCGCCAGTAGATAATGACAATCCAATGCAATGCAATCAAGGGTAATGAGCTTGGAAAAAGCAGGTTATTATTCCAAAAAGCAATTAACGAGAAGGGTTAAATGACATGGTTTCTACTGGTGGTCTATACGTTAGAAATTTCGATTTAATGGTTCACAGTTTATACTGAGAAAAATTGCATAATTCAATAACAGCTTTAAACGTGTAGATATCAATCTAGCTCTAGCATTTTCATTACAAAAACTGAAATATAATTTTCCTCTATAATTTACTAACGATAGTAATACAAAACCTCTTCCCTTGCCGCTTAACGAAACAATGATAAAAAATTTCAATCTCAATTTAGAGATGTTAAAATTTGTATTCAATTCCTTTTTCTTTATCCGTATTAAATATATTAAACTAACGGTTGAAGGTTAAAAAGAAAAAAATTGTTTAAATATGTTTATAAGCGTTCACACTGTCCTAATTAAGGCTGTGTGTATACAATAATAAAATATTAAACATGTTTTTGAGAAAAATCGCAATAGTATAAATATTTTTTTAACACACCTATAGGTACTTAAATCCCTTTTACAAAATAAATATAAACAAAAATAAAGTTTAAATCAAATTTTATCTCGCTAGTAAAGTTTATGCTGGGAAATAGAATTATTCATGAAATAAATTTAAATCTTTCTTTTAACTTATTGATGAAAGCAATGGCTTCTAAAATTGATGTAAAATCTATTGAAAATGTTTTATTCGAAATATATTTGGAGATATTGAATAGCAACTGTCACAAGGTATTTTTATATTTAGATACATCGATGGCAAAAAGATTTAGATTTATGTGAATATGTGTAAAAATACTTTCCTTTCCATGATTTTTAATTTTGAAATATAAGTTAGGTAACAATGTGTTCAATGATAGTTTTGTAGTGATAGATAATTAACATTTATCTCATATGTTACGATGATATGAACACCTTACATTATGAAGTGTAATTATTTTGCCCGTTACATTAAAGATACTTAATATTACTAAATGTAAGTTGTATATGTATCAGGAGCATACAAGGTGTTGAATGTTAAAAAATCATTAATAATATCAAAATATAACATTTCATAATCGTACTTGTATCACAATCCTCTTATGTCAATGTATCATCTTCAGTTCAATATTACACTCTGGTATTGGAACTTTCAGGAAAAAATTGCTTTTCGAGTTTTTAAATATTCCACATACTGCAAATAATAACAGTTTATCCTATTAGTTTGAAGCATTTGAACTTCAAAACTGCCTTTTAATAATAATAATTGTGTTATTGTCACAACAGATAAACCATACAAGGGACAAAATTAAATTAAATTCCTTAAGATAGAGCGTAATTAAACTAAATGAAAAAAATACGTGATTAACATTAGCAATGGAAAAAGTACTAGAAGATAATATTAATACATCTAAATAACAACAATTATTTATGCAAAAAAAAACGTAATAATCCTATGCTCTACAATCAATTGAGGTTATCTAACATACATTTCAAAGTTGTATTGACAATGTCAACAAGGTTTGATATGCAAATACAGTTATAGTAATAACAGTAAATAGTAAAGAATTGTGAAGATGTTCATATACGAATGTAATTGGATCTTTGAAATGGTCTACGGAATCCATGGGCACTAAAGATGTTGAATCCGTACTAAATGAGCTTGAATATAGGCGTCGGCGTAGTTGTAATGTATTGTTATTATTTAATTTACCTGAATCTTCGTCAAGAAATACGGATGTTAGGATCGTAGAGGATTTATTGGCGGTAACTGATATTCTTGTACCCTTAGGTATTGATATTAAACCGTCTAAAGTTATTCGGATAGGGCCTGTTAACAGTAGTAATAAACCACGGCCTCTTAAGATTATTTGTTAAGATGAATCGGATGCTAGAAAGATTTTAAGACCTAATACTTCCATTGAGGATGAGAGTAAAAGATTTATCAAAAATAAAACTACTAAACAATTAGACTATTTAAAAAAAATTAAATTAAATGCAACTAGGAAAGCTAATGGCGAACAAAATTTGATTATGAAATATAATAATGAAACTCCATTGATATATAGTAAACGTCAAAATTTAAAAAAACTAAAAGGCTGTATTATCAGAATCTTGGGGGGATCAAATAACGAGTATATCGTTTCCTACAATTTATGTAAATAACTTTTTTTGATTATACCGGAGTAATAGACCAATCTCGTACTAAATACTCACCCTATATATATATATATATATATATATATATATATATATATATATATATATATATATATATATACAGGGTGACGCATTAGTGTGATAAAGTCCCATATTTCCTTTATTTAAAGAGATACAAGAAAAAATTAAATACAAAAGTTGTCAGATATGTTCTGGTGCATATTCCAAAAATATTTTTAATTATACAGGGTAGATCATAAAAGCTTAGAAGTAATTTTAAATTTTTTTTAAATAGAAAACCCTATATATTATTATATATTTAGATTCTACATACAATTTTAGACACATTTTATGTATAATGCTCTATACCTAAGTCTAACCGGTTTTGACAAATTTCAAATTTTTTGTCCAAAATGACGTTTGCAGGCCAAAACATAGGTGCAAATCTTTTCTAAACGAAGCCTTTATCAATTAGTTATGGTTGGTTTCCTTGGAAATGGGGACCTACTCTAATGGGCTGTATTGATATTTTTGTAATACGTTCATACAGGGTGATCAAAAATGGACAATAAAAAGTAGTCATTTTTTTTAAATGGAAAGCCTCTATTCTTTTTAATTCTATCTTATTTAGCATTAAAAATAAGTGTGACTTTGTATAAGAGTATACTCCAAAAAATTGTGGATTTTGAAATAATGACAATTTAACATTTTTTTATTGTAAAAAGGCTATACGGCGTTCAAGTTTTGTTGTTAGTTGGCCGTGACGGCGGGGCGCGGCGAAACAAAAAAAATCGAGCATTTCAGATCGAAATATTACAATTTATTGAACCCCATATAAATAATTATTTTATTAAACGAACTTAAAGTAAAGACAATATTTTTGATTCAACAAATGATGTCCTAATCCTAATCATAAACTTAACACCTCTAATGTAACTAACCCTGTAACTAATTATACAGATAAAAGTACTAGAAACACGTCAAAGACGTACTACCTAATAAGTTGTTCGAAATGTCCACCTTGTTCTTGAATACACAATGCAATACGTCTCTCAAATTCGCTGCTTAAATTTCTACACATTTCAACACTAATGTTTTGAAAACAGTTTCTAATCCTAATCTTCATGTCTTCCTTTGTTGTATGCAGTATTTTATAAACCTGCTCTTTGACGTGCTAAAGTCCATTTTAGTAAGATCTGTGGATCTAGCAGGCCAAGCAACAGGCATCCCCTCCCAATCCAACATTCTGGATATCTAGCATTTAAAAAAGTTATTATCGGACTTGTATGATGTACTGGGGCCCTATCATAAAGAAACCACATTTCTTGTTGCGTATCCTGTGGCACTTGACGCAAAAATTAGGTAGATGGTTTTGCAGAAAGTCTAAGTATACTTCCCCTGTTACTCGTTGATCAAAAAAATATGGTCCAATTACATGATTACCGACAACACCTCCCCAAACATTTAAAGACCATCTAGTTTGAGAAGTATATCTTACAAAATGTGGATTTTCGGTAGAATAGTAATGAAAATGTGTCTGTTTACACTTCCGTTTTTGTGAAATGTAGCCTCATCTGTAAATAAAATAAAATGAACAAAATTTCTTTGTTAGTTTATTTTGTTTTGAGCCCATTGACAAAATTCCAGTCGTCTTTGATAGTCTTCAGGAACCAACTCTTGAAGTAGTTGAATGTGATAGGGGTGCATTTTTTGAGACTTCAATATCCGTTGTACCGCACGTCGTTCAACACCAACCTGCTGAGAAATGGGTCGTTGTCCAATATATGGATTTTCGGTAACTGTTAATAGTACATTTCATTGATTTTCCTCAGTCTGTGCACGTTTTTCCCTAGTATTTTTTTCATATAACACATTGCCAGTTCTTTCAAAACGCTCCAAAAGCTTTTCAAATGCCCTTCTTTCAGGTTGCCGTCTCTCTGTAAACCGTTGTTGATACAGTCTTCTTGCTAAGAGCGTATTCTTATCACTAGCTCCCAAAACAAAAATCATATCAACCATCTCGGCTTGCGAAAAATTCATAATTTACAATTTTAATTCAAGTTTTAAATCAATTTGCTATAAAATACACTAATGCATCACACAAATTATCAACTGACAATAAATAATGACTTTTCAGATGATCTCTATTATTTTTATATGCCACGCCTCGTCGTCACGGCCAACTAACAACAAAAATTCAAAGCCTTATAGCCTTTTAGAATAATATATATATATATATATATATATATATATATATATATATATATATATATATATATATATATATATATATATATATATGTCACGCAAATTAAAGGTAGTCCTAAAAGTAATAAATTTGGGTACAGGGAATGCTTTATAAAAATGGAAAGGCTATAACAAATACAATCTTTTGAGGAAATAAAATATAGGGGTGTACATTAAACAAATTTGAGAAAATCGTAATTGTCTTTTTTCGCTCACCCTTTATACAGATATACGTCGATGATTTTTGTTACAGTTTGTTTTAATACTAGAACATATTGTTTACCATATTATGTAAAATAAACTATTATTTATTTATTACTTCTCCATATACATAGTGTTCATTTCATAGCGATGTCGATATAAAACTGATCATTAACTCTTTAAATACTCTGTATGGTTATGTACAACCTCATATTGTAAGAACAGGCATTATAAGACGAATCTAAATATGAGAAAATATACAGGGTGTCCCATTACAAGAAATGTATGTGTTACCACGTAGTTATGAAACATCCTGTAGAGATTGGCATGTTTTCCAAATAACGAGCACATCGTTGCCTACAATTTTTGTAAATAATGGAGTAATCGACCAATCCCTCACTAAATACTCACACCGTGTATATATATATATATATATATATATATATATATATATATATATATATATATATATACAGGGTGTGGCATTAGTGCTCGAAGTACGATATATCCGTTATTAAAGGAGATATCAAAAAAAGCTCCCCTGTACTTTCAATATAGGGTTTCATTAAGTTATACAGAGTATTTCAAAAGTTGTGGTAAATTTTAGACGAAAATCATTCTCATTTCAACGGCCTGTATACCCTAGACAGAACAACCTAACAATAATTTTTTCCAGGCATAAATTTTTTGACATTGGTACAGTGTTACGAGAAGGTGCTATTTCTTTATTGCTACACCAATTGAATATAGAGCGAGCCAAAACTCGAACAGAAAGATTTTATCAATTTTTTCAAATTAATCACTGTATTTTATTTTAAAAAGTGAAAATACACTGTATGTTTTTTCATTTTTATTGAGCAATCCCTATAGCTAAAATCGTTAATTTATGAGATATTTTCAATTTAATAACAGAAAGAGATTTTTTTTTTAATTTCTATTATAACAAGTTACCTGTGAACAAATAAAAGTGTGTCAAATTATTATAAAAAATTCATAAAACATCGGTTATTAAAACAAAATTCTTATAAAATTAATTGACTTCATAATAAATGTTCCAAATGTCCACCGAAAACATCAATACAGCATTGCAGTCGGTCTTCAAATTCTCGACTGACATTTCTTAACATTTTCTACATTAATACTCTGGACTGCTTCTCGTATTCTATTCTTCATATCAGCTTGTGTGGTTGGAGGTATTTGATACACATGGTTTTTCACATAACCCCACCAGAAGAAGTTAATTTTACTTAACTCTGGTGAACGATCTCGCCGTGCAATGGTCCCCCTTTTCCCACTCATATTCCATGAGAATGGGTATTAAGTTGATTATGTATTAATCTAGTGTGATGTACCGGAGCTCCATCGTGTAATAACCACATTCTTTGACGAATGTTAAGAGGAACGTTTGCCAACAGTAATGGTAAATGATTTTCTAAATAGTTCAAATAAACCTGACCATTCACTGTTCCATCGAGAAAATGTGGTCCAATTACGTGATCTCCAACTATACCACCCCAAACATTCAAAGACCACCTAGTTTGACTATGAGCTGCTATAAGATGGGGATTACTTGTCGAATAATAATGGAAATTGTGTCTATTCGCAGTTCCATTTTTATGAAATGTGGCTTCGTCTCCCAAGAGGACAAAATCAAAGAAATCCGCCTGATTGTGGATATGTTGTTAAGCCCATTCACAGAAAGCAACCCTTCTGGGATAGTCATCTTTGAGTAACTCTTGATGCAACTGGATATGGTATGGATGCATCTTATTTTTACGCAATATTCTTCGGATGAACTTATCACTAATATCATGCTGACGTGAGATTTCACGTGTACTAACATGTGGATTATGCGTAACGTTAAATTCAGTTTCCTCGTCAAGTACAGGTTTCGTCCTATCCTTTTTTTCATAAACTACTGAACCCGTACGATTAAAGCGATCTACTAACCTTCCCAACGTTACTTTCTCGGGTTGTCTTTCTGCGGGATATCTCTCTTTGTAAATTCTTTGTGCTAATAAACAATTGTTCATACATTCTCCCAGTACCCATATCTTGTCTGTTAATTCCTCAACAGGAAAGTTCATTTCAAACAGTATTTAAATGTTTACAAATTAATGAACACTACACAACCTCAAAGAATTTTGCTAAATGAGCTACTAATTATTACTGAATAATATCTATCTGTCATTTGTTCAGGCCTAACTTGTTATAATAGAAATAGTTAAAGAAATCTCTTTCTATTATTAAACTGAGAATATAATTCACATGTCACATGGTACATTTTGGATACTTTCATTGGGTAAAATACAAAAACACAATCGCAGAATAGGCTATCAAATCGGTGATAATTTTATCACCGCATGTTGACTGTCACATGATTTTAATGAATAAAATAGTTTACTGTCAAAGTGACAAAAAGTTTCAAAAAAATAAATAATTGTATTGATTATCTTGCAACTGTAATATTTACTATCAAAGTGACAGATTGTTTAAAATTGTACACTTTAAAAAATATATTTTCTATTAACGTTCATTGTATCCTCTTACCAAATATACACGTGTTATGATGAATAATCGATGATACCACTCGTTAAAGCCTGTAGAAAATTTTCAATCAATTTTCATCGCTTTTACCTCGAGCTATCACCGATGATAATCATAACACTAGTTATATTATCCGCGAAAATACCTCAGAAATTAACGATTTTAGCTATAGGGAGTGCTTAATAAAAGTTAAAGAACATAAAGTGTATTTCCACTTTTTAAAATAAAATACAGGGTGATTTAATTGAAAAAATTGACAAAATCATGTGTTCGGGTTTTGGCTGGCTCTATATTTAATTGGTGCAATAATAAAGAAATAGCACTTCCTCGTAACACTGTACCAATGTCAAAAAGTTATGCTTGAAAAAAATTATTGTTAGGTTGTTCTGTCTAGGGTATACAGGACGTTGAAATGAGAATGATTTTCGTGTACAATTGACCATAACTTTTGAGATACCCTGTATAACGTAATGAAACCTTATATTGGAAGTATGGAGGAGATGAGCTTAATCTAAATTTGAAATAATATATAGGGTGTCCCATTTAAAAAAAGGTATGTTTGGTTCACCCTGGTAATATGTAACACCCTGTAAATACGAAAATAATTTTATAATTTGAATTTTGAAGTTGCCTATAATTTTTGTAAATAACTTTTTTTAATATCTCCTTTAATAACGAATATATCGTACTTCGACGCACTAATGCCGCACCTATATATATATATATATATATATATATATATATATATATATATATATATATATATATATATATAGTGTGGCATTAGTGCAATCGGCTGTATTTTTATTAATATTCAATATACGAAAAGGTTATAAGAGAGACCTTTGACAGCTATTTTGACGCAAAATGGAAAAACTTTGTTATTAATTATTTTTCTAGCTGCAACCGAAACATACATTTTTTTAAATGGCAACTATAGGTGGTTATGGGCTCATTCGATGGCTTATTTCTCATTTGAAAAATGTGTAGCTTTGTATGTTTAATATGATTAGTTAACTCATAATTTTCAGAATATTTATAGTGTTTACTAAACAAATGCAATGTTTGCCGTGGTTAGCTGTGACAATTAAAAACAAAACTCTACATTGATTGACTGTCAAATAGTAGATATTGAATTATTATTGCAACCAATTGTAGTTCGTATTTAAATAGTGAGTATTAATTTATTAATGGCTTATTCTTCTGAAGAAAGAAATGATATGCTTTTTTGATATTACGTGTCTAACAGAGATGCTAATGCTGCTTCGGAATTATATCTTCAAACTTGTATGGAAAAAAGACAACCCCATGTAAGATTATTTGCCAAACTCGAATCGAATTAAAAAAAATATGGGGCTTTTACTAAACCTGAAAATTTTTAAATTAATGTTAACACAGAAACAGAAGAACGTGTTTTAGCTTACGTCGAATTTAAACCTACTACATCTCTTCGTGAAATTGCGAAGGAGTGCAACACTTCCAAAGATAAAGCCCACGTTATTTTGAAATAAAATAATTTTAAGCCATACCATTTTCATATAGGAAACACATTGGATGTTGAAGATTATCAGAAAAGATTACGTTTTGCTACATGGTTGATTAATGAAAGTCGAGCAAACAATCAATTCTCGAATACCATTCCTTTACCGATGACGCAAAATTTACAAACAACGGCATCTTCAATAGAAAAAATCATATCCAATGGTCCCAACAAAATCCTCATATTACTGTTAAGAGGAGAAATCAATATGCTTTTTCAGTAAATGTTTGTTGCGGTATTATTAGCACCAAAACCCTTGGGTCGTTTTTTTTATGAATACAGTTTAAATTCCGAAAGATATCTAACTTTTTTATGAAACGAATTTGAAGAAATTTTGGACGACCTTCCGTTGAACGTAATTCAAAATTTGAATTATTTTCAACAAGACGGGGCATCAGCACAGTGTATTACTTGTGTGTAACTATTTACAGGCACGTTTTAATAATTGGATAGGAAATCGAGGTCTAACAGCTTGGCTGCCGCGATCTCCAGACTTAACCCTTCTGGACTTTTTCTTGTGGGGTGCAATTAAATACAAAGTGTACCGAGTAAAACCTGGTAATCTAGACGATTTAAAAACTAAAATTCGTGTTGCTATACAACAAATTAGAAGCCAAAGTTTATGAAAAGTTCAAAACGAAATTTTAAAACGATGTCAAATGTGTGTTCAAAAATAATGGAGGGCATTTTCAAGCACTTCTATGATTGTGTTATGTTTGTATTTTTTGCTGTTACTCTTCGTTGTAAGTTAAATTTATTTAGAAATTTTATTTTGATAATGTAGTACATTATTTTTTGTTGTTTTCACAAATTTAGTAGTAGAATATTAGCTTATTTTGTTATTTAAATGTTTGGGTTGCAGCACGAAAATAATTACTAAAAAAATTTTTTATTCGCATTTTCCTATTTTTTCGTACTTTGAACATTAAAAAAGATACAATCGATTGAAAATTGGACGATTTTCAGATATCTTAGAAAGTTGGGCAACAATGTTGAATTTTCTTATCGGTATTTGAATTATCATGTAATTGTGCCCAACTTTACTAATTTAACCGACTCTGTATCTCTTATAATAACAAAAATAACCATAAATGTGTTTGTTATTTAAAGTGCTTTGTTACGAGTCGAAACTATATTATATTCATTCACATTTTATGTAATTGTGAGTAAACTAACATATGTTTAAAGTTAGCATACATAATAAGTGTAAAATTGTCCCACTAAATAGAGAGAGGGTCTTGAAACGACGTCCTTAACTAAATTATGATGAGCTGAATGATGCGATATGGAAGAAGGATTAATACTCTTTTGTCAAGAACAATGAGAATATGGTGATGCTAAAAATAAAAATTCAGGTTCCTGCTGGCAAATGCGTTAAATGTGCCGGTTTTGAAAACGCGTTTGATGTACAATCGTCGGATTAAGAAAATCAAAAGGAACATAGTGGTTCTGAAAGTGATATAGATATTTCAGATGTTAATTCAGATCCTTAAGTGAAACTTCTTCACAGGATTGATATGGATCCAGAAAATTAATACTCTACCTCCAAACCTTGTCAATATGTAAGTTATAATGATTTATCCTCTTCAGTTTAAGGGTAAAGGCAATTTTCAGGATATATGTTCAGGTATATGGATTTTCAGAAATTTCCGATATTTCGACCTTTAGTATCAAGCAGGTAGTTTTTCCAGTTCAAAATGAGATTGCATCGATTTCGATGGATATTTTAAAATTTAATGTACGTGAAAATAGCATGAGTTAAATATTATCTATATCTTTAAATTTGTCACATTTCTATAAAAATAAATAGTGTTTTTGCAAAATTGTTTTGTTTTGGGGCATTGACTAAAACGATTCCTCAATCAACGTTTGGGGGGAATTTATTTTTGTATAAGTTCTCAAAGCATTATTTAGGAAAGTGTTAATTTTACACAATCATATGGTTGTTTAGTAGTTTATTATTTAATACTTATACAAAAATATAAATCCAAACCATTTTAAGGTTATCAATCTCAACAAATGTTAAATTAATACTTTCAAATGCTGATATTTTCTATTTGATTTTAATACAGTAAGCTTAAGAAACGGCTGCACATCGTATCGATACTTCCAGATCAAAAAATCGATTTTTTGTAAGTAACCCGAAAATGATTAACTTTACAAAAAAATTACTAGAATGCATTTCGATCAGAAATTTGATTTCCTATCTAATACCAAATTTTCAAAAAAAATCAGTGTACCTACAACCAATTGAAATTGAATCATAAGGTGAGTCGAAAGAGAGGCCTTCATTAACTGAATTGTACCGGGAGCTGCTGGCGTCGTATTAACATCAATCATAGAGCCGAGGTCCTCCTGCAGGTCAGTTCCAGATGACTGTGTAACGAAAGGGCATTCTCTACCCAAGGTAACATTTGTGTGTTTTTTATTATTGTGGTGGGTGATAACATTTTTAATATGCGTTTGTACACAGGGTTGAATACGTTCGTTTTTTTTAATTACCTTTTCTTAGTTTTACCGCTTAAATTTCAATTAACACGTATCTATCCGTGTTTTCATTATCCAAATTTCTTTGAAGGTGTTTTTATTCTTGTTTAAACTGTAGAATTTACATCGAAATTGTGTGTGACGTCTACGTTTTGAGCACGCGATTTAAGTATTTATGTGTAGAAAAATAACCATTTATTCTTTTGGACATTTAAATCAGTTTTGCAGTGAATTCTAATAGAGGTCATCGCGAGCTAGCTCTCTTCACCGGTAATAGATAACCTAGGTGATAATATTTGTGTTGACAATTCGATGGCTCTGTTTTTAATTTATTTAATCACATTACATGTATTTAGGTTATTAGACTTGTTTTTTATGTGAACCTATTCTTACACAGCATCTGCCGACACGAGTTTTTTTTAAATGTTTACTGCTTTCTTAATTTGCTCTTTCGAATTAACCTCATTAAATTCTGTTTAGTTAAATAAAACAATTACGGTCGAAAGCTTTTCAAGTGATTATTTAATTGTAGCATAACAATTAGAGGCCCATGCATCACGGCATTATTTTATTTTATAATTTATAATAAATTGCAATTTGACGAAAACTTTTCAAGGGGTTGTGTACAGAATTAAAGTGTTTTTTTGTTGTTGAAGTGAAAAGTGAAAAGGTCGAATTTTAATAACGTAACGTAACAATACATTATTGATTTTTTTTCAGCACGCAATTATTTTAACTATGCGCGCAAATATTTTTGAAGCGTTTCAGATTAGCGAGATCTGCTGGTCCCAGTGCCACCTGCGAAGATTACTTTTAGGTAGGCGAGTGATTGCGTCTTTTTTCTGGTTTTTGTGCCGTTTGAACCCCTATTTGGACTTATATATGAGAAATTATCCTATTGTGCGCAAAATTTAGTACATCGAACACACCCCAACCGCTGGTTAGTCCAGCAAAAGCCAAGTTTATATGTTATTTCGCTTTACGGCCAGTTTATACCGTAACACACAATTCGATCAAATCATCATAAGCTTTTTCCAACATTGATGTTAATTTCACAGGTAATGAACTATTAACTGCTACGTTTACAGCTTCATGAACTTCTGGAGATGTGCAATTATACAAACTCTCGTCATCAGGGGACATCTTTAATTGAAAATGCACACAAATATTACTCACCTAAGAAATAAGTTTAAAACAAATAAATTGACAATTCAAATTTCTAGGTTTCTGGTTTATCAGTATCGGTGACTTGACGTTAATATCGCAAAAATAATATCAAGTAGGTAAAAGGAACTTGATTCAATGTAATTTATAACCCATGCAAAAAAAAAGGATACATGTTACGTGTGTAAACAGTCACGCTCATCTACAAACCAACTGTTCCCGCACTAACTATGTACATAAATAACTATTACATTGGTTTATTCTATGAAACTGATCATTTTGACTTTCTTAAGCGGGAAGCGTCATAAGTAATGTTTTCATGAAAAAATCCATAGCGAGTTTTTTACGGCTTTCCACATTTTCAGCTTGTTTAAAATGAACCACGCCATTTTCCTTGTCATTGTCCCTGTGTGTTTGTCTGTGTATAATAGTATGAGTGCTATAACTTAAACAACACATAACAGATTTTAATAAAACCTGATATTTAGAGTAACTAGTGAAATATCTCCAGATTTTGATTAAAACCCATTCAAAAATAAAGTTACTTTATAGAGAGAGTTCCATTTTGTCTATATCTCATAAACGTAACACTGAACGTAAGCTTTAGTAAAAAAAGTGTACATAGGTACTTTTTTTTAAGCATAATGAAATTTAGATGTGTTTTTCAGGAAAGTTTTTCAAAGCAAATGAAAAATCCCTAAAAAGTAAAAATGTCTCTACAGTACTTGTTGTGAATATCCGACATTAACTAATTAATTAATTTTAGATACGTTTTCTTTAGAAAACTTTTTCATGCAAAATTTATAAAGTATTAAATTTAATTTTCAAAAACTAATTCAGCATGTTTTTGACCCGCGCGTGACAAAAATTATACTTGTATAGTAGAGGGAACCAGTCTAAGGCCTCACAAGTATATATATATATATATATATATATATATATATATATATATATATATATATATATATATATATATATGTAAAATACTTAATAATAATATAATAATGGTCCTAATTGAAATTGATGTACACAATACGCTTGTACCTAAACAAGTTGTTAAGGGAGAGACATAATCTTGGTCATTTAACCGTTAGAGATTATTGTAAAATAAAAATAATATGATAAAATGGAACGTATTAAAAACACGTAGGGTAAGTTATTCAATATTAAATGAAAACGAAGGTACAGTTGTGTTCCTTAAATGACGGATAAATCACCGCATAATGAAAATTAGCCCTTTCAATACCGATGCTGCAAAATTTTGCTAGGAAACGGACGGATGACGGAAGTATACGTTAAATGTATAACGTGTTATTTACACATTTTGGTTTATTTTCGATGATTTAAAAAGATTCTCTGATTCACAGGCGGGTGACGTGATTTTCGATCAACAAATGTGTTATATAACCTGATGCCGTAATTAACAAGCACTGCCGGAAATAACATCCGATTAGTGAATACTAAAGAATCTTACAGCGCATTGTTTTCTATATTTTTTGATAAGTATAGTAGTATTTATTTTGCATTTTTTTTTAAATAAATTCACGTCAAAATTTCCCGACTGAAGAGCGAAATACTTAAATAAAGTCGCAGTACTGAAATGTTAAAATAAAATTGGCTTAAAATCAAGAGATTTGGGATTACATTTTAATAATTGTTATTAAATTATATCTATACGACAAAGCTTGTTTACAATATAATACCAATATTGGCCACAAATTAAGATTTGATAGAATATCCCTAAATTATTCGAAACTTTCCACGTTGCATAAGGGACATGTTTTGATGCTTTTATTAAATTTACAAAAATTTAAATACAGAAGTCCTCCTTTACAGTTAATTATCTAACTAAAAACCTAGCAGTCCAGATTAGAATTGAGCACATTAACATATTTACTAACCAACTTTTTTTTTATGCACCGTAAGTTGCCTTGTATATTAGCGCTTACAATCATTAAATATATACACAAATCTAGATGTAGATTTATCAGAAGCTTTCCCATTCACTATAAAAACCTATTTTATCAGTTCATTGGTAATTCAAAGTTTAAATATCTCTCAGGTGGTAGACTTATGCATCTGTGAACATATTTCATGTGCAGTCCACACACACACACATGCACACACCACGCACGCACGCACGCGCGCTCGCCCTCACTCACGCACCCAGACGCACGCACGCACGCACCCACCCATCCACCCACCCACACACCAACACACACACACACACACACACACACACACACACACATATACACATACGCACACACGCACGCACGTACGCACGCACGTGCACACGCACACGCACAACCACACGCACGCGCACGCGTACGCGCACGCGAACGCGCAACCGCACGCGTACACGCACACGCACATGCGCACGCGCACGCGCACGCACACATACGTGTGAGGTCTTAGAGTGGTCCCCTCTGCTATACAAGTAAATTTTTTGTCATCCTTTTTGCTTGTATTGTCTTGTTAGTAAAAATAAGCAACTTCGTCAAAATAACAATTGTAATTTAAGTAATATGGACTTTAATAATTCATGTCAAATAGTTGTTATTAAACATAGATTTTAATCTGACCAACATACTATATGTGAACGCGGGTCAAAAACATGTTGAACTAGTTTTTTAAAATTAAATTTAATACTTTATTAATTTTGTAGTAAAAGTTTGATAAAGATAACGTATTAATTAATTAGTTAATGTCGGATATTCACAACAAGTACTGTAGAGACATTTTTATTTTTTTAGGACTTATTCATTTGGTTTGAAAAACTTTCCTAAAAAACACATCTAAATTCCATTATATTTAAAAAAACTTACCTATGTACACTTTTTTACTAAAGCTTAAGTTCAGTGTTAAGTTTATGATATATAGACAATATGTAACTCTCTCTATAAAGTAACTTTATTTTTGAATGGGTTTTAATCAAAATTTGGCAGAGCCGAGAAATTTCCCTAGATACTCTAAATATTAAGTTTTATTGAAATCTGTTAGGTGGTGTTTAAGTTATAACACTCATACTGTTATACACAGACAAACACACAGGGACAATGACAAGGAAAATGGTGTGGGTCGTTTGAAACAAGTCGAAAATGTGAAAACCATAAAAAAACTCGCCAACTTTGGAGCGAACGTTGTATTTTTCCGCCAGAAACGAAGACTTCTCCAGAAGACGACCTTTAAACACTGAACGCGTTTCTGGATCTCGATAAGTCGTTATTGACCAACTACACATAACGATAAGCTGGTCTCGTGAAGGTTGAACGATTATATGATCCCTGTTTGAGGTGGTGAGGGTATGAGAATCCTGCTACGCTAGTTCCTTCAACACGGACCGGGGTAAATGTTATTCCTTGGTAATCACTACGTCAACGTAACTAAAAAAACTGGACGCTTCTACACCTACGCTACTACTGCTACTACTACTTTAGTGAATAATTTCACTTATCGCCACATTGGTTTTCTTAAACTCCGTCCATTTAATTAGCCAATTAAAGAAAAAGGTACGCGCATCCACGAAGTCTACTCGAAAATAATCAAGAGAAATTGCATGGTCAGCAGCACCTCTGGGCGAAACCTTATCTAAGTAACCCCATACACGCACCAAAGATAAACTTGACGAAAATCAACATTAAATTTAACGTGCAAAGAATTCAAATTCTTTGCTTAACCTAACTCTTATCAACAGAAACGGCTACTTTATCTTTTGCAAAAGTTGTACCATACAAGTAATAATTTGAATGCGTTCTTTAATTTTATTTTTATATAATGCAAGGTCAACTTGATTAAAATAACGAAAACATTTATTTATACAAAACTATCGAACTAACGAATGTTCTTCTCAACTTAGTACAAGGGTTTTCCTAAACATCGATACCAAAAATTTAAATCACATTTTCCTTTTAAACTTTCATTTTACTTTGATCAACAACTTCAACTTCATCAACTTTATTTTTGTTTTAAAAAATAACGAAAAAATTCCCAAACCCTTTAAATACGTAAAAGACAAAAGAAAACGTTACAATAGAAAAGCACCTACGAGTATTGATGCGTTATTACTTCCTATTACGGGAGTTTACACTACGTTTAAGATGTACGGTACTAACAAATAATTTATAACTTTGAAAATTATCGGTAAATATATGATAAAATTATTGACTAAAATTATGGACAGATGGCAGGTGTAAAAATAAAACCATTAAATAAATGTACTTAAAGTGCAGCTGCAACAATTTTTTGATACAGTTCAGCTTTTTTATTAATCACAGCAGCAGAATATACCAAATTTTTTATGTACCCCCAGAAGAAAAAGTCCATTGGATTTAAATCAGGACTTTTTGGAGGCCAACGATGTTCACTTTCTCTTCCAATCCAACGATGCGGGAATACATTATTTAAGTGATTTTGCACTGCGAGAGGATAATGGACAGGGGCGCCGTGTTGAAAGAACCACATATCACGACGAACGTTTAAATGAATTTCCTCCAATAGGTTAAATAAGTTGTGCTAAAGAAAGCTTAGATACTCGCGGCCATTCAGTTTACGTGGAAGCTGTATCTATAGCTTGCTTTGACCGACTAATTTTACTCTTCTTCAGTGTTATCAACGAAACAAATTGAACAAACTTAAATATCTCCGAAACTATTAGAGATAGATACAGAACATATTTAATAAAAAGAAAGACGATTAATAGACGAAGACAAGGCGTTAAAAAATATAGGGTGTGCTATTTAAAAAAATGAAGATATAGCATTTTCAAATTTACGTTGTTAAATTAATTTTTGTGATCACCCGTTTATTCAAAGACTTCATGTTTGCCAGCAACAAAATGGTGGTCACATTGATCATTTATTATAATTTTAAGTGTTTGTGTTTCAGTTAATATGTTTTTTAGTTTCTTATGTATGCATAGCTTGCTTTGACCGACTAATCTTACTCTTCTTCAGTGTTATCAACGAAAACAATTGAACAAACTTAAATATCTCCGAAACTATTAGAGATAGATATAGAACATATTTAATAGAAATGAAAGCCGATTAATAGACAAAGACAAGGCATTAAAAAAGTATAGGGTGTGCCATTTAAAAAAATGGAGGTGTAGCATTTTCAAATTTATGTTATTGAATTAATTTTTGTGATCACCGTGTATATTGAAATCCAATTTTGACAATAGATTAAAGTAAGCTCATGTATGAATAAATTCTATACCAAAGATTATTTTTTTATCTTTAAAAATTACTGAGATACGCCTACTTGAATTACTACATAAAAATATCAGTTTTTAGTTAACTTTGCAAATATCTCAAAAACTGTAAGATTTAGCTTGTAAGTAATTCTTATAAAAAAGATGTAAAATTATAAGGAGAATCGAAAAATAAAATAATATATAGGGTGTTCTATTTAAAAATCAAAAGTTCTATATTGTACCGCTATTACACACTGTAGAAACCAAACTATTTTTAGATTATGCAGCTTATAAAATAGACAACTTTCGTATTTCAACTTATCTTCTAAGTTTAATGGCCAAGGAGCTATCGACCGAATACGCACTATTGGGACACCCTGTATATATGAAAACTTTTTCTGATTGCGTAGGTGTATTGCAACTAAGCTCTTCGCGCATTATTGGGAAGATCTTAGTCGCAATGCACCTGTCCAATTGGGTACGGCAAAACATTTGCAATAAACTACAGCGCAACTATGAAAAGGTTGATATATATATATATATATATATATATATATATATATATATATATATATATATATATATATAGCTTCAGAGGTCGCTTTGGTATTCAAACTCTCGATCTTCACGAACGGTACGTTGTGTGGCCCAGCATGCGGCAATGTTTGGGTCACCTTTTAATTGAAAAACATGCGCAAAGTATTCTTTTTGGCAACGCGGCAATGTTCACGTGACGTACGGGTACGTATGTGCATATTTTGAATATGGCGCTTTTCGCATAACATATTATTAAGTTACTGTAGTCAAGAAATGTATTTATAAGCTTTACGTATTTTTATATAAGTTGTAAAAGAAGGCTTTAACTACAACCCAGTTCCTTCCAGAATACAATGAATAATGTTTCATTATAAATTCTTCAACTTCGTTTTTTTTTGTGAAATTTGAAAAATTAAAACAAACATAAACCTGCTATTAATACAACAGTTTGGAAAACGTATAAAGCCAACTATAGAATACAATTTTAGTAAAGAATAACTAGAGAATTAAAAAAAAAATTCAGCTGTTTTAAGATGGCAAATCAAAACATCCTCTAACGGTTGAAGGCTAATAATAAAGAAACAAATTTAACAAAATTTAATCGAAATATGATGTAAGTGTAAATTTGTGAAAAACTTCTATTTGAAATTGATAGAAGAATTCACAAATTAGATCTAACAAATAAATAGCTTCATCAATAAGTGTAAGTGCTATTTAACAATGAAAAGCATAATGCAGAACGTTTTATGTAATTTTTAACTTTAATTTCAACTAATTACGTTGAATTATAGTGCTGTGGTAATTCAAGATATAATTGGTAAAGCATTTACTTCAAGGTCTAGGAAAAACAGCAAAAAACCTAGATATGCCAAAAGCTAAAATTAAAATTAAAATCAAGACGTATCATCATGCCTTTTTTTTTAATTATAAGATGCCAAAACCTATTCAAACGAAGATTTTCTTCTTGTCTGTTAAAATTATTAGGGTGTTTATAACTATATCTCAATAGATTCACGTTGTAAACGAACATAATAATGCGTTTGTCTTGACAATATTTCGATATTGTCAAATTGAATGTCATGATTTAAATTATTTAAGGCATGATCAGCTACCGCACACTTCTCTGGTTGACATCATCCATAAAATCTCAGATGTTCTTTATGTGTTGTGTCCAAGCTACGTTTTGTGGTTCCAATGTATACTTTTCCACATGAACAAGATAACTTATACACTCTGGAAGATGATAATGGGTTTGAAACATTTTAGGTGACCTTAAATGTTCTTTAATCACCCCATTATATCAAAAATTCTGCCGAAAAAATGCATAATTTAAAAAATGAAGAAGGTGATATAATGCTCAGGTTTGATGAAAGAAACTATTGAATATATTGATTATCTTTTTCCAAAGGATATACCATTCTTTTCCAGCACTGTCTTAGTACGACTTATTTCCAGTGGAATAGTAAATTCCATGAACAGATTGATGGTGTAGCAAGGGGTAGTCCCATTAGTTCTATTGTAGCTAGTTCCTACGTGGAAAAATTTGAAACATTAGCTTTAAAAAATCAGTTTACCTTGGAAAAACCAACTAATGGAAGTTTACCATTTCTTGACAATATTTAAAAAATTTAAAAATAATAATTCGCTATCTTTTAAGGTTTACAGAAAGCTGACACTGATAGATATCTTCATAAATTATCCAAATTTTCTGACGAGGATGGCCACGTCAGAAAGTTTGTGTAATTAAATCTTAAGTAGATCGAGCAAAACGAAGTTGTGATCCTGAATTCTTAATAGATGAATATATGTATATATATATATATATATATATATATATATATATATATATATATATATATATATATATAGATATACAGATATAATTGAAAAAATCCTAATTAAATGTGGTATTAGAACTATTTTTAAACATACAATTAAATGATTAAAGAACATTTAAGGTCGCTTTAAGACCCGTCATCATCTTATCATCTTCCGGAGTGTATAAGTTATCTTGTTCATGTGGAAAAGTATACATTGGAACAACAAAACTTAGCTTTGATATAAGAACATATGAGATTTTGTAGATTAGGTCAGCCAGAGAAGTCTGCGGTAGCTGACCATGCCTTAAATAATTTAAATCATGACATTCAATTTGACAATATGGAAACATTGTCAAGACAAACTCATTATTATGTTCGTTTACAACGTGAAGGGGTGCAAAACTTTTGTAGCTCAGTCAGAGGTCGTGAACATTGTTAGACCAGAGGAAAAGTTGTTAAATAGCACTAGAATTGACCTAGCTAACCTCAGAAAATACCACGTAAAAGAGGTTTAGCGCTCCTACATTTATTTACTTTGTTCAAAGCTATGCTAATTAATAAGAATTTGAACCATGAACATTATATTTCTATTGATCATGCCTTCTTCAATTACAAAATTAATTACTAATTGATTGATAGTTATCTATCATAGTGATCTGTTAAAATTACAAATAAAGCTCCATAAATGAAATGACCCTGTCAATACATAACCAAAGTGTAATTCGTCTAAATATAATTGAGAATAAGGAAAAAGAGAGAATAATAAGTGCATATTTATGTAAAATAGCTAGAAAATATCCGCTACCGGAATTCACAACGAACGGATAATGTATTATGTGTATAAAATCGGGCCACACACGTTCTGTATATTATGGCGGGGGTAGGGCTCAGTAGATACCGTTATACCGGGCTTAGTAAGTTACCGTATATAACTGTGTATATACATATATAAGGTCTAAAAAATGTATAAAGGATTACCTCAGTGGTTCAGCGGTAAAGACTTGTAAGTGAAAGTTACCTTCGAAGCTGAAAGTAGTCAGGTGATTAGGAAAAAAGTCCGCTTCAGAAACGACGTGCTATGACTGCAAAAACTGTGAAAATAAGCCGATCAACTCAACTAATATGAGAATACAGTTACAAAACACTCAGAATTGTCTGAGATGTTCGAACGAATTTATGAAGTATAAAAAAAACACAAACATTAGCCCGTTATTAATATAACATTTTGATAAATGTATAAAACCAACTATGAAATCTTATTTTAGTAAGCAAGAACTAGATCCTTAACAACTGAAATATTATTAAACTGCCTTGAAGATAAAATCAGAACACCCTCTAACGGTCGAGGGCTAACAGTAAAAAATGTCATAATCAGAGCAAATTTAACAAAATTTAAACAACCTATGATGTAAGTGTAAAGTTGTGAAAAACTTTAATTTGAAAGTGATAAAAGCATTTACAAATAGAAACTTGACATACCAATTAAAGATGTACTAAAATCTAATACAGAAATAATTTTATGTTAATAATTGTTAAAATATGTTAAATTATTATAGTGCTATGGTATCTTAGCATATAATTGGTAAGTATTTACTTCAAGGTGTAGGAAAAAACTGCAAAAAACCTACACACATTAAAAATTAAAATTAACACGTACCATTGTGCCTTTTTCTTTTAATTATAAGATGCCAAAACCTATTTAAATGGAGATATTCTTCTTGTCTATTAAAATTATGTTCATTGTAAACGAACGTAATAATGAGTTTGTCTTGACAATATTCCATATTATCCAATTGAATTTCATGATTAAAATTGTTTAAAGAATTCTCTGGTTGATCTAATCTACAAATATTATGTTCATTACGCCTTGTATCCAAGCTACGTTTTATGGTTCCAATATATACTTTTCCACAAGAACAAGATAACCAATACACTCCGGAAGATGGTAATAGTTTTGAAACATGTTTAGGTGACCTTAGATGTTATTTCATTATTCTTATAGGTTTAAAAACAATCCTAATGAAATGAGTAATTAGGATTGTTTCAATTATATCTATAACACGCAGTACCAACATTAAGAACTAGTTTTTTTAGGATTGTGTCTAGCAGATGTAATAATACCCATTAGCTCGAATTGCTTTTGATACAGATTTATATTCATCTTTCAAAAATTCTGGAGTACACATTCGATTAACTCGATCCAATAAAGATTTAATTACACCAATTTTTCAACGTGGATGGCGGTTTGATAATTTATGAAGGTATCTATCGGTGTGTCTCGGCTTTCGGTAAACCTTAATACACAGTGAATTATTAGTTTTAGGTTTAGTACGTCAAGAAATGGTAAACTTCGATTATTTTGCTTCTTTGTAGTAAACTGCATGTTTTGATGACTACCATTTATAAAAATAAAAATTCGTATCTACACCAAATTAAACGTTTTTTAGGCGTATTTTGTAACGCTAATGTAAAAAACCGATAATTTCCCAGTTTTGATCCGCCATTTTGAATATTTTAATATTGACAAATGACTTATTCTTAGCGATCTTAAAAACCCCCTTTCTAAAGACTTGTTTTTTATCAATAACTTTAATGTTTCAAAAGATTTTGCGCACACTCGTCCACAGACACACAATCAAACACCATATTTTCTTTCCTAAATGTGTTTTTCTTCTTATTTAGGCCACAAATAATAAGTATCTAGTTGTTAATAACATTTATTCTACTGAAAAAGAATTGTTATATCCTTTGGAAAAACATAATCAATATGTTCAATAGTTTCTTTTAGAGGGATTTTTGTAAAAAGCGAAACGTTTTCTTAACTGACCATTATATTACCATCCTTTGAACTTATGTATTTTTCAATGACGTCGGCAGAATTTTTAAAATAATGAGGTGTTTTACCTATGTGAGGTTGTAATGAAAATGTAAGATGTTTAGGAGGAGTGTATGTAGGAGAGCATCTCAAGCAATTCTTATCGATATTACCATTTACTGAGGACGATAAGGGTAATTAAAATCAAAAATCGTGTTAAGCGGCAACATTTTGTTTTACTGTACAATAACAATCACAATTATTAACTTTCTTTGTTAGATTTGACTAGATCGTCAATTGGTATGATATTTTATGTTTGCTAATGCTTTTATCAATTTCAAGCGATAACAACTTTACACTTACACCATAATTTGATTAGATTGGGTTAAATTTTCTCATTGATTATGAGATTTTTCACTGTTAGAGGGTGTTCTGATTTTTCATCTTTAACCTTTAACCTTCTTATTGCGCCGAGTTTTTGTGGCTTTCTCTTTAAAACATTTTCTTAATTTTTTTCATATTGTTTACTTCGAGGGTCTGATTTGTAAACATGATGAATTTTACAAAAGATAAACAAATTGCGGTAAATAGGAACGGTGGGTGAATAAAAACAGCGTTTATCTATTCGCTATCAAAATAATTAACAATGAGGTAATGTATCATATTACGAAATAACTGGAAAACGGAATACCGCGATGTTTATTATTAAAACCAGTGTTACCAACATAAACGTCTGGACGGTTCAAAGCAGCTTAACTGAACTCTGTTAACGGGTTTAGTAGAAAAGTAAAGAGATTGGGTGGCTTTCGAACTAGAAATATGTAAAAGTAGTTTCCTGTTACAGTTTCTATTAACCCATAAGTTGCAACTCACCCAATTTTACGATATGAGTATTTACTTCTAGTTTCAATTCCTCCAAAATTGTTACAACCGTAATCATGCGCGCAAGAAGCAACATTTAATTAAAATGTTTTTGTGGTAAAATGTAAATATTAATGTGTTACTTTATTCAATTCAATTCAGTTTTGCTATCCACGTTTTAACGTAATAACTTTATACATTACAGAAGTTCGCCAATATTTAACGTATTTCAGTAGAAAATTTAATCTTTAGTGCATTAACCTAAAATTATAAAATTAAAACAAAATTTTATTTTATATGGAAACTTACATACATTCAACATTTCAATTACAACTGCACATTCTTGATATAGTTTTAAATTACAATACCAATTTTTGTGCTACTCTAGAGTTTAGTGTGCGGTCAACCTTTATCTAAATCATTACTATAGTGTACGTTCTACCATGTTTCAATGAATTTAAGAGCCGCTTACCACTTTAAGAAATACAAAATTGTAGGCAATCAACACTAGGTACACATTTACATATTATATACAAGAAAGAAAAATAAATATTACATATATAAAGTTGGAATATCCTCCAAACACGCAATAACCTGGTTTAGTTGGCCATCACGGGACCTGCACTTGATTTAAGGGGACAGGCCGCGTTTCCTTTATGATTAATACCTTTGCACTATCCCAGTGAAACGTAATTATGTTGGTGGAATTGACAATGGACTCCACTTGAACTTCTTTTTCGATGATCGGAATTAATGTGGTCAGGTTCTTCTTTGTACAATAAAGCATCGCTGGACGCCAATAAAACAAATGACACTAATGTAAAAACTCCTCCCAAACCCCCACCTGAGTTCATGTATGAGGTAATTAATTTCCCAGATATGATAAAGAAAGTAATGTAGTAGAGAACGAACAATACGTAACAAAGTGCAATGGTCAATAATACCGTAAAAATCAATGCAATCACCCCAAGTACCTACAGGACAATAGTTCAATTTTTGAAAACACATAATATAGTATACCACACTTATCCATCGAAAGAGGAAAGAGCTTACAGAGTGGTTACAAAACACATACATCACAGTGTTAATACAGAGGAAATCAAGGAAGAACTAAATACTAAAGGACGTAAAATAAGAAAGTTTGTGAAATACAAAATCTAGAAAACCAGATAGTGCTAATTGAATCACCAAGACGAGACAATAACATTCCACAATGCACGAGATGTCGAGTGTATGGTCACACCAAAACATACTGCAATAGACCATATGCATGTGTTAAATGCGGAGGTCCTCAAAATACTACGAGTTGTAGTAAAACTAAAGATACCCAGCAAAACGTGCCCTGGGCGGTGGGTTACACCCTGAAAATTATAAAGGCTGTGAGTGTTATCATACCCGCTACAAAACCAGTAACTACCAAGCTACTCAGGCTTCTCCCCAATCATCACCACAAAAACTGAGTATAAATGCACAGAAACAATGCACCCTATTTCTTTGGACAGATACCGGCATACGTTCAGGTAACATCTGAAACTAAAAGTCCCAATACAATAAATTTATAGAAGAATTTAAAAACATGTTTAGTCAACTAATACAACAGAACAGCTTACAACGCTGATAAATAAGATTAAATAATGGCTAAGTTCCTTAGAATTGCTTTGTGGAGTTCCAATGGGCTGTTCCCCAACAACACCTAATTGACGTACTATTGATCAGCGAGACTCATTTCACTAGTAGAATACATTTTAAAATAGCCCACGACTATTTCATTATACGATACGCCCATGGTGGAACAGCAATTCTAACCAAATCATCGATAAGCCATTATGAACAGCAAAAATTTTAAAATCCTATCTACAAGCAACTGTCATTAAAATACAACTACTACCGTACGACCTAACATTCTTTGCAGTACATTATCCACCTCACCATAACCTGAGAAAAGAACTCTTTGAAGAGTGTTTTGATACACTAGGTCATAACTTCATAGCAGGAAGAGTCTTTAATAGTAAAAATACCTTATGGGGTACCAGAATTACTACAACAGGAAGAGAACTGTTAAAGGCAATGAATGATAAAAACTACTCTTTCATATCAACTGGATTCGGACAAAATTCCAGATCTGGTAGACGTTTTCGTGACTAGCGCAATTTTTTTACTTTACACCCAAGTGTTAGCTAATTACGACTTATCGTCTGATCACACACCAATTATAACAACAGTTAGCTCAGCGGTAATAATCATAAAACGTGCACCAAAGTTGCACACAACAAACACAGACTGGGAGATATACAAGAACGAGTTAATAGCTAAAATTAACTTAAAAATAAGATTAAAGACACCTACTAAATTTGGAAAAGGAGCCAACACGATAATCGCAACTATACAATAAGCTGCCAAAAAGCTACACCTGAACTACACCCTCAAGGAAACGTTGGTAATCTCCTGTTAGAAATTAAAAAACTTATCTATAAAAAGGAAGCTAGAAAGGTATGTCATGGAACTCATGCCCTAGCGAATAAAGCGATTCATAATCATCTAAGTAACAAACTTAAACTAAAACTATGACACAACAGCTTTTCAGATTACACCACTAACCTTAATAGATACGACAATAGTAACTGGAAACCGGTTGAAGCCTCAAGAAAACCAGTAAGATTAATACCACCAATACGCGTTGAATCCCCATCCGTTGGGCCAAATCTAACCAAGAAAAACTGATCTGTTTGCAGAACACTTGGCAACAGTATTTACTCCAAATAACAATAGGGTCATTTCAGATTTCCTAAACGGATGTCCCTGAGTGTAGTATACACTACTTCACCCCAAAATAAGTACGGAAAGAAATAGTTCTCCTTACCAACAACAAAGCTCTAGGAATCGACCAAGTTACTCCTAGGATGCTCAAAGAACTTGCCAAGAAAGGAATAGTTATGTTATATATTCAATATGCACTCAGCCTTCAACGTTGACCACAAGCCCTCAAATTATTAGAGATAGCTTTAATACCAAAACCTGGAAAACACCCACACAATGTAACCTCGTACAGACCGATAAGCTTGCTATCAACGGTATCAGAACCAGTACCATCAATTTGAGTTTCGAACCGAGCATTGTATTTCACAACAGTGCCATCAGATAGTTAACACTATTCAGGAAACTCTGGACAATAAATAGTAGTGTACAACGGCATTCCTCGATATCAACCAGGCCTTTGTCGGGGTTTGGCATGCATGTCTTCTTTATAAAATCAAACGAATTCTACCGGAACCTTACTGTATATTGTTGAAATCTTGAAAACGGAAAATTACTACTAGAGTGAATGGAGAAATTTCTATCTTTCATGCAATTAAAACAGGTGTTCCCCAAGGTAGTTTCCTATTTATATATATATATATATATATATATATATATATATATATATATATATATATATATATATCAGTAATGGAAAAACGTTATTGCGGGTCTGACATAATAAGTTAGAAAGAAACCCAATAAGCATTATATTTGCATGTAGGCGCAAAATATGAACTACTTAAGTCTCCTTCAATCTAGCTTCAACATTTCTAACGAAACCAAAGGTATTAAGATGATGTTGAAAAGTCGCGGGTTCTTTGAAACTATTAAGTAAATACATTGAGTGATAATACCTCAAACATCGAAGTTTATTGTAATAATTGCCAACTTAAGACACTGTAACAACTTTTTGCGTTGTTATCTGTAATTCGCCCCTCTCTGGATGGTAACCCAGCGCGGTTTTAGTTTGCATCGGCTTTGCTCAGTCGTGTGTATAATTTATTATAAACGGGGCGTGGTTCGTAATATTTGGTGGGCTTAACACTGTCACCTTAAATAATTATGCTTAAGTGGTTTAAAATGTATATTTTTCATAAGTTAACAAAATAAAGAAATGAAATTAATAACAACTACAAATGTATTTTCGTTTGGGTCCTGACGGCTCCTCACACTCGTTCTCCTGGGGGCGGCTGCTTACTGGGTGCGTAGTCGTTTCTGTGAACAGAGATATTATCTTAATCTACTCCCTACCTAGTATGTAATATTTATATTACAGTCCTGTATTTACAGAAGCTGGTGTGGTAGTCCCAATACAGTTTTAGTCGACGGCGCCAGTGTAACGAACTCGAATCGTTTCGGGGACGGAGAATATCAATAGCGTTCTCGGCTTATGCGCATGGCATATTTATTATTCTTCAGTAACTCTGGAAATGAAGCAATACACGCGCGAGATTCGCGTATGCAAATGCGAGCTCTCTGGTCTACAATTATTTGATTATAACGGGCTTGAGAATGCGTTTAGATTATTTAAGCAACTGGATTACGTCCTAACGGCGTAACTAAATTTAATTATATACAAATTATAACGTACACGAAATACTCGCTATACTAAAATGTTACAATAAAACGAATTTACTAGTTTTTAAGGTAAATCGTAATATACACGCGGTTGGATTTATATTATTAACTATCGGTAAATATTGGATAATTTACAGATTATCTACGGTTTTAATTTCCGGCTTATATTCTTAATTCAATTAAGAATGGTCGCACTAGGTATTTCGAGATGGTTATTGGGAATGCAATTTTATGCAACAGGTTTCTTTATATATTCTCCTGCGATTAAAGACACTGTGTGTGGTTATTGTGTTTGTCTGTATGTATTGTATGTAGGTGTATTAAGCGCGGTCTTAGTGATAATCAGGAGACGTAGGCAATGGCCTGTCTAACCTGGTGAACTAAGAACAAAAAAGGTCATAGGTCTTTACAGCCCTGTATCAAACCTTCACCCTCAAGTGTTTGCGAGCGACGTCGGGATCTACCCTGCGTGGCACTCTTTCGGTATGTGTACTGTGTCAGGCGACGTGGGGGTTACCCCTCCGTTACGCTCTGTATGTATGTGTTTGTGTAATGAAAACGTTATAACTCCTGGAGACTAAGCCCGTCGTTATTTACGTTCTGTAGTGTTTGATTGTAAATTGTTAAATTTTATAATTATACAACTTACGTGTCTGTCAATGGCAGTGCGGGATTAAACTTTAGGAAGTCCAGCGCGAGGTGGTGCGCGTTATCACACGATCGCGATGGACTCCTCTGCGGCGATTAGCTGGTCGGTGCTTACGCGAAGCAATCGTTACGGGCGGCTACTGTATATCTGGAACGGCGTGGCGTTCTCGGTCACGATCAGGCAGGTTGTGATTACTTCTTCTTTACTCGAGCATCGACTCGACTCTAGGTCTCTTGAGAGCAGCGCGTCGCGGGTTTATAAAGGTGCATCGGTGGGCGGCTTCGCGGCTACCGTGCGGGGGATTCCGTTATGGGATTGGTTGCAATTGTTCTGACGTGCAAAAACTTACTGGTTTTAGAAATACACGTCAACGGTGATTAAGGAATTATTTGTGGTGTAATATCGCGTAAACTTTTGAAATATGAGATATAGGATGGTCCGCGAATAATTCATCCTAAAAAGCATACGTAAAGGACGCTGGTTCTTTACAACATGGTTCGATTACTACTCGTAAGAAGAACCAAGAAGAAACTTACGAGAGCTACAAACAAGAACAGTAACATTTACATTGATAGTATAACTTAAGTTTAAGGTTTAACTTTAGTATTATAACTCTTATTGAAAAACGAACTATTTTAAAAAATGCACAGAATACACTTTTTCAAAACTCTACTTTATAAGATTTTCGAAAAGACCTCCACCTTGCGCCAGGCAGTAACCCAATCTGTGATAAAATTCGTTCGGGTGTTTCTTGGGTGATGCTGTTTAAAGAGTCTGTAATTTTGCTATGACGTTCGTCCAAATTGTTAGCACGTTCATGCCTGTGTCCATAAATTTGCTGGGATACGTGTCCCCAAACAAAAAAGTAGTTCGGCGCGATATCAGGTGAGCGAGGAGGATATTTAATAATACCTTTTCCACTTATAATACCGTTATGGAACGTAGTTTCCAAAAACTGTTGAACTCTTATTGCAGTATGAGCAGGATAGGCATCTTCTTGATACCAAATGACATCAAAATTTATATTGAGGCGTTGAACAACTGGAGCTTTCTGGTTTCTCAACAGTTCTAAATATTTGTACGCATTCAAGTTTCCGTTGACTAATTATGGAATTGCCTAAAACTCCTGCCCACACATTAACTTTTTGGGAGTATTGTGTCCGGTAAGAAATACTAATGTGTTTGATTTCCCGACAGTAACCAACAGCGACATACGGATTGTGATGGCCATGTAAGTTAAAAGAACACACGTTGGGAAACAAAATATTTTCAATAAATCTTTCGTTTTCATTAGCCCCATTCATCATATCTTCACAAAATTCCATAGGCTTTTGGTGATCTGGAATTCGCGCTCTTCGTTTAAGTTACGATCAGGATGCTCACCATCATTACCATCAATGCTACTGCATTTTCTACAGTTATTTAAACATCCCCACCTTTCAAATTTACAAACAGTACGCATAATCGTACTTTCTGATGGAATTGGCTTGTTTTAAAAGGAAAAAGCAAACCTGCGCATTATTTCTTGAGCAGTGCTTCCTGATTAATACCACCAAATAATCTGTATTTTTGCTTGAGTGGAATACATGAGTATTGTGTCGAACTTGCATAAACACTGATTTTCAATTCTCGTTGACAGTAGCAATTAAATATGTCATTGATACTAGCCTACTCAAGAGATGCATGTATGGCATCAACGCTTTTAGTTTGGTGTGTATCTTATCTTACTTAGCACGTGAACTGATTGTACTGTCTTTGTTTTACTTATTATAAGTTAGGGCCGCGATGATATTTTTCCATACCTATATATATATATATATATATATATATATATATATATATATATATATATATATATATATATATATATATATATATATATATATCAGTGTCCGGAAAAATGTGAAATCTCGGACTTAGATAGAAGACGAAAAAATAACATGACAAGTTCCTATACATTTTTTTCCTCCAGACCCTCCCTACGGAGATGCGAGCCGCCCCTAAAGGACGCCGCTGGAAATAAGTTTTATTAGAATAGCTTTTAAAGTACTTGACATAATGTAATAAAAATTCAGTATGATGGCCACTAGTAAGGGCCTCTTAAAATAGTATTCTTGAAACATATTTAGCTTGTTTAGTTTACCAGGGATGGACTAAGTTGTACACCTTAACGCCTAAATTTTTAACACCCTGTATGATAAAGATAAAAAAAAATATTTTTCGGTAATTTGAACCTTTCTCTAAAAAAAAGTATACTTGTTTAATATCTATAAAATTAACTATTTTCAAGAAAAAAAAATAATAAGCGAATTTATGTTTCATTTTCATTTAATTAAAAACTTCATAAGTGGGTTCAACATGGGCTCCGTGAAGTCTGATACACTCGCGAGCAAGACAAATTGAGGACTGCTGTACCCGCCACAATAACCCCACATTGTTCCTTAGCACATCACAATGAAAATCCAAAGGAGTCAGGTCAGGAGATCTAGGATGCCAGGCGATAGGTCCACCTCTGCCTATCCAACGGTTTGGATAGACGTTATTTAATTGTTCCCGCACAGCAACGCTAAAATGAGGTGGTGCCCCATCATGCATAAAGTACATGCTTCGGCGGGTTTCATGAGGTAAATGTTCTATTAAATGTTGAAAAGCGTTCTGGAGGAACTCCAAATGAAGTTGTCCATTCAATCTCACCGGCAATACAAATGGTCCAATAAAAAATTGACAATGACTCCTGTATATGTATATATATATATATATATATATATATATATATATATATATATATATATATATATATGTGTGTGTGTGTGTGTGTGTGTGTGTGTGTGTGTGTGTGTGTGTGTGTGTGTGTATATTCGACCTTCCCACAGCTACCAGCACAGCTACGGGAATTTTCGCGGACGACACAGTTATTATGGTTGTAAACGAAATCTCATACTAGCAACAACACGTCTACAGCACACCTTACCTTACTCCAATAATGGCTGGATAAATGGAAAGTTAAAATTAGTGAAACATAGTCTATACAAGTAACTTTCACCTTACGTAAGCAACTATGCGCATGAATCTCCATCACCAATATGCAACTCCGATATCAAGAAATGTAGAATATCTTGCAGCCCATCTATACTCAAAACTTACATGGAGAGAACGTATACAGAATAAAAGGAAGCAAATAGACATGCGCTTTAGAGGGTACACTGGCGCCTTGGAAGACGATCTAAACAGTCACTGGAGAACAAAATAGTGTTATACAAAGTTGTTATCAAGCCGATATGCACATATGGCATCAAGCCGTGGGGATACGCCAGTAAATCCAAAGATCACAGTCGAAAATCCTTAGAGTCATGGTTGATGCACCGTGGTATATCAGTAACCAAATATAACACACAAGATTTAGGAATACCACTCCTCAAGGAAATCATACAAGACAGACGTAATAAACACCACGTCAGATTAGAAATTCATGCAAATCCACTCATACAACCACTATTACAAAACCGGAACAACGGAAGGTTAAAACGACACTGGCCAATCGCCTAGAAGTAAGGTAGTAGGGGTCTGATCGTTGGAACAGACCTCATCAAGACAATAGTGAATTCAGTACTTTAAGTGAATTCAAGTCCGCCAAATAGCCTAGAGAATATGTAATTCTGATTGCTGTTTTCCAATAAAAAAATCTGCTTCTTAAACCGCATACCAAGCGTCCGTCTACTCTCCTTCAGAGGTTTCGGTTGTCCACATCAACGTCGGAATCTTCTGACTGGGCCGCTTGGTTCCCTTGAACAAGGCGCGCATGTAAAAATAGATATTACTCCGTAGACTGCACGTTATAGCAGCACCGCAATTTTTGCGATTAAAGCACTCCAAGTTTGTAAATTTACATAAAACACACGATTAAATGCAAAAAGTTTTGTATTTTATTCATGAATAATCGGGGAATTCTTTATTTTTGCTTAAACTTAGATTGACCTTCTAATGTGTATTTATATTTTATTAAATCACTTTGTGAAATAAATATCCTACTGTATTGATCTAATCGTACCTTACGATGAAAAATCGAGTTTCCCTAGTGTACAATTTATCTAACTTATTTTTAAAAACGCAGTCGAAAATTGAATTTTTATTTGCCAAGCGTAAAATTGTCAATAAAATATTATTTGCATTTTTATAGAAATCTTTTATATATCTATTGTTACAGGAATGTAAACGTAACGTTTTTTGGAAGAAGTCCAGAATGTGATCCATCCATTGCAATTCCTGAAGAATACATAATTTTCTGCGATGTCAATGACTCTGAATTAAGAGCAACGTCAATAGTAAAGTGGGACGAAAATACGGACCTGAGGGTATGGGCAACTTTAGGTAAGAATAAAGTCAAATTGCATTAAGATTTTATATTGATAAATTAAAATTTAGTAAAGAAATTTTAGATACAAAAACAAAAATTAAATGGTTTCCTTTTTTTGTTTTAACTTCAATTTAAATAAAGGTATTGTTAAAAAATTCCAAATTCATTTGATTCTTTAGATTTCAGTTGTTTGCAAAAATTGGAAAAATATCTAATCTTTAAATCAACCGAAAATCTTTTTACTGCTTTTGTTCGTATTATGTGTTACAGTTTGATAGAATCTTTTATAATTTGAATGCTGCAGTTAATGTGTTTTAAAATTCTCATTTACAAACAACATATTAGTTCCATTATAGCACTTTCCCTTAAGATTAGTTTTGCTTTTGAATGGATGTCAATGAATTTCTTAAATGGGTATTGCCCTTTTCTAAAACTACAAGCATTAATATTTGATTTAAGGCTTAGAATATTCAAATTTGTTGCTATGTGTAAACATCTTGATCTGCTTTATTAACCAAATAGAATTGTACGGGATGTCCCAAATTCGAGGGCAAGCATGGGGATCTCGCTTATTATAAGAGATAAGATATAGGTTTAAATTCGGCACTTTTGCTAAATTCGATGCCGAGTAATAATATGAAAAGAAATTTTAGCTAACTCGAATGGACTTGGTTTTATGCTCAAAAAACAAAAAATTTCGATTTTCGTTTTTCGCGTTTGGCCACCTTATTATTAGGAATTTTCAAAATTCGATTAAACATTATTAAGGCACCTTTTTACGCACAATACTAATACGGTATTAAAAATATTATGTGATGTTTCGTTTATTCTGAACCATCATCAGGTTTATTTTTTCTTATGGGGGTTAAGATATATTTTTATGTCGTTGGATGGAGAACGTTATGCTGATTTTAGCAATATATAACACTTTATGGTTTGATCGACTGCGAACTAAAATAATGAGAAAAATACGAACAAGATTCCGCCTTCTTGGATCCAGGAAGGAATAATTACAGTAGATCTACTTATTTAATTTGTTAAACTCATTAGAACATCCAAAAAAATATAAAAATATTTAAACAATTTAAAAAAAAACATTAACAAACAACTCAAACAAGTATGTCTATGTAACATGGTCATAATAGCGACAACGCAAATTTATCGATAGGTAACAACAAAATAATTACACATACAAACAAACAAAAATTATTATAATAAATGTTCGAACAAGTTTCCTCCTTCTTGAATACAGTAATGAAGTCTTCTTCTACAATTGTTTACGCTTCTTTGAATGGTTCGCCTGGGAATTTGACGAAGTTCATTAACAACCCTATTCTGGAGTTCTTTTATATTTTGCGGTGGCGTCTTATAAATCATATTTTTTAAATAGCCCCAGAGGAAGTAATCTAAAGGGGTTAAATCTCGACTTCTTGCAGGCCACCTAAGTGGTCCCCTATTTCCCATCCATTTATCAGGAAATTTGTCGTTAAGATATTTACTTATTATCGCAGCATTATGAGGAGGAGCTCCGTCCATTCGCCACCAGAGAGTCTATCTTTCGTTTAGCGGAACATCATCCAAAAGGTCTGATATTTCGTGTGTTAGAAATGCGAGGTAGCGTTGAGACGTTAGGATACCTTCGTAAATAATTGGCCCAAGGAGCCTATCCTTCCAGATTCCAACCTACCCATTAAAGGACCAGTGGCCTTGTCCTCGTATTTACCTGTTAATTCGTGGATTTTCAACGGACCAGTAGTGCTCGTTATTACGATTAAACATTCCATTAGTGGAAAAATTGCACTCATCCGTCCAAATTATTTGATTGAGAAAGTTGCGATTTTCCAGCATTTTGGTATTAAGTTGGTTACAACAATCCAACCGTGTCATATCGTCCCCAGGCCGAAGAGCTTGACTAACGTGTAACTTAAATGGTTTATAACGGCGTTGCTTTAACACTCACCAAACTGTCGTTTTTGGCACTTCAATAGTTTGCTCTATTTCTCTGGTAGATGTTGAAGGATTTTCTTGAACCTAAGATGGATAACATAAAGTCATAACTCTCCAAAAAATGTCTGCTGAAATTAGCCGTGAAGTGAGTGGAAATTCTTATAATTAGTATAATACTAACAGATAGTACCTGATGTAATATTTCTTCTTCGGCATCTCTGTCTAGTCTGCTACCATATGCATTTCGAGGTTTCTGAAAACATCCAAATTCTCTCAAATTTTGGTCTAATTTTAAAAAATATCTCTGGTTTGGTTGCTGCCTCTCCGGATATTCCTCTAAATATCTTTGTTCTGCTCTGACACTATTTCTATTGCAGCTATAAAATATCCTTATCATGTCTCGTTTTTCTGAATTTGAAAACATTCTATAGAAACTTGCAAATTTTAAAGCACTAACTCGAAGGATCTTGCAGTTATTACCCTTTTTACAATTAGAAAATGACATGACAAAAGCCAACTCCTGAGTTCTGTTTGATTCATGGGTATCGTGATAATGTAATATTTAGTTTTTAATTTAAGAGTATTTTAGTTCGCAGTCCATCAAACCATGAAGTGTTATATATTGCTAAAATCAGCATGGCATTCTCCATCCAACGCCATAAAAATATGTCTTAACCCCGATAAGAAAAAATAAACCTGATGATGGTTCAGAATAAACAAAACGTCGCATAATATTTTTAATACCGTATTAGTATTGTGCGTAAAAGTTGCCTTAATAATGTTTAATCGAATTTTGAAAATTCCTAATAGTAAGGTGGCCAAACGCGAAAAACGAAAATCGAAATTTTTAGTTTTTTGAGCATAAAACCAAATCCATTCGAGTTAGCTCAAATTTCTTTTCAGGTTATTACTCGGCATCGAATTTAGCAAAAGTGCCGAATTTAAACCTATATCCTATCTCTTATAATAAGCGAAATCCCCATGCTTGCCCTCGAATTTGGGACAGCCTGTACATAAGATGTAACGATTTTCTAATTATATATATTTGTATATACTATCCTCGCCACCAATGCATGGACCTTCGTCATCACTTACAATAGTACGAGTTAATATTAAAAAACTGATTCAAATTATTTCCCTAATTTCTTTTAATTAATTACTCTGTTCCGAGATGGCGGTAGTGCAGTTACTGGTTTTCAAATGATTATGCTGTTTATTGCAATGACTATTAATCAAGAAATATGAAGAGATCGTTATTGGTTTATTGTAGAATTTACACCGTAAAAGAAAACAACGTTTACTTTGTGAAAAATGAAAAAAAATTATTCATTATAATTAACATACTAATGACCATGGTGAGCAATAAATAGAGCTCAATCAGATATTTTATCTTGATGGTTTTTGTAGGTTATAATTTATGAGTATTCAACAAAATACAAATTGCACTAGTTTTATGTAAATATGTAGAGAATATTTATGTGCAATATCATGTAAGTTGGCGACAAACATTTATATATAATTGATAACTAAAGATAAGCGAATTTGTAGGTTACCCTATTTGAACCTTCCGAACAATATCTAGAGCTTCATTATGTTTAAATGTATACATATTTTATGTATTGTGAACTGAGATTGGTTATAGATAACCATGGAAATAAGGTTTCCAATTAAAATAAAAGGTATAGGGAACCCTAATACAATTTTGTAGGGAATTAAAATTAGAATAAAAATATGGTGATAAATACGGAGTGTTCCATTTAAAATAAGGAAGTTAATTGGCTTTAATGTTGGTCAAAATAGTAACTGAGTTTTTATACACCCAGTATAAATTTTGATAATAACTTCGGTGGATTTTAAAGCTTGATGCTTTCAGTAAACAATGAAAAACATTTGAAAAAAATTCCTCGAGTACGTAAAACAGAAAGTTCTTTTGAATTTCGATCTACATTCTCACAAATAACGAAATATCTCGACAATAGGTGGAGTTAGGTATAGGGACTATAACAGTAAGTGACCTTTATTTAGTCCACAGAATCGTAATATGCCATCTTATATAGGGTGTTCCATTTAAATTTTCCTAACTTTGATGCGTAAAATTTTTATGGACCACCCTGCATATTCGAAAATAACTTTAAAACGTGCTCCTAATGAACCTACACGATAATAAAAAAGATTTCAAAAATATTTTACCATTTTCCGTATACAAACCTGTATAGTAGCAAGGTGATTCTAAAATAGGTGGTCAAAATTTGGGAGCTGATGCAGGATAGCAATGCAAACAAAAAAGTTCCTACCAACTTGGGTCGTAAAATGCACCATTACGGAGATACAGGGTGTTTAGTTTTCAATTTGATAAGTTAATTTATTTAATATTTCCGTTAGTTTTCAATAAATAGCTTTCAAATTTTTAGCATTGCCTATAATTCTTATGCCGAATAACGTGATTTATCTAATTTCAATATAACGTGCAGATGGCGCTAGTTGCAGCATATTTTTGTGGTTAAAAATGACATAACTTTTTTCTAACAAAAAGTATCAACTTTTCAAAGGCACGATTGGATTCTGCGATCAATATTGCATAAAAAAGGTATACCTTATTGAGCTCGCTATCTGTAACCATTTCCGAATAAAACTCAATTTGACATTTCAATTCTTAATTATTGGTATTATTACAATTCGGAGAAGTCAGTAGAATATTATTGAAATAAATGATTATAAACAGATTTAACAGAAAATATGAATAAATTACCTATAATGATATCATTTCAATCTGTTTAAACGAGACATGGTGTTTATGGACGAAACATAGATATTTTCCAAAGGAAATCCCGGGCCATCATGGCAAGACGATGATGTAAAAAGTGTTCGTAAACCAGGAGGTTATGATGGCAAACGCTTTGTGGTTCTACATGCTGGTTCTAACACAGGCTTCGTAAATAATGCTGCATTATTGTTCGCATCAAAATTACAAAAAGATAATTACTACGGTGAAATGAATAGTGAAATGTTTTTAAAATGGATGGATGGGCAATTATTAAATAACTCCTTGATTATTATGGATAATGCCTCCTATCGTTCAACAGTAGTTGAAAAACAGCCATCATCGTCGTGGAATAATGCAGCACTTGCACTAATAATAGCATACACTACGATCAACATATTTTTAAAAACAGAACTATTTGCTTTAGCTAAATTACATACCAAAAGCAAGCGGTATCAGGTTGATGAGTTGGTACAAAGCCATGGCCATAAGGTTTTGGGATTGCCATCTTATCATTGCGAATTTAATGCTATTGAGTTGGTTTGGGCTCATGCAAACAAATATTATGATAAACATATCGAGATGGTTATGGTGATGACAACGTTGTAGAGATGTGGAAAGAAGCACTGAACCAGTGTTCAGTAAATTTTTGGCAAAAATGTATCGGTCACACCGACAAAATTATAAAAGAGTGGTATGAACGAGAAAAAGTGCTTGATGTAAATGTGGATCCCTTGATCATACAATTAGGGGATGACGACTCGTTTTCATCGTCCGAAGAAACTGAAGTATAAACAAGAAGAAAGGCATCGATGATAAGTAAAAGTGCCTACCTGAAGACAACGAAGTCTGGATCGAAAGACTAATCAACTAATCAAAATAAAAAGTCAGCACTAACTTCACATAAATTGTTTGTGTACTTACTGAAAAATGTGAACATATTTGTAATCTATTCTATTCACAATAAAATTATACGTATTGTTTTAATTATAAACTCATTTAAGTGTAATATTATTTGTAACTAACTCCTTAAATTATGCTGAGATTTTAAGTTCTGGGATGGGGACATTTGGTTAGCAATAAAGATCCTAATTGGCATTTGAAAACAATAAGTTAATTCACACAACAGCGCCTGTTTACCTGTAATAATAAACAACAATGCTGGTAAAAATAATTGAAAAAAATTTGGATTTGAACTTGCTTTAATTACCATAACATAACCTTACTTTTGATATAAAAGTTATTCCATTACAGTGTAAATTGTTTCTGTACAGTGGGGTCCCGTTCTAATACATATTTGAATGTACCTATAAAATATACTTATTACACGAATTTACGAAAATTGCAATATTTTTAACTACAAAACAGCATGTTTTGACTATCCAATAGAACATTAGTGCCAAACGTACCGTTCAGAGAACGAGTTCAATGGCAGCAGACGTTAATATTTTTATTCCACTTATTAGAATTCCGCATTTAGCTTTACTAAGCTCTAATTCATTTTTTAAGATACGTTTTATACATAATGAATTAATTAAGCACGTAAAATATTATTAGGCAATTTTAAAGTAGTACAAGCAACCACCTGTGGGTAATTAAAGTATTATTTGCAACACTACCTTGTTACGATTTGGCAGATTTCATTGCTGACGTCATTATTTCTTAAATATGTCAAAGACTTCAAATTTTAATCTTAATACATACAATTGCGAGTAAGACGTGCACGCCAACTCTCGTGGATACAACTATAGTGAGGTTGTGTGTTAAAATTACGTCGTTAGTCAAATTAAAGTTAAAATGCATGTTAATAAATACCAACGAGTATTTTATTTCTCTTTTCATTGCATGAAACGATTCAATGACATAAGTCGATTGTGTCAAATGCACTTTCAAGTATGTTACTATTCTTTTTTTAAAGACGCTTTGATACGAGATGGGGGCATACACGATGTAGATAGCTAGGTTCATAAATTAATGAGGCAGGGCCATTCTTTCCTGGCCAGAATAGTATCTAAAATCAATTTATTATCGTTGGTGAGAAATATATGCATAGGTAATATGATTGTGCGACAGGTAAGGTTTGGTATACCGGATGTCAATTTGACAACTTGCCATGCCAGGCCCCATTTCTTCGAAACTATAAGAGATAAATACAAATTCTCGAAAACGTTTCTAGAACCACTATGACTCGGAGGGCAATCTTCTTCAACCGTCACCCCTATTTCTCAAAATACACTACCCCATGTGTAACATAATACTGGAAATTCCTTTAAAAATGCGATTAAGTAGTACTAAACAAAATGTTAATTAATCGATTATTTTGTTGAAAGAAGTAAAAAAAGGTTTCAGTAAATTTAGTTCTGTTATCGTATTTTTCGCTGCTAACATCAAATCAAATCGCCACTTCAAAAAGATCGTAAAATATTACGATCTGTAAGTCAAAAAAAGACAAAATACTATTTATTTATCAGAGGATTTCTTATTAAAGGAGCTTTCAGATAACTTGTATTTGGACATTTGCTTGTAGCATTGTCAATAATAAATTTTCTGTTGCGAATGATTGATATCAAGTGGACGTCTTTTCATGAAAATTTCACATGTCATTACTTTTATTGTGATTATGTAATACTTTAAACCTCTTATTAATTTTTCAAACATGGTTTACACAACCGTGAAACGTGTTGAAATTATTTTTACTTATGGTTCTAAAAACCGTTGTTCTCGACAAACCGTTACAGTATTTAATGCATTTCATCCTGGAAAAAACGTAAGTGACCGTATGTTTTAGACCTAGTTATACATTTGAACAATAAAAAGGAGATTAACCTCGACTCCTACATGAAGCAGCTCAAATTGAGGTTCTTGGTCAAACTACAATGAATTTCACTTCCTCACTTCGTCGGATATCTAAATTAAAGGGGTTTTGCCATGAATCTGTTCGCAAAGTGTTGAAAATGCACAAATCTCATCCCTATAAGATCCATATTACTCAAGAACTTGGCAATGATGATCCAGATAGGCAAATTGGGTTTTGTGAAATTATGACCAATAACATTATAGATGAGCCTGAATTAGTGAAACATTTTTGTTTTAGCGACGAATATACACATCCTTTCCAAAGTTTCGCGTACACTTTCAAAATAAAGAAACTACTTTTCAAAGTTTTAGATGTGTGGATGGGTAATTTTGAGATTAGGTTAAAGATGATATTGACAGAATTAAGCAAAATTATGATCTGTCCCTCAGGACACAAATTATACTGTCTTTCATCATAATTATAGATAATAACCAATGACTTTTACAAATAATTTTGCTGAAATTAGTGATTGTTATAGAAGGTAAGGGAGATCCATTGTTGTACGGCCAAGGTAATATTTCAAGATTGTTGTCTTGATACCACTGTGTTATTATTCGAGCGATGTGGATGGGGCTAAAATATGAAATCAATTCCACAGAAGGAAGCATAACATTTTGCAAAATGTCACGGTAAGCTACTGATTAAACCGACCATCAATGCGCCATGGACCGAGAAAACTTATCCAAGCCCAAACGTTGGCAGAGAATCGTGCAGACCAGTTTCGTGGTGTCACATATCGCTCAGAAAATCTTAAATTTACCGGTCTATACACCCGTATACGACCGTCCTTGCACGATTTGAAGACTTTTCGTCAGAAAATATAGCATTCCAAAAATTTCGAAGTCGGTGTATTTTATTCAGACAAAATAGCACCCCACCCTGCTTTTGTTCTGTAAGTATAATTTTCCTTGCACTTACTAAATTTTTAATTTATGAATTTTTCACACGGCGTCACACTGTTACCCACGATCCTGGAAAGCTGGTTTCAAAAACCGCTTGTCTGGCCGTATTGACAGGGTTTTCCCTTAAATCATCCAAAAGGGCTCCGTCTTGCTCCGCGTTTGAAATTTTGGGTCTTCCCATACACGGTCTCCTAGTCACGTCCCCCTTTGTTCCCATCTATTCTTTAGTTATATAACATTGCCTTTATCTAGCCCATAATAAGTAGCAACCCTTATTATGGGCCAACCCTCTTCTAATTTGGAAAGCATCAAAACTTTGACAGTCTAGGCATTTCGACTTTTCAAAATTTTAAATGTCAGAGTTGATTAATTACAACCTTGATTTAATACAACAAAAAATGGGTTTATGCGAAACTTTTGAAAGCACATTTTCACATTAATGTCTGGGCAGGTATTCTTGGAGATTGTATTATTGGATCCTTATTTATTAATCAAAATATAGATGGGAACTCTGTTATAAAATGATGTATGAAACAATACAGCCCCGTATAATTCACAAATTGGAAAATCAAAGAAATGAAGATCATGAACTAGCTTTGATTGGAAATTTGTTGCATTTTCAACCAGACGGGCCCCCCCCCCCCAAATTACACACTATGTGTTAAAACTGGTAGAAGCTAACCAGTAAAATGTCCACATCGGTCTCCACATGAAACTCCATTAGATTTCTTCTTATGGGGTCACTTAAAATGTGTGGTCTGTAAAATTCCGCCCTAGTCTATTGCAGACAACGAATAATTGAAGAGTGCCGAGCTATTATGCGACAAACCTTTGAAAATACACGACATAAATTTAAAAGTAGACTTTATTATTGCCTTCAGAATAATGGAAGTAATTTTGAGTATCTAATCTAGATTAGATTCTGTGCTTTTTAACATTAATGTACATATAATTCTCTGTGGGTTATTGTTGAGTATTTTGACCTGTTTGTAAACATAAGCTGTTTTTCGAAAATGGTACCTAATTTGATATTTAAAACAAATGCTTAATTAGGAATTCTTAATGCGATTATGCTAATTGTATTGATTTTGACGACACTGGCGTATTCTAGTATTCTTTTTTCAAAACCAAGCGATACCAATGAATTACAACGTTCTATACTAAATGCATGTTTAGTTAAGAGTGCGTTATCAATGCATGCAAATAGACGAAAAAGTTGCAACTGAAGTAAGATACTACAGGACATGTAGGTCTTAGTTATTTTCGGCTTAACGAGGCAGAATCTTAGTTTAAGATCTATCTCCTTTTTAAGCAATAATTAGGAATTCTTAATGCGATTATGCTAACTGTATTGGTTTTGACGACACTGGCGAATTCTAGTATTTTTTTTTCAAAACCAAGCGATACCAATGAATTACAACGTTCTATACTAAACGCATGTTTAGTTAAGAGTGCGTTATCAATGCATGCAAATAGACGAAAAAGTTGCAACTGAAGTAAGATACTACAGGACATGTAGGTATTAGCTATTTTCGGCTTAACGAGGCAGAATCTTAGTTTAAGATCTATCTCCTTTTTAAGCAATAATTAGGAATTCTTAATGCGATTATGCTAACTGTATTGGTTTTGACGACACTGGCGAATTCTAGTATTTTTTTTTCAAAACCAAGCGATACCAATGAATTACAACGTTCTATACTAAACGCATGTTTAGTTAAGAGTGCGTTATCAATGCATGCAAATAGACGAAAAAGTTGCAACTGAAGTAAGATACTACAGGACATGTAGGTCTTAGTTATTTTCGACTTAACGAGGCAGAATCTTAGTTTAAGATCTACCTCCTTTTTAAGCAATAATTTATTTTACTAATCTATAAAGGAGGTGGAGAGGACTTTACCGAAACTTTCAGTATGCCTACTAAATGAAATTATTTCTAATTTTTTTTAGTTTGTCGAAAAGTATAAAGATATAGCAACTTATAAGTAGGGCGGCAGAAACTTTAAGGATAACACAACTCAAGATTGGCAAATAAAGTTTATAGTTAATGATGTCTAAAGACTAACGTAATAACTGTTTCCATACATTATCTCTTCCTTATTATTATATGGCTTTTATAGTTTTTTTTTATTTTAGAACTTGGTCGTTAATAATATTACTTACCACATGTATCGCAATTAACATTGAATACAGTGAGCAATGGTCCCGATATACACGATTGCTCGTATCATTATTGCAATCATAATAATTTCTAGTGATTATTGACGAAAATATTTCGTTGGAGCTTTTGTTTGTGTTGACATATATTGTATTTCTGTGTTTGAGTTAAATATATGTAAAGTGGGGAGAAAAAATTAGAAAATAACTCTCCAGATTTCTTCCCAAACTTCTTGCCGTTTGGCACTAGCCACTCGAATCTTACGGGCTCTCGTGTACACTTACTGTTAAAAAACTTACGAGAACCTGTTATTTACAATGTTTTGTGAGTCTAGCTATATTGTTTAAGTATAGTCGGAAATATTCAAAAATGGCACTTATTCCAAATAACAATAACCAACATTTAAAAATAAGAAGCAAGATTTCGTGAAAGAGATGTGAACCGAAATGGTAAACTATTTTTTTGAATAAAATAAAATAAAATTAAGACATAAAATGGAATTGGGGAGGAAAATTTAATAATGGTAATGGTAAACTTAGATCGAACATGTACAAAATAATTCTGGACCGAAAATTAATGTGGAGAGTTTCAGTTTGTGTATTTGTGAGCCTATGGAGCTTAACTTTCAAATAAGTTTAAAGAGAATAGGACAATCTTTACATTTTAATATTTTCGCTTTTACTGTAAAGTAGTACCATAAATTTATATCACTACTAGGGGTACAATTTTGAACACCCATCCTGAAACACATGTATTACGTCCGTTCGCATTCCCTTTCCACTTTAGTACATAATAATTTTTGTAACACGCAGTCATTGCGCCGTTAGCGTATGTCGGTTGTTGAGTCCTAATGTATTTCTGTTGAATTTTCGGGCGTGACTTTAACATTAAATAAGGAACTTCCTGTTCATGTTTTATAGTCGACTTGGTAGAATTGCATAACAATTTATTATTTATAAGTGTGAGAGCGCCATTTAAAAAAAAAGAAGAGTTATATAGTGTCCATTGTTTACAAGTCAACAACAAAGGATACCAGCCCTAACTTTCACAACTAAGTTCCATCAGGAGTCGAACTAAACTAATGATTCTAGAAATACTGAACGTATCTTGGATCACCTACACTCATTGTTTAATCTTATTTAAAGCTACATTGTTGAAGTTCGGGTGTTCAAATTAGTGTTCATTTAAATAAAAAATTCGTAATAGCACCTAGCCTTCTATCGAGTTACTATTGTTCAGCTACATAATGTACCTATAAATTTTGAATGCGTTTTAAACTTTCTTAAAAATGAGCACCGACATCGTGCATGGATAAATCCGTACCAATTAGACCAAAAGCAACTAAAATCGAGATCGATGATTTGATCAAAACACTTTCAAAGGGATGATTATTATTCAATAATAATCGCTTAACATTCCATATACAAGCTTTTCCTGTGTTGTACGAGATGTAGACAAATCAAATGGAGATGAACGAATTGGAACGTATTGAAATGGTAGAATCCATGTTTTCCGACAAAAAAAATAAAGACAATTATTAATTCTCTTTTCGAGTGTACCATAATATCTAATCGTGCTTCCGTTAGTCAAATGTAAGTGTGGAGAACATTAGACAATTTTGGTTTGTACCCATGTCACATACAATTTGTTGCACACCAACAACTTTATGGACAAGTTATGTTGACGAATGAAGCCACGTTTACTAGAGCTAGAATTACGAATACCAGCAATTCACATTCAGCTGCATCCATACTATGCCACACGGATAAAGAAAGCTGCGACTTCAATTATTAGAAGAGCAAGAATGTGTTATGAGGCAGCGGGGGACATTTTGAGCAAAAACTTTAATTAAACATGTGTTAGCAATAAAAAAAATTCTTGATTAATAAGATGTTACATTAAATTTTCTATATGCAATTTATATTACTCTACACACTGTTAAATGTAATGTTGCCCATAACTGCTTGACTATTGAGTTTTGGACAAAAGCATATGAGGCACTTTAGACTTAAAACTGTCGAAGAAATACATACATACACACATACAGGTGCAGCAATGCTTGTGGGGACGTCGGCAGTAGACCAACTTATGGGTACGCTGTGTACGCTGGTAATCTCAGAAAATTCCTTATTTTCTAATAGTGTTTCTATTTTTTCGATACACACCAAATTTCAGACGCTTTTGTACAAAAAAAAAACGTTTGTTCACAATAGAACTGACAAGCATAATTTGAATTTGCATGAACAGGCTAGTTTCCAATGCAAAAAAACTGGTATCTTATAAAGATGTTCAGTCGCAGATCTTCATAAAAGCAAGAGATATTCATGTTAACTGTGACATGAATCTAGCTTTATGCACAACATGGTTTTAGGTGACAGATTGAAATTTTGCTCTTACACGTTTTTTGAGGTACCTGAAGAAGATAAAAACAATCTTTAGCAAAATAATATATTTTTCTTTTTAACAGAACAGTATCTACACTTTCGATCTAATGTATTTGAATTATTTAGCATGACTGTATATTGAAATTAAGTGATAAATGCCGTTTGCCAAACCTTGTCCATTTTGCAATAACGCATACTTATAGTTTTTTTTTAAATAAAAAAATTTCAGAAATGAAATAGGACAACTTTATTTAAGCATTACGTAAATCAAAATTTAACTAAATAAAATGTTGCAATTAAATTATATTACTTCCTCACACGTCTTTTTAGTGTCTGAATATGTTTATATACACAAAACTTTATATCACTCTAAGATCTATTTTCAATATATATTAATTACATTGGATACCAAATGTTAAATAAACTGTAGTGTGTAAATTCACTACTTACACGAAACGAAAATACCGTTGACTAACGGGTTCTCACGCGTGTGCAGATAAAGCGATATTGCCATATTCCTACAGTTGCATAGTCCACAGCTTGAAAATTATTTGTTTTCCTTGCATTAATAATATTAATAGTAAAAATAATTTGTGTAGAGTCTTTAATATACTTATATACTCCTCGAGAGAGCCACCCAATACAACTTCAATTAACGAATATATAGCTACAAATTACAGGTATTGTAGAAGTACAAAACATAATTATAACATTAATAAGATAAAATGCAGTAGAATATAAAAAATTCGATCATTTACAGACCTAGCTAATCACATATCATTCGAGATTAATTCTTCTATTGTATAAAATGCATTTTTCAAAAGAAACGTTGATGCGTTCCTTAAAAAGAATGAATTGGTATAGCAGTATGTATAGGAAGGCCATTATATTTTATTGAATCGGTAAAGTTTTATCCAATTAATACACGTCGTCTATTAAAACGAACCTAATTTTTTAAAATGGACCAATGAGGTGTCGGTTAAGCAATTTGAGTAAGCGATAAAATAGCAGCTGCACTGAGTGAAAAAACCACGGTTGTCATAATGACTGTATTCTAATCCTAGTATTTTGGAATTGCCAAAGTAAAAATAAGCGTCTAATACTAAATCGGCTACAAGAAGGATGCGGCGGAAGCTTTAATTTAAAGTATACCTGCATACCATCAGCTGAACCTAGGTATAATACCTCTTATACAAAAACCTTTTTTTATTAATTACCAAATATACTGATTGTTAGATAACAGTCATTTTATACGAGTATTCAAGTTTGACAGTTGTTATTACAATTGTTTAATCTAAGTCCATTAGTAAGTAACGTCTAAAATGGTCATGTTTGGTACGAATTTCTTGATGAAATCAAAAATATTGGTTTTGAGTTGGATGTTTATTACGTGTTTCGTTGTGTATTAATCTTCCTAATACATTAGTTGTGACTTTTTTGATTAGGATAATAGTATATTAAAAAACAAGTTTCATAAGACCAGTCTTGAAGCACGAATTCAAGTTTAAAAGAAGAGTGGCGTAGGTACGAGTTTTCTAAAGAAGGAGTGCTTCAAGATCATCAAACACGTTTTTATGCTATTTTTTGTAAATTGCCCTTTTTACGCCGTTTTTAAACAAACTTTTTTACTTTAATTGATTTAGGAATTTTTGTGCGAGTTGAAGATATTAAGGATAATCTTACATGTACGCCTCCTGAAATACGTGAAATTGCCAAACTTACGGTCGCGAATTGGCACACATCAAAGTTTTCTACTGGACGCGTCC
>JARFJB010001710.1:2262874-2475374 GCA_036346205.1 Vesta saturnalis
CACACACGCACGCACGCGGGCGCGTACGCACGCACGCACGCGCACAGGAACGCACTCACTCACTCACTCACTCACTCACTCACTCACGCCGACACACACACTCGCACGCACGCTTGCGCGCACACACACAAACACACAAAAACACACACACAAACACATACACACACACACACACACACACACACACACACACACACACACACACACACACACACACACACACACACACACACACACACACACACACACACACACACACACATACAAAAACACATGCACAGGCACAAACTCACACACGCACGCACGCGGGCGCGTACGTACGCACGCACGCACGCACACACGTACGCACTCACTCACTCACTCACTAACGCACACACGCACACACGCAGAAAATAATTTTTTTATAAATTATGACAACATGCTATTTTTAAATTTCGCGTAAATGTAGCATTATTATGATTTTCTTGTGGCATGTATTTTTTATTTTAGTGTTTTTAACACTTAAGAAGTTATCTTATCTGACAATATACAGGGTGAGTTATTACGTTGTAATTTGTTTTTACTAATTAATATTTGTCATAAATAGTTGTAGTTTTTTTTATTACTATTTTTAGTAAGTTAATTAGATTAGTAGTAATGTAAATATAATTTTATAGTAAATATAAAAGCATTTTTGATAAATAGTTGCCATCTAGTGAGGAAGGGAATAAATGCGAAAATGTACAAATACAATTTATTTGATTAAATACAGGTCACTGTAATTATAATAGTTAAAAAAAAAGGGATCTTTATAGTCTTCAAATTTGACCAGAAAGTTGCACATTTAAATTTTATCTTTATGATAAGAATTTTCAAAAGTGTAAAAATTATTATTCTTCTTATCTGCTGGTCGGCCATCTTAGCGTAAGAGCTAAAAAGTGTTAGAAAAGTGATTTTGAAAGTAATTAACTATATTATAGTTACCTGATTTGGAAAAGGGATTAATCTCAAATCACTTAATAATCATAGTGTTTCAATTTGGGGAGTTTTAAAGTTTGGATGCATTACGGGTTATCTCTGCGGAGGATAAAAATTCTAACAATCATCGAAGGCAACCACGAACCTGGAAACCCTTTTTATTAAAGGGTTTTACGTTCCAGATACATTTTACGTTTTAGTTTCACTTTACGATTTTTTTTGTTTTTCGCAACAGCGAAAATACTAGCCGTATATTCTAAGTTTACCTGTTAGTGATTTATTTTAATCACAACTTGGTTTATCCTGTGGGATTTATTTCACCAATTAGTTTAAGTTTGGATTCCATTCGAATGTTTGATGTAACCAGTTATAATACAATCGACAACGTGTACATAGTAGGATTAAGGAAAGCTATCGCACCACCAAATGGTATAAAGGGATCGACAGCCCTGATAAGGTCAGTGATCGCAGATTCAAACATTCGTATATCGTGATTCAATATGTTGTGCATATCGTCGACTAAAGGCTATAAATTTCAAATTGTAATTATAAATAATTGAATCGATTTCATACTCGCTCATGTAGTCAAGCATCGTCCTCGTAAATTGGGAAATTTAATAATTATCGTTTAAATCATTAATAAACTTACCAGAATCAAGATTGTCGTCAATTAGAACGTTTATTCATAATAATCCACCACCCAAGCTTTAATGCAAATTAAAGTAAATATTCTAGGGTAAAATGTAAAGAAAAATTAACACTAGTAATAAGAGCATGCAAATTATAAAATAATCAAGTAAGGAAAAATCAGACAGCCGTTCTATGTAATTATTTTGGTAATGTAGATGTGATATTTGCAGGAGGTTGAATAGCGTTGTTGCCAAATTTATATTTTAGATTTAAACTTAATGAAATCTCGCCAAGTTTGCGTTATGTACTTTTATATGAAAATATAGATATAAAAAAAAAAGAAAAGGGCGAGAGCTGCAAATATCACAAAGAAATGGTTGATTATGTGCACAGCAATCGACAAACATATATGTACTTTAAAGAAAAATAAGTGTTTTAGTATTTAAGAACGTAGATTAGTGAATTTCAACCAATTATTGAAAGACGAATATTATAGGTTCTTCGTTAACTTTTATGTTATGGTAGAGATTTTTCTTTTCATATTTTTATTGGATTTATGAATAAAGATAAGTGTTTTGATATTGTGGAAAAGTTACTTAATGGTTTACAATATTATTCAACAAGCATTAAAGATTGGAAAGTAATAATAAAGGTAAGGCTTAGAGGGACCGACCGAACACCGTCAGCACTTTCTGGCTTGGGTGTTGCGACCAGGGACAAGCCAGTGGCGCCCAGTATTTATGACATCACAGTGTTTCGTATTGTTAGGAACCGCACGGCCTCTCCGACCAAGTCAAAGAGCAAGCGGCAACAAACAAATTTCTTGTCGCACCTCATAGGTCTGTCCGACCATTGTAAGTAGATTGTTAGGGATCGGCCAGATAATTGTCCTCATTATAAAAGGTGCAATAATTAAATGGCGCCCAACGTGGGGCCAATTAGAAAATAGGAGTAAAAATTGTTGTTGGTAAATTTTGTAGCACAAGGCCACTTAGGCCAGAATTGATGAAAAGTGGTTTTGGGGAAAATAACGTATAATCGGGTCATTATTGATCAAATAAAGCGTGTTTTGAAGTTAATGTACATAGATAGGTTTCATAGTATAGTCCCCTCAATAGAGAGAGAACTATTTACAAAAAAAAAAAAAAAAAGTAGAAATTCATTCTAAAATAGTGAAAGAAAATAAAAGGTCATTCTACTTAGGTACTAAGGTCTTAAAAGCTAACTTACATCTAAAGATTACAACTAAAGTAGATAATATATATATACACGAGGAAAAATATGGCGGGAAAAGTGGAGATTTATCGACTCAGTCAGGACGAACTTATTTACGAGTTGACCATCCGTGGTATTGGAACTGGTACCTGTGAACAGATGAGAAAGACGTTAAAGCGAGCTTTGAAAATGGAAGAAGAAGGAACAAATGTGCCACGCCCTAAGTATCCGTTTGATTTACACACAGATTGCCAAGCAGTGGAGGCGGAATTAGAAGAAATAGAAAGTTTGATTAAGGAAATGGATAGTCAAAATAAAGTGAAGAAAGTCGAAACAAAATTAGCACATGTGTTTGGACGAATAAAGAATATTGTGACTAAGGATGAAGAATCAGAGAAAAAGCGTGCGGACATACTAGCGACTACGTTAAGAATCATGACAGAGATGGAGATAAAGGCTCAAGAATTAAGCAGAGTAGAGCAGGGTACACCACTGAATTTAACTATGTTAAATATTGAAGAGGGTGAGGAAATTGAAGAACAAGAAGCACATACGTCTGATCATGTGAATAGGTCAGCAATGATTTCGAAATCTGTACCGGTAGCGAAATGGGGAATCAAATTTTCGGGATCAAAATCGGGAATATCAGTAAATGCGTTTTTAGAGAGAGTAGAGGAACTGTGTAGAGCAAGGAAGGTGTCAAAGGGGGAATTGTTTGAAACAGCAGTAGATTTGTTTGAAGGAAAAGCATTATTATGGTACAGAGCGATGCGAACAATAGTAAGTAGTTGGAATGGGTTAGTGATACAATTGAGGGAAGAATTTCAGCCAATCGATTATGATGAGAAATTATTTGAAGAAATTAAAAGAAGAACTCAAGGATCAGGAGAATCGATAGGAATGTATTTAGCGGTTATGTCAGCTATGTTTGGAAGATTGTCAGCGAATATGTCGGAACACGACCAATTACGAATTTTGATGAGGAATATTAGCCCGTTGTACCAAAATCAGTTGGCGTTAGTGGAAGTCAGTTCAATAAATCAGTTGCGTCAGTTATGTAGAAGATTGGAAGCGAAGAAAGAGTCGGTGGAAGCATTCGTATTACCACCACGGAAGGCTACGCTCGAACCAGATTTGGCGTATGTTGAATGGAAGGAAGAGGAAGTAGAAGAGCGATCTAATTCTAATGCGAGTTGTAGTAAAGTTGAGGCAGTATTAGCGTGTTATAATTGTGGATTACCGGGCCACAAAGCAATTGGGTGTTTGAAACCTAGGAGAAAATATTGCTATCAATGTAAGAAAGAAGGAGTGACGAAGAATACTTGCCCAAATTGTAGGAAGTCTTCGGGAAACGAGACGCGGCGGTTTTAAAGGATCGAGGGAAGATCGCCGAAAGAAAATCCTCGACGTTTCCAATTAAAGCAATACTAGATTTTATTTTAGAACATGCGAAAGGGGATGAAAGGCCATATTTACAAGTCGAAATTTTGGGACGAAAATGTTAGGATTATTAGATTCTGGATCAAGTAGAACAATTTTAGGAAGTACTGGATGGAAATACTTGGAAGATTTAGAAATTGATATTGAAAAGTCGGACCAAGGATCGTGTACAGTGGCTAATGGACAAACAAGTCATATATTAGGATCGTGCGAGTTACCAATCAAGTTAAAGGATAGAGTAAAGATTTTGAAAGTATTAGTTATACCGGAATTACCCCACGGGTTAATTTTGGGATGGGATTTTTGGAAGGAGATAGGAGTGGTACCGATGGTAAACGAGTGGTATTTTAGTGATGAGCTACCAACGGTGAACACGATTGAACATCTGCGAGAGGAGTGAAATTTAGAAGACATAGAGAAGCAGCAACTGCACTCGTTAATAGAAAATAATAGAACGATGCAGAGGTGGCCTTTGGGGTGTGTAACGATTTCTCAGCATAGAATTAAGACGAGTTCCCAGCCGATCAAACAAAGATATTATAGAGTGTCACCAGTAATGCAAAAATATATCGATGAAGAGTTAGACGAAATGTTAAAATTGGGAGTAATAGAAAAGTCGAATAGCCCATGGGCATCTCCAATAGTTATGGTAAGAAAGAAGGATCAGTCGTTCAGATTTTGCGTCGACTATAGGAAATTGAACGCGGTCAGTGAAAGGGACAGTTACCCATTACCTATGGTGTCAGATACCTTAGACAAGCTAAGGGATGCGCGTTATTTATCGAGCATAGATATAAAGTCAGCATTTTGGCAAATTGAAATGGAAGAAACATCGAAGGAATACACCGCATTTGTTGTGCCTAACCGAGGACTATTTCAGTTCCGAAGAATGCCGTTCGGGTTGCATAATTCCGTTGCGACATGGCAAAGAGTAATCGACCAGGTAATTGGCCAAGATCTAGAGCCACACGTATTTGTATATTTGGACGACGTGGTAATAGTGACCCAAACATTTGACGCACATCTGAGTATACTCAGCGAAGTCTTCAAGCGTCTGAAGGGGGCGAACCTTTCAATTAATTACGAGAAGTGTCAGTTTTGTAAACCAAAGATGAAGTATTTAGGATATGTAGTTGATCGAACTGGACTGCATGTTGACCCGGATAAAGTAAGAGCCATGGTAGACATCCCGGCACCTAAAATGTAAAGCAAGTTAGAAGAATAGTTGGTACGTACTCCTGGTATCGAAGATTCTTACCAGAATTCTCATCGGTAATTGCGCCTATTACGGCATTGTTGAGGAAGGGCCGAAAATTTGAATGGAATCCAGAATGTGATGCGTCATTTCGAAGGATAAAGGAGGAATTAGTGAGTGCACCTGTGTTAAGTTGTCCAGACTATAGTAGACCGTTTGTTGTACAAACCGATGCATCAGGATATGGAATCGGTGCTGTACTTACGCAACCTGGAGAGCAGGGAGATAGAGTTATTTGCTATTTGAGTAGATCACTTACCCGCCAGGAACAGAACTACAGTACCACGGAACGAGAGTGTTTGGCAGTTGTGTGGGCAATTGATAAGCTCAAACCTTACCTGCAAGGAATTGAATTTTCAGTGATTACCGACCACCACTCTAATATGGCTGAAGAATTTAAAGGATCCATCAGGAAGATTAGCCAGATGGGCGGTAAGGATGCAGCAGTATTCATTTGAGATAATTCATAGAAAAGGCAAGGAACATATTGTGCCAGATTTATTGTCACGTTCAGTTCCACAGGTAGGCTCAGTAGAGATAGTAGAAGAGAAGTTAGTGAAAGATAAATGGTACGAGAAGCTGGTGAGGAAAGTTAAAGAAGAACCATTGAAGTACAGTGGATGGAGAGTAACAGACGGAAGGTTGTATAAATATATAAAAAACGGATTATCCAGGGTTAGAAGGAGGAGATTGCTGGAAGATAGTAGTAAAAAAGGGAGATAGGGAGAAGATGTTAAGAGACGCGCACGACGCCGTCACCAGTGGACACCCCGGAGTGTATAAAACTTACGGGAGGATCGCAGAACGGTGCTATTGGCCAAAAATGAGGAGCGACGTGGCCAGGTACGTCAGGAAGTGCAGGAAATGTGCTATGTATAAGGCACATAACCAACGTGCAGCGGATGGAATGGTGCCTCATCCGGTACCGAAAAGACCGTGGGAAGTGGTATCCACCGATATTATGGGACCGTTGCCCAAATCCAACAAGGGGAATATGTATATTCTAGTGGTGACGGATAATTTCAGTAAGTACTCTGTATTGTTTGCGTTAAGATCAGCAACGGCGATAACGATTTGCAAGAAAATGGAGGACGAAGTGTTTTTGGTGTATGGCGTCCCCAGGGTAGTAATCTGTGACAATGGGCCGCAGTATAGAAGTCGCGAGTTCGCGAAATTAGCAGAAAAGCATGACGTTGCAATCAAGTATACGCCAAACTACCATCCAAGGGCTAACCCAACAGAGCGGGTTAATCGTACAATAAAGACCATGCTAGCCATGTACGTAGAGCAGAACCATCGAGCATGGGATACCTATCTGCCCAGTATAGGTTGCGCAATAAGAGTGGCACATCATGAAGCGACGAAATTATCTCCATACTTTGTGAATTTTGGGAGAAAAAATGATTTTATCAGGGGAGGAACATCGTAAGGAATTAATAGAAGAGGAGGAAGAAGATTGGGACGCCAGAGGCAGGAGTAAGGAAATGGCGGAAATGTTCAGTATAGTCAAGCAAAGGCTTGAGATGGCTGGAAAAAGAAGCTGTGACCAGTATAATTTAAGGAACAGAGGAGAAACTTACCAAGTTGGACAGTCTGTATGGAGGAAGAACTTCTCACCCTCGGATGCAGCCCAATACTTCTCAAGGAAGCTCGCCCCCAAATATGTTGGACCATATTACGTCCACAGAAAGATATCGCCATGGACGTACGAATTGAGGGACGCAAATGGAAATAGTAAAGGCACCTGGCACGCCAAGGACCTGAAAGTAAATTTGTAGTCTGACCAGTAAAAATTTTGAGTATTACACCTAAAAATCTTTTAATCGGGAAAGGGGGGGATTATTACGTTGTAATTTGTTTTTACTAATTAATATTTGTCATAAATAGTTGTAGTTTTTTTTATTACTATTTTTAGTAAGTTAATTAGATTAGTAGTAATGTAAATATAATTTTATAGTAAATATAAAAGCATTTTTGATAAATAGTTGCCATCTAGTGAGGAAGGGAATAAATGCGAAAATGTACAAATACAATTTATTTGATTAAATACAGGTCACTGTAATTATAATAGTTAAAAAAAAAAAGGGATCTTTATAGTCTTCAAATTTGACCAGAAAGTTGCACATTTAAATTTTATCTTTATGATAAGAATTTTCAAAAAGTGTAAAAAAATTATTATTCTTCTTATCTGCTGGTCGGCCATCTTAGCGTAAGAGCTAAAAGTGTTAGAAAAGTGATTTTGAAAGTAATTAACTATATTATAGTTACCTGATTTGGAAAAGGGATTAATCTCAAATCAATTAATACTCGTAGTGTTTCAATTTGGGGAGTTTTAAAGTTTGGATGCATTACGGGTTATCTCTGCGGAGGATAAAAATTCTAACAATCATCGAAGGCAACCACGAACCTGGAAACCCTTTTTATTAAAGGGTTTTACGTTCCAGATACATTTTACGTTTTAGTTTCACTTTACGATTTTTTTTGTTTTTCGCAACAGCGAAAATACTAGCCGTATATTCTAAGTTTACCTGTTAGTGATTTATTTTAATCACAACTTGGTTTATCCTGTGGGATTTATTTCACCAATTAGTTTAAGTTTGGATTCCATTCGAATGTTTGATGTAACCAGTTATAATACAATCGACAACGTGTACATAGTAGGATTAAGGAAAGCTATCGCACCACCAAATGGTATAAAGGGATTGGTAAAGAGAACAATACGAGCCAATTAAGCAACACGGCATCGACAGCCCTGATAAGGTCAGTGAACGCAGATTCAAACATTCGTATATCGTGATTCAATATGTTGTGCATATCGTCGACTAAAGGCTATAAATTTCGAATTGCAATTATAAATAATTGAATCGATTTCATACTCGCTCATATAGTCAAGCATCGTCCTCGTAAATTGGGAAAGTTAATAATTATCGTTTAAATCATTAATAAACTTACCAGAATCAAGATTGTCGTCAATTAGAACGTTTATTCATAATAATCCACCACCCAAAATTTAATGCAAATTAAAGTAAATATTCTAGAAAAAATATAAAGAAAAATTAACACTAGTAATAAGAGCATGCAAATTATAAAATAAATAAGTAAGAAAAAAATCAGACAGCCGTTGTATGTAATTGTTTTGGGTAATGTAGATGTGATATTTGCAGGAGGTTGAATAGCGTTGTTGCCAAATTTATATTTTAGATTTAAACTTAATGAAATCTCGCCAAGTTTGCGTTATGTACTTTTATATGAAAATATAGAAATAAAAAAAAAAAAAGAAAAGAGGCGAGAGCTGCAAATATCACAAAGAAAGGGTTGATTATGTGCACAGCAATCGACAAACATATATGTACTTTAAAGAAAAATAAGTGTTTTAGTATTTAAGAACGTAGATTAGTGAATTTCAACCAATTATTGAAAGACGAATATTATAGGTTTTTCGTTAACTTTTATGTTATGGTAGAGATTTTTCTTTTCATATTTTTATTGGATTTATGAATAAAGATAAGTGTTTTGATATTGTCGAAAAGTTACTTAATGGTTTACAATATTATTCAGCAAGCATTAAAGATTGGAAAGTAATAATAAAGGTAAGGCTTAGAGGGACCGACCGAACACCGTCAGCACTTTCTGGCTTGGGTGTTGCGACCAGGGACAAGCCAGTGGCGCCCAGTATTTATGACATCACAGTGTTTCGTATTGTTAGGAACCGCACGGCCTCTCCGACTAAGTCAAAGAGCAAGCGGCAACAAACAAATTTCTTGTCGCACCTCATAGGTCTGTCCGACCATTGTAAGTAGATTGTTAGGGATCGGCCAGATAATTGTCCTCATTATAAAAAGGTGCAATAGAGTCAATAATTACCAAAATATTAAGAAAATCTAAATATCTTTGGAAAGGCGCAAAAAAGAAATTTGCGGCTTTGACAGGATTAACTGTCATTGTATTTCCCTTTTATTGTATTAATAAAAAATGTATCCTTCCATTTAAAATTTACTACAAAAATCTATAAATACGTAAATGCGTCACATGGCGTTCTCTAGCGGCCAGAAAAAACTGCAAACTTATTAGTTCTATACATTTTTGAAATTATAGTAAGGAAGTTACAGACACTTTTCTATGGATTCAAATATTCTTCCCCCACCATTTACCCATAGGAGATATGGAAAAATAAGCGTAATGAAAGTTGTAGAGCAAAACGAGTGGTTTCGTACGGTGATACTTTTTACTAACCTTAATTAGGCAAAAATTCATTAAAAAATGCGAATCTTTTTTTATCAGGCAATTAGCGCCATCTAGCGACAAGTTACGTATTTGAAGATATTTTTTATCGTATTTTTGTAGCCGATTTTATTATAAATATTTCTTTCCCATTGTCCCATTGTCCCATTGTCTGAGCAAGAGTTGACTTGTTTTACTACCTATGTATCAAATTATGTTTAAATAAAGGAAGACTGCAGTGTAACCTGAAAGCGCAAATATCTTTGTTGTTAAGAAAACAAAAGCTATGAAAGTATACATTTTTGAACAGAACATGAATCCCTATTTTGAATGTCAACGGAAGGTACAGGGCGTTCCATTTAAAATAATAAATATTTTTTCGTTTTAATTTGACCAACATTAGTAAAATATCGTGTAGTGATTGGATAAAATTGAACAAACTTTAAAAGAAAACTATTAGGTAAACGAACTCAATTAGTGAAAACCTCATATATTTAGACCAACTAATAAGCTGTGCATTTACATTTAAAATCTATCACTCTTATTTGGGACACCCTGTGTATATTTTCATCATTAGTACATTTATTGTGATACAATTCACGTGTTTGTAACCATTTTATAAAAGTGTTCTGCTCCTTTTAAAATTTGGCGCACAGCAGGGGCTCTAACCTATCCGAGATTTAACAACACCGTTGTATCTTCCGGCGGATGTTTTATACCGTGAAGGTAGGAGTAAAGAAGACTGCATAAATACTTTTAAAAGTTAATATTGGCAAAACGAATTACATTTTTAAATTGGTTTAATATTAATCTATTTATGACATGTCAGGAGTTGCTCGGTACGTGGACAGTTCATTTCCAAGCAATTAGAAGCACACAGCGTATGACATCTTAAATCGTAAAAATAGAATTCACAGGTTTCACAAGTAAACCAGAATAAATTGTGGGGACATATGTGAAGTAGACTGCATGAATCTCGTCATGCAAGATATTACTCGGAAAATATACAGTGAAGTAGGGACCCGATATACGCAACACTGTAACTATGTTTACGAGGACCTTTTATAAAAATTGGCAGGAATATTGGGAGGCCACTAAGAAAGCGATTATAACAAGTTAAAAATTGTGGGGACGGGAACGTCCCCACGAAGGGACACGTTCAAGTATAGGAAAATTTACACACACACGTGCGCACGTGTATGCACTCGCACACGCACATCCACACCCACGCACGCACTCACACGCATCCACACACACATGCGCGCGCTTATATACACACACACACACACACACACACACACACACACACACACACACACACACACACACAATAATTTAAATAAACTGAACATTATGTGCGCATTATTACTTAGAATGATTCTGTCAACTCGTAAGTCGTCCTAAACTATTTTTCAAAAATGAAAGCGTGATGGAAAACATCGAAATTTGTCACTGTCACCTTAAAGTTTGACATTTTTGAGCTTATACGTACTCAGAACGTGTTATCGTGCGAGCACTATTTGTGTTGTTTACAGTAAGTTGAAAATTTCATCTCAGCCAAAATATGGAATTAACTCAAGAAAATTTTCGAGCTATGATTTAGTATGACTTTCGACGTGGTCTAACTCAAGAACAATGCATAAATCAACTGAATTCAACTTTTGGCGATGAAGCGCCATCCACAGCCACTGTATATCGCTGATACACTGAATTCAAACATGGACGTAATTCGCTCACGGATGAAGTTAAAGAAGGTCATCCAAAATCAGTCGTTGTACCGAAAAATATCGATGCTGTGCGAAAACTAATTGAAGAAGATCGTCGTGTGACATATCACGAAATCGAGAGATGTTTAAGCATTAGTATGACCAGCATACATAAGATTTTGCACGAACATTTGTGTGTTCGGAAGCTGTGTGCACCTTGGATTCCACATTTGTTGACAGATGCTCAAAAAAATGCTGGTGTCGATTGGTGCAGTAAAATGATTTCAAAATACAACTGTGGTGCATCCAAAGCGGTATACAACATCGTCACAGGTGACGAGTCGTGGATGTATGCGTATGAGCCAGAAAGAAAAGGCCAGTCCACAGTTTGGATGTTTCAATGTGAAGCAAAGCCAACAAAAGTTGTTCGTTATCGAAGCGTTAAGAAGCAAATGGTGGCGTTTTTCTTCACGAAAACCGGTCCTGTGGTAACTGTGGCTCTCGAAAATCAAAGACCGTTAATTCAGCGTGGTATACGACCATTTATTTGCCTGAAATTTTCGGTAAATTGAGAGAAACTAACGCAAAACGACGAATCACTTTGCATCACGACAATGCCAGCTCACACACATCACATGCAACAAACGAGTATTTGGACATACAAAAGATCGAATTGATGGGTCATCCGCCTTACAGTCCCGACTTGGCACCCAATGACTTCTTCTTGTTCCCACTAATTAAAGATAAACTGCGTGGACAACGATTTTCATCGCCCGAAGAAGCAGTTGAGGCCTTCAAAACACATGTTTTAGAGCTACCATCTTCTGACTGGACAAAGTGCTTTGAACGGTGGTTCAATCGCATGCAAAAGTTTATAGATCTTAAAGGCGATTATTTTCAAAAGCAATAAGAATATTTTTCATCAAATTCATTTGTTTATTCTTTCTATTCTCAATACATAAATAGCAACCCTCGTATTGTTACTAAATATGTTGGTGTAATTCCATTAAATCTATATCACATTTTAATCAGTAATATTACCACACATCGAATTTATATTTTATCTTATGAATAATTCAACACACAGACAGTAACAAATTAAAGCCATAATTCAATGACGGCTGGACTAATATTTATGTTTATGATTAAACCACAAAAATTGTTATTTGAAATCAACTGTATTAACATACGTAATGCGTTTTTGCAATTACAAATTATAGTTTGAACATTATATTTATATTGATTTATAAAATTTGTACAATTTCAATCAGTAGTAGTATATTAACAATTTATTTCATAGGGATGCATTGATTATTTATATTAGGTACAATTACTTAAACGGTTTAAAAAGAAAATCTTCGCGAACGACATAAAAGTAAATTATGGTAGTTTACTAAAGCTCGTAACTTAGTAAATTTGGATTTAACACTTTTTATTTTTATACTGCGATAGCTGTTTGAATCACATTAAGAAACTTTGCCTTATAAAATTGCAATCATACATTTTTGTTAAAACGTGGCTAATGATTTTTGATAAATACACTAGTCTAGCAAGTTATGAAATATTTATGTATGTAAATACTAATCTGACGCAATTAATCTGAAATAGAACCATTTTTTGAGAGAATGTGAAATATATCAGTAAAATGTAATTCTCCAGGATCAAAATTGTTCTACAATTGGATTAAAACTGAATTTTCTTCTCCACAATTGAGTCACATTTTTCTTCGGTGAAAAATTTAGGTCGAATCGATCGTAGAGGTACATTAATCCTTTTTTGCGTCCAAGGTATCACAAGTTCGCCCGCTAAGTTGTTCAAAAATTCTGTCGCTTTGTCTAACAAAATTAAGGTTATAGTCATCCTACTTTTTGGACATGATGGTAGTATTTTATCTACGAAACAATAAAATAAGGGTATACTTAAATATAATAGTATATTATGAAATTGGCTTATAATTGTTTCCATTATTGCTTGAGCGGAGCGAAATCAATAATGGAAACGAATGCCGTAATCTCACATTATAAACGAATTTCATTTGCTATTTTGTCGTCGAACTAGCCACTTTGAGACACAATTTAAATGAAATAATAATTTCAGATCGTGACAAAAAAAATATCATTCCACAGGAATTCATGAACGGTCTTATTATAATTGCCATAGTTTCTCATTTGTCATTTATTTTTTGTAAATAAACAACTTTTGCAAAAATGGATTCAGACGTGGATGCAGAAATCCTTAAAAAATCAGAAGAAGCTGAGTTGACTCATATACCTAAAAAGTCCGAAATCATTTATAAGAAAGAGTTCGACAAAGTTATTGAGTGGATGCGCAATAATAATACGGAAACTGTTACAGAGAGTTCATTACATCAGTTATTAAAGGTAATCATTCTTTGTATTTATTTTATTAGTCGAGAAACTACAAATCGTCTTCATTATGGTGCATGTACTCCAAATTAAAATGTTTTCAAAACTTTCGGCATTCTTGAAAAACTGTTCTGCTGGGTATATACCAGAGAAGTTATTAGTGTTTTCAAAAGAGCACTCACTTGCTTTTTTTCTTGGAGTACCCAACGACAAATACTTATGAAGGTAAATTTTTACTTTTAAGACTATTGTTAATAAATATGCTTGCATTGTAGGTAGTTGCAATATTTGGTGTGTTTAGCGGTCGCAGACGCATAGAATTATACAATCTGTGTGTTGGGGATATTAAAGAAGAAGATTCTGTCTTTGTGGTTTATATTAGAGATACCAAAACACATAGACTCAGGGTTTTTACCATATTAAACGATGACAGTAGAGTCAATTATATTGAGCTCATTAAGAACTGCATGAGTTTAAGACCGAAGCATGTGAAGATTGAAAAGGTTTTTTATTCTATAATGGGTGTAAATGTACCTGTAATCCTATTGGCATTGACACATTTGGTCAGATTCCTCGACAGATTGTCAAGTGATCAATACACAGAACATTCATTTCGTAGAACTTCTGCCACAATCTTGGCGGACAGTTGACATTAGAACTTTAAAACGGCATGGGGATTGGAAAAACGATGCTGTTGCTGAAAGGTACATGGCAGACTCCATCGAAAACAAGAATAAAATTGCCAAAACCTTAGGATCTAGTAGCGTACAACAAATGAGTAACCGAGAAATACCTATATCATCTTCAAACAGTTCAACCGAATGCCTTCTTGAAACATCTGGGGAATTTCTATTACCGGAAATTCCAATTGCACCATTAATATTAACATTAGTAAACATTAATTTCTTTAATATTACATTAATTACAGATCATTTTCTAACTGTAGTATTAATATAAATAACTAATTTGTCAAATTTCTTTGTTTGTAATTCGTCGTCAAGACGACTTTATGGCACGCATGCCATAAAGTGACAAATTTTAACGATTTTGACATTAATAACCAAGGAATTCTAATGCTAGTCGACGACAAAGTAATGTTACGTAAATGCTTACCTATCGTGGTTTTTACGGCACGCTGCACGAAGCGCCGCTTAAATTACTAGGTAAAACCACACTCACCCGTCCAAAATATGTACCTTGCCGTGGAGGGAGTCATCACCCCCAAAGGTTGTGAATTAATATCTAGGCGTCGTAGATTTTACGGATGGTTATCACTCGAGGTTCAATAATTTAAATCAGGACATTCAATTTGATAATATGGAAATATTATCAAATCAAATGGGCATTGTTACAGGCCGAATACTCATTAGTGTATCAGCTCATAAAGGCAATTTGTGCGCACGGCTGCAAAAGGACACTCGTTTCAATTCCAAAAAAGATTTAGTTAATGTCTTTGTAAACCGTGGTCCAATTAGAGCTGCGGTTAATTCCAATTTTGGTACTGATAACAGCTTAATAGGTACTACTCTCGTATTAAAACACCACAACTCTGAAACTCTCAACAATCCCACCTAAGTGATCTATGAGATATACTACTGCAATCTTTCCACATCTTCTTCTATAGGATTATCCTACCCTATCTGTGTGCGCCACACTTCTTGCAGCAGAACCTTTTAGGTTTTCAAAACTGCAGTATGAGACTTAATGGATCAAATATTGACATGCGTGTTCTAAAAAATATCCTTTTAGTAGGTGTTTGGTTTCCATTTAAAACGTCTTTATTTCCTTTATTGTGCAAATAGTATCATTTGCCCACATGCGCAAAACTTGTTCTGTTCCAGTTTCATTATCTGCATTTCTTTGAAAGAGTTACATTTTCAATTTGTTGTGTGAAACCCACCTGTAGCGTGATCATTTTAATTTGATTTGCCAGTTATATAATCTCTTGAGTAATATGTTTACTCATGAGCAAGTCAGCTACATGTTAATCTTTGAGTATAGCATTAACTGCATATGGATAACTACGTTTAAATTGTTTAGCATTAAGATTCACATTTCAGCTGTCACGGTGTCTGTTTTAATTCAACCGAATAGTCATTGAAACCTACCATTGCGTTTTTCTTAAGCGCGCAAGGATATTAAAATTTGATTAACCAGTAATGACGAAAAGTAAAGCATACATTTTCCCAACAGCAACCAACAATTGTTAGCTTACTACTATCACTACAATCACAGAGCAGAAGCACAGAAAACCTTTACAATTACCCAGTAAAATTTACAAGTCAAAATGTATAACCATGGGGCTGGAAGCCGAAATAGTTATAAGCAAAAGAAAATTAGTAGTTTCCTTATTACGATTACGTCTGTTAACACGCATAATTAGAGCTTAAGTAGTTATAACTAGTAAGTGATGCACATGCTATATAAGCATTTCAGTTCATTAAAGCACAAATATTAATATATGTCGCGAAGCACTCCGTATAACCCCCGTCGAATTACGTAAGTGCAAAGTTCAGATCTTAAACAGATGTTAACTTCGAAGCAGTAGGTATAAAGATGGAACAGCCGTTTAAATGCACTGCAATTTTTGTGAAAATGGAAACTTATTACGTATTAAAACAACATAATACGGATGCTAAATTAGCAGCTGTAAACAAACGAGCACCTGTGTATGTATGAATGTCAATTTCCAATAAATCTTAATTAAACATTTATTATTACAGGTATCTAACCTCGTTAGATGTAACACCATTCAATGTTCCAACTAACTGTAGTTGCACAGTGCTATATTTGTGACTGTAATTAATTATAGGGACGTGCTACTTTTAAAGTACTTCGAAGGTTAACTAAAGCAAGTGTCTATATAGCGAGAGCTTCGTCGTGAATGAATAATAATAAAAGAAACTCACCAGGATGTTACTTGCGTATAATTACTTAAGATCTCTGGTTTCTTAACAAAAATGCGTGTTCATTGCAAAAATGGAGTTTCACGAACAGAAGCAAGAACGTCAGCTGATTCCCTTTTATCCATCAACATTTCTCTTATTTCTCAAATTGTGAATTATTTTAAAACTAAATTGTCACGCGAAAGGTTGCCAGATTTCTCGTCAGTGCCTAACGTAAGGTGTGTTTTGATTGCCAACAATAAGAAGTTCTTGAACTCGAGCGAAAACGCGATTTTAATTTTAATACATTACATCTTCTACTGACGAAATCTATTTAAAACTCCTATTAGTGAAGTTAAATCATTAGGTCGTTTCAGTAATAGGGTGTTCAATGATACAGAAATGAAATTACAGAAATTTTGAACCGTTTAAGACAATAAATAAATACCACATACAGTAGTATTTATTCTAACGTTGCTACAAAAATATAAGACTTCAAGAAAGATTCCTTAGAATTTCTCAAAATTTGTTATCAGCTAAAATGTCAGTTCTTGCAATGAAAGGTCAATGTCATCTACCATTATCAATGCGTGATAAGTTACAAATCAAATAAGAATTAATTCAACGAGAAAAGGAAATTATTCTGAAGGAAATGGTTGCTCAACAAAGAGATACGATTACAAGAAGAAACAGAGATATCTGATGGGGAGTGTGAAGTGTATGCAACGTCAAGAGCCGTCAACCTTTACAAATACAAGTGAATAGTGACTAATGGATAGAGTTATTACAAAAATTAAACCGGATCAGTTAGTACAATTTTTGCAAAAGGCAATGCTATGAGCATATAGAGTGATCGGAGTAACCTAATTAAATTTTCGTAAAGACCCATTGATTGATCTGTTGTGTCACATTACCAAAGTTGTGTATCTGATAGATCGTTCAACTTTTAATTCAAATTTTAAATTCAGAGTTCAAACTTATTGAAACTAAGCAATCACCAATATTTATGGTTATTTTCTTATAAACTAATTTACTATGTACACTATGAAATTACTAAAAGAATAACTAGGGGTGATGCAGAGTTAGGAATACGAGGAGTAAAACACGGTACAGTTTAAATCTGGCTCTTCCTCACTTCTTTTTATTCTTATCCCATTTTACAGGCAGTAACGCAAATAAACTGCTTTCGTTTAATTAGTTAACTCCAGACCACCGAAGAGCGCTATTAAAAGCGATTGCCTCACTGGTCAATGCTGAACGCGGTCTTAGCTTTTTAAAACATCAAAGTGACTAAATGAATGATATGTTTTTCCAACAAATTCGATTCAAGTAAGAAGAATTTGGGCTAGCCACGATTGAACAGGTATTATCTCCATTAAATGAGTTATGATTCTGGAACGATCTCACTAACATAGATATGCACAAGGTAGATGAACGGTTGCGGCCACGGAAAAGTTACCACTTACTTTGTCTAACAATCGTTTTTTGAAACTTTGGAATAGTGTAAAAGGACTTTATATGTCAATATGACGCTCATTTACAGTGGCGTATCATAATGCAAGTATTTGAAAATGCTTCACAATTTAACTATTCACAACAAAGAAATTAAACAATCAAGAAGAACAAATCAAACGAATTGGTGAAATTTTTGAATAAATTATACAAATTAATGTCAGATTAATCGCCTATGATGACAGCGCTTTCATTTTAATCAAGTTCGCACGCCAATGATTTTCTATTGAATAACAATAGAAAAATAATAGTGGAAACTTTTCCCTGGGTTAATTTACATACAATGTATATTTTAATTACACCCACTATTATTATTAATACAAAGAACTAGAGATGATTGACATTGCTTTTCATGTCTACACCGCCTACAAATGCAGATACAAATACAAAATAAAACATTAAGGTACAGGTACTTATAAATCAGTGCCGGGCGTTTTACATGTATTGCTTAATATGTAAAAAATTGCAGTTACTTCTTTAATTTAAATATATTTGTTATCGGCAAAAATGTTTCAAAGAAAAATAGATTTAAACTTAAGCAACATGTGTTCAGGCTCCCTCATAGTTTTCAGGTAAAAAATACTTTATTTGCAGAGAAAAAAAAATGTTAAATATTGTTATACGTTCAGTATATAACAGCCTGCTTCAATGTTGATTACTTATCGAGTTTTACCCAGAATATTAGAATTGAGTAGATTAGCTTCTAGAACATAATTCAAATAATTTATGGTAGTGTTTCGGTAGGATTAAATTAATATTAAAAAACTTGTACTTTAAAAAGTTTATTGCTTCATGTCGAAATAAAATTGCAGTATAGTGGTGAATGAAATGAATATCACCGAATTTATACTAGAAGGAGAGTTCCATCAGCAAACACCCTGAAAAATATTGTTAAACATTAAAATAAGAGTATTAAGCGAAAAAATAGAACTGTGTCAAGAAATGCTGACGATGATCTTAATATTTTACTTTATTTTGAAGGTATTCTTTGTTTCAATATAAGAACTGCTTTAATTTTTTTAGAAAATCCTAAGGTATCTATGAGGGATGCAGTAAATTATTTCAACACATCGTTGAACAGAATTTATAGAACTTTACGCTTTTACAAATACCATCCCTATAAATTTCTTCCCGTCCAGGGTTTAAGGGAAGATAATAAGAGGCAACGTTTAGATTATTGTCAGGAGATTTGGTAACACATTCTGGAGGATAGGGAATTTTTAAATAAAATCAATAAATTTTCTTAGAAATGAAATAGAACGTTGTTTAGAAAATATTCCCGTTATTGAATACGCAAACGTTATATGGCAGCAGGATGGAGCACCGCCTCATAATATTTATCTGTTACTGAATTTTTAAACGATAAATATAACTTCTGGGTAGGAAAACAAGGATTTCTTAGATGGCCAGCTAATAGCCCCGATTTAAGTCCTTTGAACGTATTTTTGTGGGGATACCTTAAAAATAAAATATAGTATAATAGACCCGAAAATTTGTAAGTTATAAGAGAAATATTAGAAAACGAAATAATTAAATTAAACAATAATGGAGGCTACGTAGAGAATCGATAAATTCTAGTTAATATTCGTTGTGTATTTATTGTTATGTTGTTATTCTTTTTTAGTTATTAGTTAACATTAGTTAAAAATCTTATTTTTTGCTTTTTAACCCAAATGTTCTCTGAAATATTCCCTAATATTTAAATTTTAAACTTGATTATTTAAAAATTGGCTGGGCGAAATATTAACATATTATATATTTTTGAAATCAGCTTAAGAACATCTATTTAATTATTGAATAAAATACAGGTTGTTCCGTTTAAAAAAATGTAAGTTGAGTTCATTTTTCCGTCAGTTTATTAGATATTTAAGTTTGATAGTCCTGAAAGTTAATACAATTAGAATCCTTCAACTATTGTATTTATTTTTTCTATCTTAAATAATAAACCCTGTAGGAGTGTGTAAAAATGTAATAAAATACCCTGTACAATTGATAACGTGAAAATTACATGAAATTAATAAAAATTTCGGTACCAACTGTAGCTATCCTCAGTAAACAGAGAAAACATATTTGAAATATTGTTCCGAATTATCCAAATATTCCAGATTTTTTCTTAATATCTAAAGTTTTGCGTATAAATGGGATTGTACCTCGGAATTGACCCAAAAGTCTATTTTTTTTACTTCGCTTTTTTAATGTGGACCCATAATGTGACAAACCGCACCTGTTTACGACATTTAGAAGTAGTCTAAAATACTAGTCGAAGTGAGGGAGTATCGCATGAGATCACGAACGACGCCCTGCGCCGTGCTGCCTCGCCATGGATCCAATTGCCTCCCATATTTTTAGTTATCTCCCCCAAGATATAATTATTTTTGTTCATTGAATTCATTATTTTTATTTTCTTTTAATTTATTTATTGTATAAATATATAAATTTTAATTAGAATTAATTAATTTATTTTGTTAAAAAAATTATTTAGATTTTTGAAACATTGAAACAGTAAATAATTAAAAAAAAAGGCAGACCGGCTGGTAAAATTTCTTGGTAGGCTGCAAAATCAATACCCCTTTGAGTATTTTTGAAATCCTCCTCCAGTTTTCTGCTAGCTAAACACTGCTTTTGTCTCTCATTTTTCAATGCCTCCAAAAAGTCTTTTTCAGACTTTATTATTCTTTTCAAATCTTCTTTTAGAATATCAATGCAGACTTTCCCCGGACTTATATTTAGTTCTATCAGTATTTTGCATCTACCCACATTTCCATCGTTGAAACAAACTAAAGCATCGTAGGAGCCCTTACAATAATATGGGTAGCCAAACAAATGCAGATTTTGGCACCCTGGCACAAATAGAATTGTTCAAACATTCATTTGTGTTCTGTGTCTTGCCATGGAGGGATTTTTCAAGCAGAGATGGGTTTGCCAGATCCGTAAAAATTGGTTTTATTGTATACATCACTACCTTAGGAAGATGAGAATGTTTGGTACGCTCATAGCCTTCATTTGAATCATTTTTTTTTAATTTACACCAGTCTATAGAACAGATGTGTTGGATTCTCATCAGTCGATGAAATGTAAAAAAATGTGCTCCACACTGCTTTTTTCATTTCTTGTAGATTACCAACATTGCGTCTTACTGATAAACCATAAAAGGTTTGCATTCTATCAATATCAATATCAGTGAATCTGCCTTTGCCTCCTAATGGCTTTCTGTCAGACATTTTTTAGTGGCTATTTTTCTGGTTACGTAGGCGAGTGCCCATGCGTTTTTGCACATATCCTGTACACTCAACTTTTGCTATCTGGACACCATCACCATACGGCTTCTTTAAAGTCCCCCAAATAATGTGTGTACCTAACATTGTGAATCGGCAGAGAACTATGGAAAATTTTTCTGCACCTATTACCTCCATTCCCCCACTTGTGCCAGTGTAGTTAGCTGTACAGCCTCATAATTAATTTATTTTCTGGGCACCGACAGTACTTTGACATTATTTTCAAGTCTAAAATTTTACCGGACTCTATGCTGGCAGCCGAAACAATGCCATTTAGTGACGTATGTGCCTTTCGTTGCCAAGAGCCGTGAAGAAAATTGATAAATCTCTACTCACACTGAGTTGGCAAGCCTCCTCAACTGCTGATTTCATAGACGCTTTAGCAATTTTTTCAGCAGCCATTGGTGTAGCATTATGTAGTAGTTGAAACCTGACTACTGCAGGGGACAGATTCGTCATTCCACAGAACAATTTTCCTGATGCCGGTTTTTTTCCTATTGCTCGTAAACTGTATACAAACCGGACGTTTATTGCCTGTTTATGTGAAATATAATAATATCATTTATTAACTGCTTTAAATGATAATTGACAGCTAATAAATTTGGCTAATTTTATTTTGATGGGAAAAGTATGACGTACGTATCCTTGTCTTCATATTGATGCACGCAGTTTTTTTTTCTCTCTTGGAAACCCATCCCTGAAAATTTGCCGCTCTAGGCCAGTGCCTAGTCGGCCTAATGGTAAATCCGTGCCTGACGACGAGGTAACTGTATACCACGTAGGCTGGTTATCAGCCAATATGTACCACAGACAACGTAAGATTCCCTGCTAAGGTATCGTTCTACTACCGATTGGTAGTAGGATTTCCTTCTACACTTTCAACTATACATTCACTAAAAATAATTTCTAATTAAAAATGTCATCTTTTGAAGCGTGGGCACCTACATACATGATATACCCATTATTATAGAGGCAGAACTAACTTTACTTCGTTTATACCAGGGATGCACAGACTTATAGGGAACAGGGGCCACTCGGGAAATTATAAGCCATGGACGGGCCACTACAAACAATACTTATTAACACAAAAACTTTTATTTTCAAATAGTATGAATTACAATGATAAAAATAAAAGAAAATTCAAAAATGCTTGTTGTAATTATGTAATCGTAATGTAATCTAATCATTACAGTGTAATATTTCATATTTTATTATTTTGATGCATGACATTGCATTGAACTAAGTTTTTTTTTATTTGGCTCCACATTACTTGTCGCCACACGTAAAATTGCTTCCAAATTTTCATTTACCAGACGGTTTCGATTTTTTGTTTTGTTAAGCTTCATCACTGAAAACGTCTGTTCACAAATATACGTCGATCCAAATAAGCTTGCGCATTTCAATGCATTTATTCGCAACTTTTTATAAGCGTTATTATCAACGCAATGATAGACGTTGAGTAAATTACGTTCATTAAGCTTGTTTCGTAAATTATCATCATTTTGCATGTCTATCAATTCCAGCTGCATTGATTCCGGCGTATTTTCAGGTAAAATGTTGAAAGGATTGCTGAAAATGTCCAATAGAGGTTTAACTTTTTTGAAATCTACAAAACGATCTTGAAAAGCTTGTATCGAAATATCAATTTTTTCAACATAAGCGAAATTGACGTCAGTTTTATTGAATTTCTTCATAATTTTTTTGTAGTTCGGAAAATGGCTGTAATTGGCTGAATTGATTTGTGTCATGAAAAGACTCCATTTGCATTGAAAGGACGAAACATGAGAGTATAACTGCGAAATCAATAGATCTTTACCTTGGGGTCGCGTATTTAAGACATTCAAGTCATTTGTGATGTCTACAAGAAACACTAAGTTACACATCCAATCAGGGTTGTCGAGTTCGGGGACGTCCTTTTTCATTTCCGCCAGAAATATTTTGATTTCTTCAATCAAGTTAAGAAACCGCTCTAGTGTCAACCCACCTTACTTCAGTGTAAAACAGGAGATCACCATATTCGCTTTCAATATCCTCGACAAATTGTTTGAATTGTCGGTGATTGAGACCTCGTGATTTTATAAAGTTTACAGTAGGTACTACAACTTTCATCACATTTTCAAATCCCAATAATTTTGAACAGAGGGCCTCTTGATGTATAATCCAATGAAACGGCATTAATTCCTTGGTATCTCTGTTTTTAGTTTGTAAATACCCTTTTAACATAGTTACTATCCCAGATGTACTTCCAACCATTGAAGGTCGTAATTCCAGATATTTTCGTTAAATCCAAATCCATTATAGAACATTTTTCCAGAAGAGCTTTGAGCATGTCACTGCCCTTGCTTTGACTTGTCCAACAACTCATACCAATCAGTTCTTCACTCACTTCAAAATTTTGCGTTACACCTCGTAAAAATACTAAGAGTTCATCAGTGGAACTTATATCTGTAGATTCGTCGAGTGCTATAGAAAAATAGTCAAAACATCGATTTCGTAGCAAATTGTTCTTCTATATTAGCTGCTAATGCGGTAATTCTTCTTTAAACAGTCATCCGATTTAACTGAATTTTCTCAAACTTCTTTGCATTTTCCGGACACATTTTTCTTTGGGGCGATATCTAAACATTGCTTAACAAACTCACCATCTTTAAAAGGCCGACAAGTTTTAGCTATTATTCGAGATATTTCAAAAGCTAACTTCAATAGCTGTTTCAGCATCTTGAATGGGTTTTGTAAACATAGCTTGCTGGCCTATCAGTTCCCGTTGTAAAATGGAATTTTTTTGCGTTCGATTTTCGCCAGTTAATTTGGTAAAAGTAGGATGCTGGTTTTTATAGTGCCTTCGGAACAGAAACACTACGCTTACATACTAAACATACAATTTTGTTATGCGATGAAATAAAAAAGTATTTTTCGGTCCAAATATCTTGAAACTGTCGATTCAACCTTACTACTAGGCTTGTTACCGGGGCCTGGTTTATCCATATCAAAATTGATTTTATATTGTTACGTAGGTAGATGCCAAGTTCGAACGACGAAATATTTATTCGTCACAGATTACAGTTCAATCAGTATAACGTTCACTTGTCCGTAGTTAAAACTTAGCTGTCCCGGTACCGAGCGATGCGTCGTATTTATACGAGTTAACAAACATCTAGAACCTTCCACATTGTTCGGGGATAATACCGACGTGTTTCGCGAATCTTCGAGTAATCCAGTTGATTCGACATATTTCTAGTCTCGCAACAACATGGTTGGACCGGCGAATAGAATACCTGTCCTACGTAGTAAACCTGAACAAGAAAGTAGAAGGTACTTAAAGGTACTTTTGTAGTTTTTCGAACAATTTTTAAAATTCGTTGGCGGGCCGCATAAATATCGACAGTGGGCCGCGGTATGTGCATCGCTGGTTTATACAATGTACCGCCCTCTTGTTATATCAAAAAGGTTCTTACATAATGCAGTGTACTCAACGTTACTCATTTTTGTTAAAAAGTAACAAAGAATTATAAAATCACATACATAAGTTAAATAAATGTCATGTTTGTTGTGTTTTTTAAATTAGTATTAATACTGCCTCTGTCAACTTACGAAAGCTGGACGAATTCTTTAGAGTTGACGTATGTCTTTTCTTTGCTTGTTATATCATCTCTATTTTAGTATTACACCCACACAAGCGATGTATTTTTCTGTCGAATCATTTGCCATTAATTTTAATCTTTTCGAGCTAATAATGTTTAAACTGTTAAATAAATATAAATATAAACGAAAATGAATTTTGCCAAGTAAAAATACTTAACTTAGTTTCAAAATCAACATAATTATTATGCTACTGTGTAAATTACTTCCGTGTGTAGTGGCTACAGATGGTTAAAACCGGTGTTAGCATGTTGCTACATCTGTATGTAAACGTTTAGCATATTTAATAAAATCAATATCATTGAAATGTTCTTCAACATTTTGGCTTCTTACTTATCAGACGTAATATATGGTTAACAATCTAAAATGTACTAAAACGCCTTAGACTACCTTACATTTCATCCAATTAATTTTAGAGGTAACCGTTATTTTAAAATATTTTTTAATTTACTACTATTTCGCGACTTTGGAAACATAAACAAGAGAGAAAAAAGATCAAAAAGGTTCACTTTGTTGAACGTATATGTTACTATTAGTATTTTAAAAGCCTTTAGAAAGACAATGTATAAAGCGTGTAACTTCTAGGGGCGGTATAAAAGATTCTTCAGGTTTCCATTTCAAATCCCACAATCTAGAACCCTTCAGAATTTCCTTTTGTAAAGAATTCTATGTTCATGCTTTTTGTTCTACCCCTGAAACTTTCATAAAGCCATGATCCAATTATATCTGATTATACAGATACGCGTAAGGTATAAATATGAAAATCTAATTTTGCACACAACAATACATATCTTACATTTAAAATTAATGAATATTCTCGCATTTGGAACACAGATGTGTTTAATTTGATCAACGTAATTGTTTTCATCGCCTCTAAATAACATTAGCAACTGTCGTTAAAGATAATTAGAATAACTTTCAAGTTTTAGCAGGTTTCGCAATCAGAATGGAAGCTTTCGCTTACAAATTAACTCTTCTTGGTTTAAAGGAAACGTAAACAACTCTGAAAGTGCTACAATGAATTTATAACCCTATAAACTTTATTATGTGTTCTTATGGACTTCAAGAAGAAGTTCAGCTAATCAACAAAAGATTATGTAGTTATGTTATTCATTTCAAGAACAAATATAGACTCATTTAGAGTTTATTAAGTTGAACAAAACCTTAATATTCCTGACTGTAATTGATTATTTTACGTAACTGAACATATTACGGATTACTGAATTTTTTTACATCATTGGCTTACTTGATTTTCAACCATCTCCGTTCAATACTATCTGCGCATTTCAGTCTTGATGTGTGAAGTCACTTTTTTCGATTTTTAAAATTGGATTAAACATGAAAACATAACGTAAAACAGTTTTAATTTTTTTGTATCTTGTCTAGAGGAGTCTGCTTAGCTGAAAAGAATGCGAAGTTCTAAATTATTTCATACCTGTATTAACATATATTCTTTTTAAAAGTTACTTATGGTGTAGAAAGACAAAATGGCAAAGTATGTTTCACACTTTAAAGGGGTAAAACTGCTTTTACACTTCAAAATAATTTCGAAATCTTAAGAGATCAATTTAAGCAGCTCTTTATTACCTTGGATTAAAGTATTTAAATCTTATTAACCCAAGCAGTAATGAGAAAACGTTCTTCGGTTCTTCTCCCACACGTGAAACACACTCCTACGCTCTACTCACAAATGGTGTAGGGCATAGAGTAAATACGTCTTCTTAACGGACAAGCTTTTATTACAATACGGTTAAAAAATAACATTTGTAAAAGATTGTAACTTATCTGTACACGCTTGTATTAGTTATTAGAAAATCTGCGATATATCGATTGATTCGGGATAAAGCGTTGTAAGCGGCAACTTTGCAGAAATAAAACCAAAGTTATCACGAAATCTTCTTTTATTCATATTGCTTTAGTAAAATAATTAATTAACTTTCTAAGTTGAGCAGAGACAGTACTTTTATTACTGTATATTACTGATGGTGTTGAGTACGTGTAGATTTCTTTAGTAAGTTAACGAGGTATCTATTTGTACACAACCTTTGTCCGCAAAATATCATGAAAATTGAAAATTGCTTATATTTGCGTTTGCGTTCAGTACTCATCTAAAATAAACAATATCATTAGTTACGGAAAAAATCTCATGTAAAGAAGACAAACAGCACCGTGTGTTATAATTATCCTTTAGGTAATACCAACTTTGTTAAATTTGTTTTGATATGATTAATGTCTAAATTAATATCCGGAGAATTGTATTTGGTTGTTGAATTGAAACCCATCTTTGGTCAAATTAGCCTTGGAAAAAAATTTAATCACCCGTTGACGTTTTGTAGCATCATTAATGTTTGTAACTATCACATAAATCATTCTGTTTGATTTATATTTCATAGTCATTTTAAACATTGCGACTTTGAAATGGCATTTGTTATAAAAAATCCGTCCAAGTTTGATCAACGTGCGGTCATTCAATTTTTGTATGCTGAGGGTTTGCAACGAACGCAAATCCATTTCCGATCACAGACAGTCTATGAAGAAATATCGAACTGTTAAGGACTGGTTCCGAAAATATAGAAATGGTAAAGAGGAAACAAAAGATGCGCCGCGACCAGGTGTATTGTGTACTGCATCAACAGACACCAATATAGCGCGTGTGGACGGTTTGATTAGAGAAAATCGTCGAATTTCAATCAGAGCGTGTCAGGGTATTTTGAACACCCTGTATACGTATTGCGTAATTTTGTTTGTAGTTTTATTCACTTAGTTAGATTCCATATATATATATATATATATATATATATATATATATATATATATATATATATATATATATGTTACGTGCACAAAAGGATATTGGTAGAAATTGTGGCTAAGGTGCTGTAACAAGGAATAAGGAATTAGCCGGAAGCTCAGTCGGTCGGTTCAGCTAAAAGAAAATGGTGAACTAAGTCCACACTGACAAAGGACTAGGAAGTTGATCGTAGATCACAGGATTAGTGAAATAATGTACGATTGTTTAACACCACCTATTTAATATACCCAAAGTGCAATATTATAAATGTTATAAATAATAATTAAATTTTCGTAAATCTCTAACAAAAATTAATTTTATGGAGAGCCAACCCGCAGACCTAAATACAAATCTATAAGGAAATCTTCCCCATAACACAATAAATAATACTATATATAATAATATATCTGCAAAATAAACCAGCAGCAATCCACTTACCTTTCAAACAAAACTAGAAAAAAAAGTTATGAATTTTACTAAAACTTTACATAAACAGACCCAATCCAGTTCGGCATCTAGTGTTGACCCTAAAAGAAAAGAATACCCGAACATATATCTATAATTATCCGAAATTGAATTCTTGTATACCGATATTCCACGAAGAGCTCTCCGTTGGACTAATTTATCAGTTTCCAATCAACCCGACGCAAATAAACCCCAAATATAAAGCGAAAATTAGCACTAGATGTCTACCCTGTTGTTTTTGACATACATTGTATATTTAAACTCAATGAGTAGCATTCAGTCGACAAACAGCTGTTGCATGTATAGTAAACACAGGTAGTTCTAACGGTTGAACAATTACGGTTATTTATCAAAATAAAGCTAATATATAAGAAAAGTTGGTAGATAAAATATAAATTCTATTGCAAAGTTAAATGTAAGTATAAGCGAAACTTTGGAATAACCCAAATTATCTTTTATAGGTACAAATGTATAGTATTACTCTCGATTACTAAGAAAATGTTTTAACAATAAGCATAAGCATTAATTTCAGGATTAAGATAATTGCGAAAACACACTAATACAAGTAGCAAGCACAGTAATGTAATGGTTATGACTTTCAGTAAAGTACAGATAACGAGAGCCTCGTTATGTAGAAAAGCAATCAAAAGTCACTCACCGTAGGTAAATTTTGTATGCATGTTACAATAATACTTATCAGAAACTAGTCGTAGGTGTAACGTATATTTCTTCAATTAATTCGGAAGATACTATGAGAAGGAGTAATCGTAGACGGTTTCCATTCAGGCTCGAAGACCCATAACTAATCTTTCACACCTCGGACGAATGATATCCAAATGTGCTGTCAGAAACGGTTTAATTATTCCTTATGGAAGCACGAAATATGTTAATCTTGAGTGAATATGTAAAGGACCAAAAAGAACCTATATAAGATAACTGTGTTAGAATTTAATTCGATACCCAAATTTTATAAAATATGATCTTTATGCTGTATTAATATTTCAAAACATGTACGCATGCATTTCAAAGCTATGTCTAGTAAATAAGAAAAGAAAGTGAGTAGCTTACCTCTTGATCGAAGCTAAGGTGTAGTAGAAACAAAAAAAATTAAAGCCGAACTAAAATTCGAAATCCCAACATGATTTATTTATATGGAAAAGGTTAAAACCAGCAACAGGCTGAGTAAAATTTTTCTTGAAAAATTCAATCAAATTTTTAGGAACACCTTTTCCAAATTTTACATGTGCTTCTAACTACGCATTCAATTTCTTTTTGCCAAAATGGCGTTTTCCTTCTTATCTGAAGGTACCAGAAAACCAAAAGAACAATAGCCTGATTATTTTCACCAATCCAAAGATTTTATAGTAATCACATGTATGAAATCTTTTAAATTTTAAAACGATTTTTAGTAGCAATGTTGCCATTTTCCAACAACATACAAGGTGAGTCGTAACTTAAAGACCATAAATTCATAAATCACAATTTACACGTATCAATATATATATATATATATATATATATATATATATATATATATATTTGTTGTCAAATTGAGTTTTATAAGATAAATGTGTGTTACGCGTGTAGCGACCTTTAGGTAAGGTGTATGGCGAGCTTTAGTTTTTTTGTTTGTGAATTATTCCGTAATTTAGGTTGTTTTTCCTTATTATTTCCCGTTTATAGAAGTTTGAGTAACGTTTATTTGTATATAGTTGTATATGAGTGTAAATAAGGTTTATTTAGTTTGATTTCCGTAAAATATAATAGAAAGTTTTGTAAAATTTAAAGAAAGAATGTAGATTTATATGTATATGATGTCATATTGGCGACATGGAGTCGCTTAAGTATAGTTGTTCAGTTTATTATTGAGTATGTTGGTTTTAAGTCGTAGAGATTGAATGTGGAACTGATTGTACTTAAATGAAAATATAGGGATATTTTTCGCGTTAAGTCTGCTGACGTTTGAACTTTTGAAAGTTCTCGAGTCCTTACGGATGAAAACGAAGTTTCTGTATAGGGGTACCAAATCTTTCCCTTCCGTTTTTTTAATTGGTGGAATTAAAGTAGATAAGATTTTTTATGAGTAGTGGGATTCAAAATTCCAAGATGGTTTTTTAGTAATAATTTGCTTGATTCTGAAACTGACTGCGCTCTCGAGTAGTATTACGGTGACGTTTATTGTTACGCTTTAAGGGGTGGTTTAGAACGTTGATATTTTGGACCATGTGGTGTTTAACGAACGTACTTTTTGTGTAGTAAGGGTAGTTAAGCTACTTCTGAAGAAGACCTGTAAAGGGATTTTATTAAAACTGTTCATCACCAAAGGATTATACCTAGTGCCGATTTCGATTTTACGTAAAGTTACCTAGAGGACATCGTCGTGTTGTATTAGTGCTTCAGTGACCTCTTTGGTTTTTCTCGCTTTTGCGGATTTATTTAAAGTCAACGTTCTTGTAGTGCCTCTTATTTACCGTACAAAGCGTGTTTAAAGATAAAGAAACTTTCGCAATATATTAAAATTCATAGTTACTTAAACAAGTTATTAACCTTTTGGACTTGTAACATAAAGAAAATTATTTAAAAGCTAAAAGTTATAAAGCAATTTTGAACGCTCAAATTATTATTTTAAAAGAAGTTTTTAATTAACGCAGTAACATTTTACCGAAATTAAATCAAGGAATCGTTTCTGTATAAAAGAACAATAGTCAACATCTCATTCATCATTTGCCAGACCAGGAAGAGTTCATTTCCGTTATAGCAGTAACCGACCACCTTTTTCATTGTTGTAACACAGGAGAGGTGTAATTCTAGACCTTAAGGTAACATAATGTTGTTTTTTTTATTGAATATTTCAAGATTTTTGTGTGTTTCGAATTATTTTTTTTGTGTTAACGAAGGTTTGAAAGCGGTGTCGTTTTTTTGTTAAATTAGGTTGTTGTTTTAACTTTATTCATTGTAATTAACTATAGTTCTGACGCTCCGCCTTCTCCCTTTGTTATTTATTTTAGTATTAAAGGGCAATTGACCCTGTTGTAGTGTGGGTATATAGTCCACGAATATATATATATATATATATATATATATATATATATATATATATATATATATATATATATATATATATATAGGTTAAAACCAGTTAGAACGGCGTTAAGCAGCATTATGATCAGAAATCCTGTCGCCCATTAAGCTTTTGTTTTTTTTTTCTTTGTTTATACGCATTATCGTATGTTTACATTTATATTATTATTTTTTATTATTTTATTATAGCTTTGTTAGGTTTTATAAATGTGTATTAATTCTGTGGAAACCCTTTTGTGTTACATAAAAGTTCTTTTTGCAAATTGCAAGTTACCGGTAATTTAGTTTTTAACGTAACGAAGTTAGTTTTTTTGTTTTATTGAGTAATAGCGTTATTAATATTTAGTGTTTTATTTGATTTTTAGTTGAGTATTAATTCATTTAGAGTTCATTCTATAGATTTTTTGTTTTGTTTTGATTATTATTTAATGCCTAATTATTTACACTGAGGTGTATTAACGTAACTTTATTGAGTGTTTATCACGCTTTTATTTGACAAGCGTGTAGTGTTTTTTAAGCCCTATTTCAGGTGGTTTGCTGAGTTGCTATCCAGCACACCTGGAATTGATTGCGAATAGGTAAGCGTATGTTTTTTGTATGTTTAGACATGCTATGTACTCGTAATTTTGGCACGACGACACTTATTTTGACTACCAAACATTCTGGCGACCTTAACCGAACTGATTTTGTCTTCATCCCCTATTTTGACTTACGTACGATTTACTATTCTGGATGTGCAAAATTTTTCAACATCTGACCTACACCCATACGCTGGCTAGTCGGGGCAAAAAGGCCAATTTATCTGTAATCCCGTTCTACCACCCGTTTATACCGTTACAAGGGATATCACAAAATGTTTGCGGATGGGTTTGTCTCAGCAACACGTTACGGAGTACACCGAAAATGGTAATAACTTCCTTTTATCAATAGTTACTGGTGACGAAACTTTGATGCCATATTTCGAACTGTCCAGTAAGTTGTTATCGAAGCAATCGAAAAATTTAAAGTCACCACCACCAGAAAAGATTAAGGCAAGATGACGCTAACATTTTTTTGGACAACGAAGGACCATTGCTGATAGAAGAAAACATAGTGAATATTAATGTAATTTTATACAACGAAACTAAGCTTCATCAATCAATAAGACGAAAATGTCCACGAAAATTTTCCAATGGTGTCATTTTGCTTCAAGACAACGCGTAGCCTCATATCTCACACGTAGTGAAAGATAATTTGCAAACAAAAAATGGAGGGTTTTAGAACGTCCACCCTACACCCCAGATTTATAGCCTTGCCATTTCCATATCTTTGGTCCACTGAAAAAGGTATTGAGAAATAGACGCTTTGAATCGGACGCTGAAATACAACACGCCGCCAAGGAATTCCTCAGTCAGCAGCGACGAGAATTTTACGATTCGTGTAGCAGTGGGATATGTGCCTTAATTGTAGAGGTGATTACTTGTAAATTTATTTCCGAATATATTTTTTATAGACCAAGGATGGATTTCAATTGAACAACTCTAGTATAATTTACAAAATCTAGTTAAAGTAGAGTTACCATGATAATTAGTGTTTGGAGTGTTTAGTCAAATGTATTGCAATGCGTGGAAATTTGCTGTAGGAGTCAAAACTCGATATAACCATCGTTATTGTTTATTAATTTTGCTAAAATAGGTAAGTGCAAGTAAGTTACGACGGCTTTCAACCGAGATAAAATTAAAATGTTTGTGTAAAACGCATATGCGACTGTTAAATCCGAAAGCTGTCCAAACTGACGGTAATACAAATGGCTTAAAATTTATTGTTGTTTTCTCTCCAAGATATTTATGTACAACTTGTATAGCGATTACCATACGCAACAATAGTACGTAATCTTTCTGCAATCAAAGTCATATTACAGTGTTGTATTTGGGCTTGCAAAAGTTTCCCATTTCATACAATAAATCTAAGAATACGCGAACACTCGGTAGCTAAATGACAATTAATCGTCGGATTGTCATCAAACAATACTTCCAAATCTCTAACTTAAGTAACACTTCATCAGCACTACATTATTCACTGTAAAATTTAACACTATTTTTTTACGTAATTTTGAATATAACGTAGTATTACATTTATTAATGTTCAGTTGTATATTGATTAAGAAGCTACATTTTAAAGTTCATTTAGATCTTTTTCAAGTAGGTAACCATCTTGTTCATCATTTATGCTTCTATATATTTTAACATCGTCGGTATATAGTAAAACACATGAGCTAATTTCAATTGCTAAACCATTTACAAATACAAAGAACAGTATAGTCCCAATGTTTGATTTTTAAAATACACCACTGGAAGCAGGATATGATCTCGATTTGAACTCATTATATACCACAGTTTGAACATGTTCTTGTAGGTGTAGAGTGAAGTACTTGAAGTACGTCAGTTTCCTTTCTGTTACCTACGTTTTCAGATATATATTGCGATATGGTCACTAAGTTAGATGTTGTGAGCCTACGCGATATAAAACAATGTTGGTGAATAGATGTATCGCTATGTACCATGTTACAAATAGATTCGCTTAAAAGTAATTTTTTATATCACCCTTATCCCCACCTTTAAAGACTGCTAGTACCTTTACAACCTTCCATACTGTATATACACTCTGTTCCATCTTATTTTGCATTAAAGCCTACTTAAGTAACGCACCTGATGATGAAGCTTCATATTGAATTAATAATAATTTGTTGTGAAAATGCCATCGCAAAGAGCATCAAGTTGCAAATTTTAAGGTGCTATAAGCGCCTAAAAAAGTGCAACGGGGAATTTATCGTAACGGTATCGGATATATTTCAAGTACGTAAGAATCATTTTTTCGTGCGCATATTATGTATTTGGTTTAAGTTTCACAGCGAACTATTCCAAGACATTAACGCCAACACCTCAAAATTTAAAGTCGACATATTCTGGTAAACGCGGAAAATATGAGTTTTGGAATTTCATCTTTCGGAAGGATTAAGTTGACAATTTTTACTTTGCACAAATTGTAACATCACTTTAAAATGGATTTCGATTTTATGGGGGCGAACGAAACTATTTAGAATTTTGAAATTAATGGGTTACAAACATAAACTTGTCAATAGACAGAAAATTTTATGTGAAACACGTCGTTGCAGCCAAAGGTGTTTAACAAAATTTCTGCAGTTGCAAAGTTCGTCAGGATGTCAGATTTGTATGTCTGGACGATACAAGGATTTATCAAAATGGTTCTAATATCCATAGTTGGGTACAATAGTCTCACATCAAAAGCAATCCATCCAAAATTAAATATGAAAGGAAAAGGTATACCATTTTACACGCGGGATGTAATGTAGTGCTTTTGGAAAACCACGACCATTTACTTCATACGAGGAACGAGGATTGGGATTATCATAAAACTACGAATGGGGATCGGTTTCGAAATTGAATGATTAAATAGCTGATTCCTGCACTGTCCAAACTACCCGCAAATTGTGTAGTGGTTATGCACAACGCACCTTGTCATTCGGTGCAGTTAGACAAGCCACCCTTATTTTCTAGAAAGAAAGAAAATTGAGGGCAAAATTTCAAAAAAGCAACTGTGGAGCAAAATTCAACATTTAAGGAGCAGGGAGAAAAATTATGTAGTTGATACTTTGATTAAAGGTGGGTATGAAGGTTTCCGATTGCTTTCTTACCATGTCAATATAAACCTATTGAAATGGCATGGTGTTTTTGTAAAAATTATTACAAAAAAGCAAATAAGTTTTGAACCTCCATCGAATGGTAGGTTTTGGAAATTATGACTTTTGTTCGCACAAGGAAAAAAAACTGTTTCCAATGATTGGTAGAAACGTGGAAAATTTTTTGATTGCGAATATTCCACCTGTTATTGCAGCACTATTGGAATCCGATTCAGATTCAGATAGTGATATGGATTCAGATTCTTCTGGTGACGTAATGCAGTTAGAATAAGACCTCACGGTTTAGCATCAAAATGTCAGTAAAAATACTATCAAATATTTCATTTTGGTCTGGTCTTATCCGTGGATGCGAATGCAGTAATCTTATGGTCAATTCCATTTAGCTCCTCCGACTTAAATGGATACATTTCTGGTTATTATAACTTTCACTCTAGCTTGACGTATTGCTTGTATTTAATTTTTATATTTTTAGTGTGGAATAAAGCAACACAGTACTATGTATTTTATTAATTAATAAAAAACGATTTTCATACTGAAGGCTGTTGAATTTACAAGACCTTTGGCAGAAAAAAATACATAAATAAAAAACAAAATTGCAACTGTGGTTCTAAACCCAAATTAAAAAATATTTGTTGTCTTTATCGTCCAAAAAATTAATTTTAATAAATTCTTAATCGTAGATTCTTTTAAAAATTATTATTAACAATAATTTTTAAATACATATTTATGTTTGAACTTATTCATTCATATTAAAACTTGCGGTAAACGTAAAACTTTGTGTGCATTGTTTCTGCATAACAGTAAAAGTAATATTCTCTTTTTGGCTACTTAGTTCTTATAATTTCCCATATTTGTTACGATTGAATATGATATTTTTAGACTCGACCTAGCAATTTTGTTTTAGACCAACTGGATCATGGAATTGGTTCCACCGATCGTGAATGGTAACTGGCGTTATCCATGATAATATTAAATTAGATTCCCCTAGGCTGGGTATAAGTTTGGTTTGGAACCATTTTTCAAAGTTCTAGCGGTTCATATTATCAGGATAATCGCTAATGTTTCGATTACTTTTGAAAATTGGCCCTGCGCCATCAACAAAACCGTCCTCTACTCCTGCATGCTCGATGATATATATCGAACCATCGCTTGTTTTATTGCACTCAATTAATGCAGTATTATCTTGCCATGACTTTCTCATTTGACCGTTGCTGAAAATCCTTCAAAACGTTTGGTGTATACAAGTTAATATATTTTCTTCGGAATATTTTCTAATAAACTCTGACTTCTTGGATCGTCCTGTAGGAAGCTTCATTAAAATTTTTTTATTTTTCGTTTTTTTTTAAGCGAAAACCAACTTTATGTATCTAGTTAATAATGGTTCTTTTGCAACATTGTACATTAGACACTTCTTCTCGAAACCTCTCACGAATTGTTTTTGTCGATACATGTTTTTTCTCTGTACTGGCTGTCCCAAATTCGAGGGCAAGCATTGGGATTTCGCTTATTATAAGAGATAGGATATAGGTTTAAATTCGGCACTTTTTCTAAATTCGATGCCGAGTAATAATCTGAAAAGAAATTTGAGCTAACTCGAATGGATTTGGTTTTATGCTCAAAAAACTAAAAATTTCGATTTTTGTTTTTCGCGTTTGGCTACCTTATTATTAGGAATTTTCAAAATTCGATTAAACATTATTAATGCATCTGTTTACGCACAATACTAATATTATTATATATTATATTATATTAATAATATATTATATATATTATATTATTATAAATATTAAGCGACGTTTTGTTTATTCTGAACCATCATCAGGTTTATTTTTTCTTATCGGGGTTAAGACATATTTTTATGGCGTTGGATGGAGAATGTTATGCTGATTTTAGCAATATGATTTTAGTTTATGGTTTAATCGACTGCGAACTATAATACTCTTAAATTGAAAACTGAATATTACATTATCACGATACCCATGAATCAAACAAAACTCAGGAGTTGGCTTTTGTCATGTCATTTTCTAATTGTAAAAAGGGTAATAACTGCAAGATCCTTCGTGTTAGTGCTTTAAAATTTGCAAGTTTCTTTAGAATGTTTTCAAATTCAGAAAAACGAGACATGATAAAGATATTTCATAGCTGCAATAGAAATAGTGTCAGAGCAGAACAAAGATATTTAGAGGAATATCCGGAGAGGCAGCAACCAAACCAGAGATATTTTTTTGCGAGAATTTGGATGTTTTCAGAAACCTCGAAATGCATGTGGTAGCAGACTAGACAGAGATGCCGAAGAAGAAATATTACATCAGGTACTATTTGTTAGTATTATACTAATTATAAGAATTTCCACTCACTTCACTGTTAATTTTAGCAGACATTTTTTTTTGGAGAGTTATGACTTTATGTTATCCATCTTAGATTCAAGAAAATCCTTCAACATCTACCAGAGAAATAGAGCAAACTATTGAAGTGCCAAAAACGACAGTTTGACGAGTGTTAAAGCAACACCGTTATAAACCATTTAAGTTACACGTTAGTCAAACTCTTCGGCCTGGGGACGATATGGGAACGGTTGGATTTTTGTAACCAACTTAATACCAAAATGCTGGAAAATCGCAACTTTCTCAATCAAATAATTTGGATGGATGAGTGCAATTTTTCCACTAATGGAATGTTTAATCGTAATAACGAGCACTACTGGTCCGTTGAAAATCCACGAATTAACAGGCAAATGCGAGGACAAGGCCACCGGTCCTTTAATGTGTGGGTTGGAATCTGGAAGGATAGGCTCCTTGGGCCAATTATTTACGAAGGTATCCTAACGTCTCAATGCTACCTCGCATTTCTAACACACGAAATATCAGACCTTTTGGATGATGTTCCGCTAAACGAAAGATGGACTCTCTGGTGGCGAATGGACGGAGCTCCTCCTCATAATGCTGCGATAATAAGTAAATATCTTAACGGCGAATTTCCTGATAAATGGATGGGAAATAGGGGACCACTTAGGTGGCCTGCAAGAAGTCGAGATTTAACCCCTTTAGATTACTTCCTCTGGGGCTATTTAAAAAATATGATTTATAAGACGCCACCGCAAAATATAGAAGAACTCCAGAATAGGGTTGTTAATGAACTTCGTCAAATTCCCAGGCGAACCATTCAAAGAAGCGTAAACAATTGTAGAAGAAGAATTCGTTACTGTATTCAAGAAGGAGGAAACTTGTTCGAACATTTATTATAATAATTTTTGTTTGTTTGTCTGTGTAATTATTTTGTTGTTACCTATCGATAAATTTGCGTTGTCACTATTATGACCGTGTTACATAGACATACTTGTTGGAGTTGTTTGTTAATTTTTTTTTTAAATTGTTTAAATGTTTTTATAGTTTTTTGGATGTTCTAACGAGTTTAACAAATTAAATAAGTAGAACTACTGTAATTATTCCTTGCTGGATCCAAGAAGGCGGAATCTTGTTCGTATTTTTCTCATTATTTTAGTTCGCAGTCGATCAAACCATAAAGTGTTATATATTGCTAAAATCAGCATAACATTCTCCATCCAACGACATAAAATATATCTTAACCCCCATAAGAAAAAATAAACCTGATGATGGTTCAGAATAAACGAAACGTCACATAATATTTTTAATACCGTATTAGTATTGTGCGTAAAAAGGTGCCTTAATAATGTTTAATCGAATTTTGAAAATTCCTAATAATAAGGTGGCCAAACGCGAAAAACGAAAATCGAAATTTTTTGTTTTTTGAGCATAAAACCAAATCCATTCGAGTTAGCTCAAATTTCTTTTCAGATTATTACTCGGCATCGAATTTAGCAAAAGTGCCGAATTTAAACATATATCCTATCTCTTATAATAAGCGAGATCCCCATGCTTGCCCTTGAATTTGGGACAGCCTGTACATTTTATGCACCACTTGCTTAGAATAAGAGGTGTACATCTAGTTTTTATTTCCGTAGGTTTTTTTCGGCGTCAGAAAGAGTCTTCATTTTTTTTTTGTTTTCCATACTGTTTTGTTGATATTTCCAAAGTCTCTGCAGTTAGTTCAGCTGCACACTTATTTAGACTTTTTTAAAATTCTATGTGTCTTTTGCAAAACGCGTTGGCTTTCCATATGAACATCTGTCCTTCGCCGATAATTCTTTCAACCATATTTCTGTTTTGTGACGGGTTTGTAACTGCAATTTGTGGCCAGCAATGGTTTTGCATGGTACGATTTGTCTTCTTTGATGGCCTTCAAATAACAAAAGAAAAAAAACCACTTGGAATATTGCTCAGACTATATTAACATATACACAGATGTAAATAAATGAAATGTTTGTGACAGTTCAAAATTATTCTGAAAATTCAAATAATAAGGGCGCTTAATATTAATTTGCCACGTGCCCAGATCCAGTAACTTTTTTTTTCATCCAATTTTCATTTAAGCAAGAGCGAAAGAAAAAGGGTTTGGGGTATTTCTTAGACTTTACCTCATGTTTAATAGCCAAGAAAAGAAAGAGGAAAATGTAGTAGGTAAATTTTATCATGAAAGTGTCTTCCGATAGGATTACTTGTGAAATTGCGCTCTGGAAAACTTGCATATTTCACCCTTTTTTTTATTTTGGAAATAAATAAAGGAGAAGGCATTTTTATTAGTTTTTACGTAGATTTGGTTAACAACACATCTTATTGCATTAGATCAGGCACGATATTGTCAAATATGGCCAATGTAAAGAATCCATAATTTCCTTTTTGTGTAGACGTTCAAGGTGTAAAAGCTAGTATTTACTTTTTTTTAAATACGTCACTCGGTATTCAACGATTTTCGTTTAAACAAGGTCTAAATCGCGTAAAAAACTAAGTTGCAACGCTGCGTTACTTTCATTTTAAAAAGGCCTATAATTTTCAAAAAAACAAGCTACTGTAGTGACTTTGGGTACTTTGCTCCAATGCAAAATAAGATGGAACGGAGTATACCGGTTGATAACACTAAATAACCAAGTAATCGTTTGTCCAAGCCTTTTGGGAAAACGGATGGAATTATGTTAAAATCATATGTTCTTTGGATATCCATATGCTTTGCTGTACCGTACACTTCTTCTAAGTGTCTTACAAAGTGGTTTAATGTTTCATGTACTAAGCACGTTTTCTTCATATTGCATTAATCCAAGTTCGTGTAAATGGCTCGAGTGAATCAACATACCTAATTCCAGAAGCATTTAAAATTTTGCAGAATTTTTTGTTCAGCTTTTGATATGAATTCCGTATTTGCACTCTTCATTTTTTTTTAATTAACTTTTTTTTGTATAAAATTATTATATAGAATGATTTTTCAGGTGCGACAAGGATAAAATATGGTTGCTAACCCTACACAATAATGACTTTAATACCAACTGTACTTACAATGATATTTTGGCTTTAAAGCAAATTTTTATAGTAAATTACAATTGTAGTATTGGTATACGATTAATGACATGCAACGGCTGGTGACTTCAATAAGCTATATCAGGATCCAACCAGGCTTCACGTATGACGTAAAAATCTTACTCTGATGAACTGACACTTTCTTGGTGCTGCTGATTTTTTGTACATAACAGTAGATTATTATATTAGATTATTGAGTTGAAGTTTTACAAAATTGAGCGTCGGCTTAAAACTTCTCACTGAATTTGAACTTCATCTCATTATAATGTAGTTTTCTCGCTAAATTATAAATTAATGTAATGTAGTGCATTGCATTGTAATATAAAATTTGATGTATGTATATTTTTAGTAATGCTTTTATATATATATATATATATATATATATATATATATATATATATATATATATATATATATATATATATATATATATTTTGTGTGTGGTGTGAGTGTGTGGTGTGGTGTGTGGGGTGTGGTGTGGTGGTGTGGGTGTGGGTGGCGGTGTGCGGGCGTGTGTGCGTGTGTGTGGGTGCGTGTGGTGGTGCGTGTGGGTGTGCGTGTGGCGTGTACGTGTGTGGTGTGCGCGTGTGTGGTGGCGCCTGTGCGTGTGGCGTGTGCGTGTGTGCGTGTGTTTCTTTTAGGATCCGTGGGGGCCCTTATCCAATCGGCATTAGTCATTATGTCTGGATTTATGCGTGTGTGTATGTTGTGTGTGTGTGTGTGTGTGTGTGTTTTTTGTGTGTGTGTGCGTGTGGTGGGCGTTGCGTTGCGCGTGTGCGGGCGCGGTGCGTATGTGGGTGATGGCGTGTGGGTGTGCGGTGTGTTTGGTGTGCGTGTCCGGGTGCGGGTGCGGATGCGGATGTGGTGCGGTATGGGTGGGGGTGCGGGGCGGGGGCGGGTGCGGGTGCGGGCGCGTGCCGGTGCGGGTGCGGGTGCGGGTGTGTGTGCGTGCGTGCGTGTAGGTGGGTGGGTGAGCACGTACGTGCGTGCGTGCGTTCGTGTTAGTATCCACGATAACTCCAAAACTAAAATACCTACGTTCTTAAAATTTTGTATTTAAGCTTGCTTAAATTGGCTTAGAGCTGATTGGATTGTGGGAGAAATCCAGCGGCGGATAGGGGAGGTTTATTAGGGGCAGTTGTTATCAATTATTTATAAAACAGCTGTATATTTCAGAGACATAAATATACGTACCTTAACCATATCGATTAATTATGTTCTATGCAATGTTTTGATATGATGCGTAATTTAGCGGCAAAAATTCCTAAGCCATAAGTGTTAGTTCAAATTTTTTCATTATCTGAATAACGATTATTGTTTTTATTTTTACAATGTTGCCTGTTTTCGTTATGAACGTATAAAAAAGGGGGTTGCATAGTTATCCTAAAAGAATCGAAATTAAAATTATTTCATTTCTTTTAATTTAAGTTAGCATTTAGACTTATATTAACCTCTATCTGTCATGAAGTTTTAAACGTCTGTTAGACATAGATTATTGTGTTTACAATGTTGCCTATTTTCGTAATGGACTTCTTATAAAAGAGGTTGTAACAAACTTCGAACGAGTTGTTAATAATTCACCTCCATGTAGGCAACTTAACGTGCATTTCGTGCAGCATGTGTTGCATATCTATTTGCATAAAAACATGCATTTAATTATTTTAATTCGATCTCGTACGCATTTTGTTTGCGTATTCAATCTAGACATTGTTCTTACGCAATAAACCACCTTAGCGTCGTTTTATGTTAAAGTTTGAGACTTTGTTTTTTTTTCGGGCACTTTTATTTTTACTTTAACTTCACCTTTACTTATTTCACGTTTAAACACATCTACGCAATTAAATATTTTACCGTTAATCTAAGTTACGGTATTAGTGCGATTAATCAAGAGTGAGATTTATTCATTTGGGAATTATTAGGCATACAAATCTCGATTTATTTCAACCTGAAGTAATATTACGCAACAATTTTCCAAAACGCTGACACAGCAGCACATTTCGTTATCTATGGTGTGACCAATAATAAGGTATTCTGATTCCATTAGTTACTCACAACATTAAGTATTCATTAGGTTATAACGTTACTAACATTAGCATTAAGGTATTCCGTTTATAATTGAATATTGGTTGTGTAATAAATTTGTTATTGTAGAAATTTCTTTTAACTTTATTGTGTAATGGTTTACTGGTTTATTCCATATTTAAAAACAAGTTGGCGTCCGAGTATTTAACTATTAGTTTCAGAAAGAAACAACCCCGATTTTAAAGCGAACATATCTAGGTACATGTAAATATTTTTTGGTTAGTAAGGCAAATCGATAATTTTATGAACCTGGCCCAATTTAAACGACTGAGCATAAGGCACCAAATCTTTTATGTATTACCCAAACTGCTAAAGTAGCTAAAATTTGTAGCCGTGGGTGTAGAAGTATACTTATAGAATCTAAGGATTTGTACAAGGTTGCATAATTAAAAAAATATTATTAAAATTAGTTCATTTCTTTTAATTTTCAATTTGTAGGTTGGAAGGTCGTGTGGTGATATTTAATAACTTGTCACAATGTAAATATTTGCAAGTATTAACATTTTGAAAAATTATCAAAAATTCGGATGCACTGCATTAGCGTATACAAAATAGATCGTCCCAGTTTTACAAATTCATATAGTGGATCTGCATTAATTTCTTATTTATAGACAAGTCGTTTTTGGAATTTCAATTAATTACTACGGGATGCAGTACTATACAAAGGGACTGAATGCCAATAAACTTCAATGTACCTGTTTTTCATAAAATTTCTTAAATGTGTTTTGTAAACATGAGTGTGTTGTTGAAACCACAAACCAAACTCTTATTTTAAAATTTTATGGATTATCCCTTACTCCTTCTCAAATTCCTGTAAGAATAAGTGTAGTTTATACACAACCAAATCTGGAGCATTACGTTACCTGAGTGACTACGACAGATTTTGCTGGGTTATAGATAATAGTTATTTACGATTTAAGCATCGTAATATGAAATTACGATACGAACAACGTACAACGTTTTATGTACGATCCACAGTGTTAATTATATCGAGAAATAAGTAATTCAATCAGCGAAATGTATTAAGAACGGTATTATCCCAGCAGGCGCATTATATACTTGTCAATGTAAAGTTTAATCAAACTCAGATTGTTAATTCTGTGGACAACGTTAGCGTTGCCTCTACATCTGGTTTAAAGATTTCTAATTACAAGAATTTTGTTATTAATGTTTATAATAAATAGATTATTAAATTAGATTTTATTTTAGTAATTATTTTATTCTCACTTTTACTTTACCGCAACAGTGCGGTAAAGTGATACTTTACTGCACTGGTGCGGTAAAGTAAGACATTACGATATGTCATTGTATGTCGTAAAACTTGACATTACATGATGATAGTAGATAAAATCACTTTACATTGCCCATTACCCATTTTAAATAATGAACCAGCGAATATCTTAACTTGAAATTATGCACCGAAAGTTCGCTTGGAAAATGAGATAAAATCAAGCTATAAGGAATTAAAGTTAAGCATCTTTTTCTTACTTATGTCTACATTGCTATAGAAATTAACTTGTAAGCAAATACAAGGGGTATTTTGATATAACTACTAAAGTTTGAATTAATTTGCTAAAAGCGTTAAAATTTAGTTTTGTAAAACTTTAATTTGTTACAGGTTGGAGTAAATGGACTGACTGGTCAAGTTGTAGTGTAACATGTTCTGCAGGGATACAACAACGTGTCCGTCATTGTCTGCTAACTGATTGTCCAGGATTTAATGTGGAACAGAGACACTGTAATCTATTCGGGTATGTTTTGTAATTATCGTTAACTCTGCAGATAAGCTAAAGTTGAAGTTCCAACGATTTTGTGAACTTGTAGAAAACATAAATTATTACTTTAATTTTCTTATGTAGATGTACTGATGCGGTCAATCCATTAAGTCTAGAGGACGGGAAGTTCTTCCATCCTTCCAGGGATCGTTGGCAAAAAGTTCCGGATAGACCGACTGCCTGGCGTCTAAAACCAAACTCGTATATTTGGCTGCCCTCGTCTCAATTGTTTCCTGATTTAAACGGCCGAGCTTTTCCAAAGGAATTTACCCTTTTTATTACACTGAGGCTTCAAAACGATGTGAGTAATTCAAATAATGCTTACTTTTAATTACTTTTAAGCGTCAACTTTATTGTAATAAACACACAATGGTTTTACGAGTTTCTCTAAATGTACATAAACATAAAAAACATGCTTTTAATTTAGGGTAGTAACAATTCACGTTTTAAATTAAAAGTGTGAACATCACGAATTATCCAGGTTTTTAAAATAAATTAAGATTAAAACTTAAAGGTTTAAATGCTTATTTTGTATTTGAATAAGTGTACTATTTATAATGTACATTTAGGTACCAAGGTTATGTTGAAGACAACGTGCTGTTTATTTAAGCGAGTAAATAATGTTACTAAGCTGAAATTTATGAAATTCTTACACTTATAAATCTTTTATGAATGCATTAATTCTACATTACAATAATCACGAATGGATTTAATGCAAATTACATTGCAGTAATTTTTTCATTATAATACCCATCACTTACCAATAGGTGAATTTTGATTAGAAATAAAATGTTAATATAAATGTCCATTTTATCAAAACCCAATGCAAAGTCGACGTGTCAGCATATGACTTTCTAATGCTTGTGTCATGGTGCGTTACAAAGAGTACGTAGGGAAAAAGATGGAAGAATATTTTTAATTTTTTCATATTCTCGCTTATATGAAATGTACAAAGTATAATCGTAATTTTTTTATGTCCATCTAGGTAAGTCATAAGCGTGCGTATGCTAAAATGTATCTTTTTGTTTAGGAATGAAATCAATAGTGTAATCATACGCAATGCAAAGCGCCACATAGTATTTTGTTATTTATTTATTAATTTATTAATTAACTAAATCCCTGTCATGCACTTATGGTTTTAACATTTACGTATGTGCTTGGCGGGTATAGAATATATTATGCATTTGGCATAGATTTTTATATTAAATACAAACATATTAACAAATGCAAACGGTTTAGTCTCTGTCAAGGCAAGTTTTAGTATTAGTTAAACGATAAAACTTAGTAACTTAAGGGGGTTTTCACGGTAAGCTACAACTCTCGAAGTGTGATTTTTAGAAGGTGTGTGATACACAATTGCAAGATAGTTTATAACCTCAAGCTTGCACGCGATTGGTCATGCATCAAGTTGTCGCACGTCAATCTAGTCAACGTGGATCGGTATCTAAAGTTTGTAAAATTAATATTTTCAGTTTTTGGATTAGCGTTTTATATATACACTATTGCCGTTTCTTTCCTACATATATGATTTCAACAAATAAAGCAAGAACGTGCAGTAGTTATCTGAATTTACATTATGCATTTGAAAGTATTCCTCATAACAACCGTCAGGTTAAAAAGAAATAGAAAATAACGCAACCATGCGTTTTTCACATTTCTAACTTCTGCAATGTCCTTGTAGAATAATATATAGGTATTGAGCACTAACGAAAATAATTATATTAGTAAAATATTTATACAATGAGCAGAAATTAAAAATGCGAATGGGGCTTAGGTAGAAAACGCTCGGTTCCGTCGATATTTATTTTCAATTTCGAATTTTCTTAGCAAAAGTGAAATATACAGAGTGTCAAGAAAAGATATGACGTCATCGACATTTTTTTAAAATGTCAACCCCCATTTTTTATTGCAGAATTAGAAAGGGTTCATCTTTTTACGTACGCAAAGGTACATGTGGATGATGTTAATACAGGGTGTCCCAAACTTGCGTCCGCGGGTAATACATCCTTTATTCGATGGTATAGGAGATCAAAATTTTGAAGTGTGGTAGAAAGAACTGAGGCGCATATTTTAAAATTATTTTAGGTTATACAGGGTGTTTCATTTATACAGGGTGCACCAAATCCCGGTAATTAGGAAATTGATTTTTAATTTTTTTAAGTGTAAGCCGTTTTTCTTGATTTTTTTCTTATGTAACCTATTCAAAATTTTAAATCGTTTCAAAAACTCTACCGAAATTAAAATAAATGTAGGTTGTTACTTAAAAAAATATTCATGACGTCACAACTTACAAAACAATTGATGGAGACTTCTGAAAAACATTTTTTATATGCGCCGTAATTTAAATCGCTACAACCTTTTTAGATTTTGTCTCTATCATACAGAATAATTACCGAATTTATCCGCGTTTCCACACTGTATAATGTGCGGAATACAGGTGTATAAAGAATTTAAAAATTATTTTGTACTATTTCCGGTATCATCACTTCATAATAAAATTTATTTAATTTTGGCAACATGGCGTTCCAACATTCGTTATCTTGGACAATCTGAAAAAAGGACATTGGGATATAAAATTCTTATGTATTATTGTATCGATAAGTAACTTACTGTGTCAACTATATTACCATAGGGTGTCCACACCACAAAATAGCAAAAAGCATATAGGTGCCATCCATACATTTCTCCAAAATTTTATAATTTTTTTCTGGGCAACACCTTCTTCTGGCGAAATGTGTCTGCTGGAGTAAGGACATTTTATCTCTATAATTGATCCTCCAGGTAATCGTCCATCTCGACTGGCCCTAAATGTGGAAATTCGGTATGCACGAAGAGACTACATTCACTACTTTCGTCAGAAATGCCAAGTTTTTCTTTAAATTTATTTCGTGCAATGGGTTCATGATCTATAACCCCATCTGGTAGCAGCCGATCCGGTAAATGCAGAATTCAAAATTCGTTTTGCTAACGTTGTCAGATCCGTGCTCGTCCTGAGTTTACAGACAGCTCCAAAATTGGACGCTGTAAGCCTATACATTTTTTCGCTCTTCCATACAGAATTGCTGCATTGTCCTCGGGTTTTCATTTCCAATTCTTGGACATTGGAAGTCGCGATTAGGCGCAATAGTTCCTCTTTCCTTTGTTCCATTGCACTGGTACTTGATTCTTCAATTGCTCCATAGTCAATATCGGCACCAGTGGTTCCACTCTTCTTTTTTGGCATTGTCGGGAAAAGCTGTTTTCTTGTTTTATTGTATATTCGTCGTTGTCTCATCTTTTCTATATACAACTTCGTGTATTTTCTCGGACTTTTTGTAGTCATTAGTTTATGGACCGTAGATATAGCCTTCTCGTGTTCGTTAAACTGAAGCGCCGCAGTTCGACATCTGATATCATAACTATTCTTTATGCTAAAATTGATACGCTTGCCTCCAATGAATTTTGATACCACAGAATTATAGCATTCAGCTACGTTGTTGTTCATATTCAACAGCAAACTGAATGCATTCTGTTGTAGCCTATTACCACAGGACAGTATATCATCCATTAGGCCACAGTTTTAAAAATCTGATACATAATTTATGTCACCCTTCTTGCTGCCCGTACAAAAATATGCATCGCATTGTAGATGATTTCCAAATACGTGATGAGGGCAATTGGAAATATCAGATTTTAATCCAACAATTTGTTGCTCAAGCGGTCCTTCTTCTTTGCGTCGATACAGTATTGCTTTTTTTATACCAATTCTTAACCTCTGAATGTTGGCCCTTAAAACGATTCTAAATTGAGGAGCAACAATTTGATTAGTGCTGCTTTTCCTTTTGGTGCACAGCTCGCGTAGTTTCGCAGTAGTGCATCTATTTTGCTAATGTGAACATTACCACCAGATAAGTGTGGTTAGTGAACATATTCTATTTATGCTAATGTGAACATTTATCACCATAAGGTCTCTCAGTTGTGAAAGACCTTCTTATATACACTACTATCTCCATCACCTGACTTATGTATTGACATTTAATATTACAATGTCTCATGCAGCTTTATTACTACTATCATCACCGACTATTACAGGATTTATGCATTTCAACCCTGGATTTGACTATGTCGGATTCCATTCCAGTTGAAATGCTTTGCCAGTTTTTATAACAACGGTGGTCTGTATCTGTCACATTTTTCGTGGCAGCTCTAGCGCAGATTGCACAGTACTTATTTCTGGAGGTAACTAACAGTAGTTTTCCAGTTTTAGCTCCAACTATACATGCCTAAAATATTGAATATTAGTGGTATTGATACTAACGTATTCTATGCAATTTACTGTCCCAGAAGATGCATCGTAATTAACCTTATACGATCGCTTCGACCAAGCCCCGTCGGCTATCACTGTTATGAGACCACTACCAGCGGCATCTACATCTCCAATTTCCCTAGCTAACCGCAATTCTTCCTGTCCAGCTTCTTCCATTGCCACCCATGAAGTATCTAAAATGGTTTGCGAAACTAATTCGTGATATTTTGAATACTGTCGTGTAGTCATCAAAGGGATATTTAAAATAGCATGTTGTTGAGACAGTTGTGAATGCCCACAAGCAGTAGATATTGCAGCTAATACAGATGCAGAGTTTGCATCCATAGATGCTGCACTTCCATGTGAAGGCTCTGTCGACACTCGTTTTTCTATATTGCACTTATTACACTTAAAGACATATGAACTTATTAAACCCTTTCTGATCTCGCGAATAAATTTCATGTTAGAAAAACGGCTTATGGTCATCAAGATCTGTAATATTGTGCAAAAAATGTTGTATATCTACTACTCTTCTCCCCTCTGGAAATGGCTCAAAAGCTTGTTCTTTAATTTGCAGCGTTTCTGTTATTACTGGGTAATCAACGTCTTTAGATGTCGAAGGCCTGCAAATGTGTATTCACAATATTGATTTCCTTAATATCCTATAATCAAAATAATAAATAAACCTGGGCGAATCAGTACTTCTACTGTTGCTCGCGTCAGACTTCAGTTGAGGATCATCTCGATATATGCCTGTGTCTGAGGATGCTTTTGGTTGTCCCCTAAATCACTTGCTAGTAAATACAATCCATTTTACAAAATGTATAGATACATACGTGAACATGGCGCTGTAGATGATTCAATATGAGTATCAGAAGTGTCAACTGTCGCTTCTTCCAAATCGTGAGGATCAACCCTTACTTCAGTTCTAAGTTTTTTTCTTACTTCAACGCCCAGTTGCGATAATCTTATTTTAAAATTGTAATTAAAAGGTACCCACCTCACTTTTTAAGGTCGCAAAATGTACAGGGTGACTTTAAAATGTGTGCAGGTATTTTACGTGATGATAGACGAGAATAAAGGATTACGATTCAGCTAATAATTCCCTATTCGAATGTTAATAGTTTGCGAGAAAAATGAAACAATCACTTTTTTTTGAGAACTGTTTTTGTTTTATTTAGCGCCCAGAAGAAACATTGGCAATAGGTTATCTTGACAACGTTCGTTTCAAGTGGGGAAATGTCAGGTGCCGCAGCTGTTGGCAGCATTAGATCTGGTGGCTTCTATGGTGACGCGAAAAAACGTTGCCCTTGGCGAATTTATTTTAGAACAGACATGCGCACAAACCATCTGTGTGTTCATGTAGACATGCGTTATCTATAAAACGCTGAAGTTTACTAGAAGGTTTGTATAGCTACTTTTACATTAGATAAAAATACTACTGTAACCTAACAATAAAATTGCATGTGGCGGGATTCGAACACGCTACTCATTTCCACATGGCATGCGACCGCTAACGCTGAACTACTAGCGCTCTAGTCACTTGTACATACTGAAGTCAAGTCTGTTCGTAAAATAAAATCCGAATTGCTTACTCATTTCCATTATGACAGATTGTTTGTCACTAAAACTAAAACTAAAACCCTACTTCATTCAACATTGTCGCAACAGAAATCTTTCACATGCTGCACCAGGTTAGTGAAAGAGTGTGCGAGCCTCACCATAAAGCAGTATAGTGTCCAGAACTGACGTTTTATTTAAACAATGAAAAGGAATGAAACAATGAAATATACAGCCTTCTATGAATTTTAATGCCCTTTTTTCTGAAATTCCAGGGCACCCAAAACAATTTTTAGAAAAATTTAAACACTTTTTTCTGGTAAACTATCAACATTTACATAAGGTAATAGTTGTCGGGTCATCTCATTTTGTGGGTATTCATCGCACGGATTTGTAAGTTTCACTCTGTACATACTATGACTTACTTAGTTTTGAAGAATATAGGTTTTGGAATAATGGTTTACTACGCAATAACGTATCAGCTTGAAAGTGACAAGTGGCATTTTATATCGCATTTATTCGGACTTGGTTTATATTTCACTTTTGGTGGCATTTTAAAAGTTTATTCTATGTCCCACAATCACTTTATAGGTATATACAAACACGCATACATAGACATTCTCGATGAATATAAATAGATTTCTAGTGTATACTTGGATAATACCATACAATAATACACTATAAAACTATTCAGTACGTACGGTACCACTAATATCAACAGCGTTGAGTACCAAGCGTACGCTAGTGCACGATGCACTCAACAGTACCTCCGCCCTGAGAGTTTGGAAGCGCAATACTGCATACACGCCTGAGATGGAGCTGAACAGATTTGGTCCTCAACCGCTATTACTCAGTTATTTTTACGAGTATAGTTTTATGTTTTGATATATAGATTGCAGTACACTTCAATTCCATTGATCATTGTAGCACGTTACTCATTATAATAATTCTCACAATCCCATTAGTAATCATAATAATTCGTCTTACCTGATTCTGTGTTGCACAAATGTTTACAATAATAAATAAAACAACAAATAGGTAATAAAGAAACTTGACACCAAACGTACATCTAGTGCAATCTTCAACAGTAGGAGGAGTTAACGCAAGACTGCATACACGCCTCAGATGACAAAATTTATCCGAAAGACGTTTTAAAGCGCTTTTGAAGGTAACCGTTGTTTTAAATTTTTGATTTCGTAAATTTTGTTTATTTCGTTTTGCACCAATATTTTCAAAATCGGTAGGACAACCAATGGATGCAGATCACCAGAGCACTGTACAGCTTCCAAATTTAAATCTGTTGATCAAATGAATCATAGTTCAGGAAATTTATCCGAACTTTTCAAGCGCTTTATAGAACGTGAATGCTGTTACAATCTAGTTTATTTGGTTTCTAAGAAAACGGTTGAAAAAATGAGCAGATAAGCAGAGCACTGTAGCTTATTATATCCTATGCAATGAATCATATTGGAATTTTATTCTTATTTATTAATATTGCGCCAATTTCTGATTCGGCAGCTTGTAAAATAAATTTATTTTCATTGGTGTAATATTTGTGAGTATGTATATACAGTGCCAAATTTAGGTGTTTTCCGCTTTACGCATCAAATTATACACGCCTTTTAATTAGAGTATTTATGATTACAAATTTGTAACCTACTAATTACTATACGTCAACGTCATACCAGGGATTCTAATTTTTACGCTAAACGCAAGGGTATAGATTGTAACGCAAGATAATTTATTATTTATAATACGCATTTTAAAATAATAAAACTTAGAAAATCACAATTGTTTTCGACATGATTTTTTTTGCAGCCAAGTCTATAATAATTAGTTTATCATAATTTAAACTTTCAATTAAATCACTTTCTATAGGCAAAATCAATAAGTTTTAAGTCGCTTTAAAGTAGAAACTGACCGTTCAGCTGAACATGCAGTCACTGCCATTGACACAAAAATTCGTAACACAATATCTGTATTGGGAAACACTGTTTGTAGATTTAGGGATCGGATTAAATATAATAAGTCGGATATTTTCTTTTTTTCTGAAGTCTTTTCTTTTAAACATTCACGAAAGTGCAAAAATTCCGTTGAAAAGGAATTTTCCAAATCATCATTGTAAATTTTTTGAAGATAATCGCAGTTCTGAATTAATGTTTGTTGTGAACATTTATTTAAAAGAGAAGAGAAATGAAAATTGCTGAAAAACATTTTCATATTTTCTCTAGTTCCATTACAACTCGATCCAAAATAGCATAAAATGTCTCAGTTCTTAATTTTTCCTTTCTGGTTAGAGTAATTTCACCATATCGGCTTTAATCTGAAAAGAGTTTTCATTTTCGACTTCCTTACTGTTCATCTTCATATGATTCTTCTGCAAGCTTTTTGGCTCTTGTTAATAAAATTTGTGAATATGTGTTCAGGTCTTAAGAACTCTACAAAACCGAATTAAAAAGGAGAAGAACTGCGTTATGTCGCCGGTATAGTTGGCAACGGATTGAAACTTTTATGGTTTTTGTGGAAACGTTCTAATACTACTTCTCAAAATATACTCATAAAGACGCATTCGCAACGGTGCAGTTGTCGTTTTGTTCCATTTGCTTCTATACGTGTGGGTGGCTTTTCAGATAAATTTTTCATGTTTTCTGTTAAAGTTTGCAAATATTCATTTTAATTTTCAAACAAACTAATTACGAAATCATGTCGTGAAAACCAACATGTCCCATCCGTTTTGGAACTTTAACATTATTTTTTAAGTTTCATTGTAAAGCTTCCCATCGACAACTAGAAGCTGAGAAAAAAGTATATAAATGTTGCAAAGCATCGAAAAATGTAACAGCTTTTTTAATATATTCCGCTGCACACACACCTACTAAATTCAAAGAGTGTGCTGCGCAAGTGGATTATGTTTCATAATACGAGTTGGCAAGCCGGTGTATACTCCTGACATGTTGTCATAAGATTGACCACGACAATTTATTAATTGTATGTGAAGATCGTCAAATTTTGATAATTGCACATTTTCTATTTGTTCTGATTTATGATCTACGTTCGGCAAAATGCACTGAACCGCTCCACAGGTTGCGGTAACGGGGTAGACTAAGGATTGATGTAAAGGCCGATCAAATTCAAGGTAATCATTTCCGTTCATATTGTTGCTGCGTTGTTGACAATTTTTAATAAAGTATTGTGCGTAATTTTTTTTTATGTGCTAACGATTGAATACGCTGTGTTTTCCAGGTTCTTAATATTTTACTGTTTAAATTCCAATGCAAGCATATTAATCCGTGACGTAATCAAAATTTATCTGTATGTTACGATTATGTTGAAAGGGGAAACTCATATTACTTGTTATAACCGTTTTTATTTTGTCATAAGAGTAAAATTTACAGTAATTTAGAAATTGCAGACATATGAAACTAGCTAGTATGATTGCATTGTAAAGGTAATTTAATTTTGTGGGAAATCTGTACAACGATTGTTTGATATTTTTGTGCTGGATTACGGATAATACACATATGTAAGTCAATGAACTTTTGTGTGTTCTTTTTTTGGAATTTCGCTGTGAACCCCATTCCTTATACAGCGCATCAATTACGAGCATTTTAGTTGCTTGCTCTGTTGTTAAATGAGAGAATCGAATTAATGTCAGTGTTTTTTTTTTGTTGTTTGTCTTGAGTAAAGTAATTACGTTCGAAAGGTTAACAAGGGATTATTTTAATTATAACGTAATATTTATCGAAAGATGCATTAAAGAATTATTTTTATGAATTTGAGTATATTATGCGGCGAATTGAGTGATATAATTTCAAGTGGTTGTAAAGAATTAAATTAAAGTGTTTCCTTTTATTTGAATTATAATTTCCATGAAAGTCATATTTATTAAGTGAAGTTACGTAACGACAGAATTATTGGTTTTTAATCAGATAAGTGACTTATTTTGGGTCGCGTAGTTATTTAAGATAAACGTGCGATACTCTTGTAGCCCTACAAGTATAGCGGACATCTGCAGGTCCGAGGACCGCCTGTGATTAGGTCCACAGGCAAGCGGGTTATTTGGGTATTTAAACGACCTGTGAACATGCGTAACTGTGTAATTTCAAATACTCTGGTGCTCTTTCCGATATTATATAGACCCCAACCCCCTATTGTGACCTATTTATGGCAAGCTATCCTACTGTGCTCAAAATTAAGTAACAGCTTACCCACCCCACTCACTGAACAGTCAAGCAACCCCCAATTTTACCTGTTATCCCGTTCTACTACCAGTTTATACCGTAACAGACCGTCACGCAAGTTATGAATTTGCCTATTTACTTCTTTTTGTGAATACGGAACACGATAGTATTCAATGCAGAAGTTACATTTTCCTTTAACTGAATTTAATGTTTCTGAAAGTTTTTCTTTCGGCAATTGGAAAACTTCACGTTGCTTCTCTCATATCTTTTTCATAGACGTTTGATCTTCTGATCTTAAACCTTTTTTAGAATACTAAGCGATTTCTTAGAGTGCGTTTAACCTTCGTTATCTAGAAAATTTCATAATACTGCTAAAGCATATTTTTTATGAAAGAATATAACAAACTGTACTACTCTACCTAAAGTACTATATTCATCTTCTAATCAAATTTTATACTGTACTACGTTTAATTGTTCCATTAATTACATATGCCGTAGGGGTAACATGGATATTTTGTATTGAAGATATAGAAATTCTTTAGGCATTCAAATATACCTACTATGTGTTCAAATACTTATATTTATAGTATTAATCGTTGCTTTATCTGCTACGTTTTATGAAAAAAAATTTACGCCCCAAAATATTCATCTACACTATTTTAATGTAGTAGAACATTTTGGAATTTAGAGATAAAATTGTCTTAAAATATGTAAAAGTTGTATAAGTATACTTCTACACCAATGGCTACAAATTTTAGCTACTTAAGAGTTTGGGTAATAACTAGAAGATTTTATGCCTTATGCTCAGTCGTAGGATAAAGTGGGCCAGGTTCATAAAATAATCGATTTGCAAAAAATATTTACATGTACCTAGATATGTTCGCTTTAAAATCGGGGTTGCTTCCTCCTGAAACTAATTGTTAAATACTCGGACGCCAACTTATTTTTAAATATGGAGTAAACAAGTAAACCATTATACAGTAAAGTTAAAAGAAAATTTCTACAATAACAAGTTTTATTACACAATCTATATTTAATTATAAACGGAAATACCTTAATGTTAATGTTAGTAAGGTTATAACCTAATGAATAATTAATATAATGAGTAATTAATGGAATTAAAATACCTTATTCTTGGTCACCCTGTAGATGACCAAATAGCTGCGTGCTGGGTTAGCGTAATATTACTTCAGGGTTGAAATAAATCTGGGTTTGTATTCTTTATAATCCCCAAATAAATAAATTTGTAGGATTAAGGGGTTTTAGAATACCACTTCCCATTAACGAAGGTGATTACCTCACTCTTGATTGATCGTACTAATACCGTAAATTGAATTAACGGTGAAAAGCAACAGTGATAGGTGAAGTTAGAGTAAAAATTAAAAAATAAAAAGTAAAAGTAAAAGTGCCTAAAATGCAAACATTGTAAAATAACTTCAAATAAACTCTCCGTAAAATTGACAGCACATTTAATAAGAAATATTTAACAGAGCAAAAATAGATGCTCTACTACCTTTCAGTAGCACAAAAGGTTTTTGCGCATGAACTTGTCTGAAACTGAATGTGCAAACCATCCTGTTAATATATTAGGAATATTTGTAACTTAAGCTATCCATAGATGTGGGTCTTGCTATTACACATACGTACTTGCAATATTATAATAAAGTAATGTCTCAATCGTGAACCCGGTAGAGCCAGTTAACCTTTATAGAAAGGGAGTGATGTTAAAACGAGCTCCAGGCTTATCGCATCCTTTAGTAAATTATAAATTTTTAGTTCTTTGGCAAACTATTTTATGACAATCTTTTTTTTAATGAGTTTTATTATTTTAAACGCGTTTTCATTTCCCGTCTTCTGAGATTATAATATCTAAAAGTGTTTCATGCTCCGACCCAACTTTTAGAAAATATCCAGAAAAACAAAAATACAAATACCTTTCAATGGTTTATTGAGAGCTTAGGTAGACATACTATTTAAAGGATTTTATTAGATTATCAGATTAAGTATTTACATAAAGCTCATATGATTTTCTGTTAATCTTCTTTGAAAGGAAATACCACGTAATTATAGGAGAAGGCAATAGATATATTTTTATTTTTAAATTAAGTTTAGCTTAGAAAACAGAAGAACGAGTTAGTTATTAGTGAACATTTTGAACATGGTACGGCTACACTGTTCTTTCTTTAATATCCGTTTTTTTTTTGTTAGTATGCTCATGCGTATTGTTAGTTACCTACTTATTTTAGCTTATCTAGATGTTGTGCGTAGACTGATCAGGAGTCCTCCTCTTCAGCGCTGGTCATTCCTTTCTTCTTGGTGTTGCACTGTTTTGTGTAATTGTATGGTTTACAACCATGAGATGTGTGTTTTGGTGTTAAAAAAGAAGAAAAGAAATATTTACATTTATTTGATTATTTGTGCTAATTGTGAGTATTGTTTGTTGGGTGTATCGTGCTGTGTTCGTTTAATCCGATTCGGTTGCCGGTGTCATGCTAGGACGTCATCGAGTAGACGGGAAGATGCGGAGGGCATATGGAGTATTGTCTAGAGACTTCTATTTTCTCGGAGAGGTCGTCAAGGAGTTGTGTTAGGATCGAGGGGGAGGTGGGTGTTTGAATTTTAATTTGGGCATTTTCCGTGCGAGTTGAGGAAATCGGTAGTTGTAGGGAGTTGTAAGGATCTCTCGTTGGGATTGTGTCGCCCAATATTCTTTTGTGTTGTATTGTGAGGGCGTTAGGCTACCTCCAAGGTAACCTGTGTGTGCGTTTAAGTATTAGGCATTCACAGGAAGCAAAAGAGGAGAGGTAATTGGGGTTTGTATTGGTGTATATGGTAGTAAATCCATAACTCGAAAAACTCATAAACTCGGAAATCCATAACAGGGCGTATATATGTTTTGCAGGTGCGTATGTGTGTTTTGTGGTGGGAACCTCTGAATCTACCCCGGAGGGCGCCCAGTAGGTTTGCTCGGATTCTTATCCTGTTTAGTGTTCTTTACACATCGGGGAAGATGATTTTTAAGTAGGTGATTTGTTGTTGAAGTGAGAGTCTTTCTATATTCAGGGTGAGGGAAACATGGCTGTTGGCTAGCTTTGGGAATTTATCTTCGGTGTAGTTAGAATGTCGGAATGTTTGGGTTTTGGAGGGATTCACGGTTCGCCCAGTTGGAGAAGTTCCGGAGGGTTTTATATATGCGACGGGAAGGCGTCCCGCTGTTCCGATTAACCGCCCAGAAGGCGGTATTCCGCAAACTGCGCAACGACTACTACCGTTATCGATAACGATAACGATGACGATGACGATGACGATGACGATCACGATGACGATGACGATGACGATGACGATGACGATGACGATGACGATGACGATGACGATGACGATGACGATGACGATAACGTTATCGATAGCGATAGCGATAGCGATAACGATAACGATAACGATAACGATAACGATAACGATAACACCCATGAATGTATAACCTCCATTTCGAATAATCACTTTTGTACTACTGGTTATGTGGTCGGGCGCTGTAGCATTGCTGCAACTGTTATGTATACCAGATGTAATATATATATATATATATATATATATATATATATATATATATATATATATATATTGTAATGGCTAAATTAATTTTATTTTATTATAACTTTAATTGGCGATAAGTTGAGCACTAATATGTGGATAAAACATTAATTTTTAAATTCAATTTCTACTACATGTGGATTATAAGTTCTAATTATAATTTTATAAATAAATATATCTAATGCGCCGAACTAGCTCTGTAATCTCATTTGGGGATAGGGTTCAATTGTGTTAAACACTTATTTGTTAGCAATATAAATTGAATCTGTGAATATACATGTAAATGATCAAATTGTATTTTATAATAAACAGTTACTATGTGAAACCAACTTTGTTGAGATCTGCACAAAATACGCATGCGTTGCGCACTTAATACTGAAATAAGGTAGCCTGTCAAAAGAATTCTGCAATTGATCCAAATTATTGAGCACAGTTTTAATTTTGTTTGAGGTAAACTTATTAATTTAGATATTGACACGTGAATTCGTACAAACATTTATACATTATTAAAAAAAAATAAGTACAGGACATCAAAAAAATAATCAATGCAAAAGGGTTATGAAAGCGAAATACAACTCACATGTGTTGATGCAAATTCCAAATTATGTCCATGTCGGGTTGGTCTACATTAAACGTTGGACGTAGACTTCCTTCCATAAATCGGTGATACTGCCTCGCGGTCCCAAATATGCTGCTTAACATTCCATAGTTTCATCCAAATCAAATAACTGTGGGCTGTTCTTCATGTGGTAAATACGATGTACTTAATGCTCAAATACTTATAAGCAAGCAGTTTATTTTATTTGTGTTATTTTTAAAATGTCGTATTATTTATTTAATAATTTCTGGGGTTTAAATTTTGTATTTTAAGTTCATGTAGATTTTGTATTCACTTGCACCTTTATTTTAGATTCCGTTGTTGAAGTGAAGATTTATTTTATGATCGTAATCACTAACAACAAAATAAACATTGAATCCAAGATAATTGAAGAATTTATTAACATACAAAAAAAAATTGCATATCACCCGATGTTTACACACGATCTTGAAAAACGAAACAATTTCAATTTTATCGAACAAATGTGATCTGTAACCTTATTTTTAATTTTAGTTGTAGGTTAAAACAATTGTTTCTGATCTCTCAATTCTAGGTCGATCGCGTTTCAATTCCGGTAATGTTTACGAGAATTGTTACTTACATTTTAATACAAATAACATTTAACACTATGACTTGTTAGTCACAAAAATTCAAAAAGTAAGAGTAGCAAGAGTTGTAAGAGAGTGAGAAATCAGGAGCAATTCCTTTTATACATTTGTCCTAGTTACCAAATTTTCAATTTTTTTTTCTACATTACACACAAAAGATTCTAGCTTCTGATTGGTCTAAACAACACTGTAAACTTAAGTAAAACATAAATTATGCTATATCTTTTTTAATACAATTCGGATTTGAATTTTCATTACAGATTTGGAGTCAGGGCAAAATTCCGCAAGCCCTATTTAGCTTCGATAATTTTCTTTCTGACAACTTATAATATAAATTTACTAATATCAAAAAAATCTTACGTCCTACAACTAAACTAATTACATATTTAAATTCCACATAAAAAACTGTATCAGAATACACTTATTTCAACCCATTTTGTTTAAATTTTACAAAATTTTCATCTTCCCATATACAATTTAGGTAGTTAACCTAACTTTACTAACTTTATGTTTATATTACATATTTATAGTTAAATTCCTCGTTGAAATGAGGGAAACCTTCTAATAAATGCTTTTATAATTTATTTTAAACTTATCTTACCCTATAAAAACTATAATTTTGTGAAATTCTTACAAATAATACTTAACCTAACTTTATATAAATTTACTTTTAATTTGTATAATAACTGTCTATAACACTTGAAATGTTCATAAAATGTGTTCTTATGTCTGTCTAACACTAATATTGTCACTTGTATTCCACAGTTCTTAATGTTGTCATTTCACATTTTCACATTGTTTAACTATTTTGTCAATATTTCAATAGAATTTGCAATTTTATATTAAATATCACTCTGCACAGTTGTTGTTCATGTACTTAAATATGTTTTTAAGTCACTATCACTTCTTATGCACGTTTTATATATTTTGTCTTTGAATTACAAATATACTATGTTCGTATTATACCCTTTTTTTCATATTTTAAATAGTTTATGCATTGTACCTAATACTATTCATTCTACATATAATTATAATAATCCATGTGATCAATATATGAGATGTGTTCAAACTGCTACAATTCAATGAATAAAATGCGAAATCACATAAATATGTTACACGAAACAAATCGTACCCATTAATACTAATCATGTTGAACTTTCTCACATGCTACTGGTATAGCTCGATGGTTTTATGAAAATAACAACCATGTGCAAATCCCACAAACCCTGTTTTGTCACAATAAAACCATAATTTTGCACTCGTAACTATATTCTCATTGAAAACGAGCTGTATACTTCCACAAATTTATGTAACTTGCCTACTATATAGTAATTCAAACTCAATCAACTCTAGCCCCTATATTATTCCTAATTCTAATCATCTCAATATATATATATATATATATATATATATATATATATTATATATATATATATATATATATATATATATATATATATATATATATATAATATTCTTTTCTTTACTCGAATATGGTTGTTCGGACCAATTTCCGTGTCTAATTTTAAATTGCTTAATGATTATTTTTCTTTGTTTCTTGAAATAAAATTGGGACTGAACAAGCTTTTTCAATTGTATTTAGGTAACTTAATCAAAAAGAGGTTTGTATTCAGTTTTGTTAAACGAAAGGCAAGCTGAATTATTTTAATTATTTCTTTCTTATAAGTAACTGATTTGATAAGTTTATTAAATTGGCATTTGCAGGCTAAGGTACGTAAGATTTTACGTCGGACGGAAGGGGAATTGTTTGTTTTGGTATTCTAAACTATAAATTACTGTGAGCGCAACTGCAAGTTTAAGACTTGCCCTCGTCAAGCTTATTTTAACTAATATTAATTTTTTTTTTATAAATTTTGGCGACCTAAATGCAAGCTCACGACATGCCCTCGTAAACTTATTCTAATTTATGTTTTATTTTCTTCTGGGGTGAATTGTGGAAATAACGTACATACTGTATATAATTTATTTCGTTTATTATTCATGTTTATATAGCTATGCAGTAATATATGGCTTATTGCCTCCTTTGTTGGGAATTCCAAAAAGGAAATAAATTTACCTTTATTGAGGGAATTGTTCACTTACTTATTATTCCTATTACTTACTTCCTGTTTCAAGCTTTACAGACTCTCCCTCTCTCAAGGAATAGGAACCCATTTTCTGTTCCTTCTTTCGTTAAAGCTTGTGTCGCCTATTTCGGTTTTTTCCTCTCTAACCAAATTCTCACCCCAGCTATATTGCAATCCGAGTGCTCTGTGGTCTTCAGACCATTTGATTGAGTTGTAACCGAGCTCACTCATTTCTCCTGTATTGTGCCCTGTGGTGGTTAGAAACGTGGCAAACTACAAGCTTTTCCATGTGTCCACACTCTGAAGAAGTAGAGTATAGTATTCTACTCGCATATTATAATATCTATTAGCCACTGGGATGAATTCATCTCTTGTGAGTAACAGCTAACATGTTGACTATTACTTGTTCTATAATGACTATTACTCGCTTTCAGAAAGCGACAAAAGTGAAAGCGAAAGTGGAGGATACACCAATACCAGCGAGCGACCCACAATGAAGACAGCAGTTTAATTTGCATCAGGAGAAGGTCAAGATATATATATATATATATATATATATATATATATATATATATATATATATATATAATTGAAAAATTTTATACATAAAAGATTCTCCTGAATAGTTCAAACCCATGTCCTCTCGTTAACTAGACGAGTGCTCCACCAAATCAGCTATAGTCTAGTCAACGAGAGGACATGGTCAATCATTCGGGAGAATCTTATTACGTATATAAAATTTCATATTTACAAAAAATCATAAATGCTAAGTGACTAATTCCATGGCCTAGGAACCGTTGTATGGAAAATAATTGCTCAAGGTCAAATTTAATGCCATTAGTAGTTATAATGTCCCAAAAATTTTCCTCGGCAATAAAAAATGGTCTTTCTAACTTTTGTGGTTATATTGGATTACTTAAACAGAACCATAAAGTTTCCGAAGATGTTGTATATGATCACAAAGAGATTCAGATACAACCAAAAGATCATCAATGAAATTGAATGTAAACTGGCGTAATTCGGGCCCTAAAAGCGTATCCCTAGCTCTCGAAAAACTAGTTTCCTCCCCGGTCGTTTGAAGAAGTATCGCATTGGATCAACATGGCGGAGGTACGCTAAAGAAGGCAACGTTGCCGGTAACTCACTAGCAAGAGTGACAGCCTGGACTCGCGGAACGTCATTTCTCGGTTTCTTTGTTTCAGTACCCGATAACCGTTCTAAACAGGAAAGAGCTCCATTCAAGCTCCGGTCTGGACAGACTCCCCATAATGGCTGGGTGGCAATGGAATATTGACGCATTGTTTCATAGCAAATAACTTCCTCAGACATGGGAGGATTTGTTTCAGGAAATATTGGCTAGCGACAATCTTCCTTCTGGGCGATATCGCATGTTTATTGCGTTCAATGACATGTTTCGTGACCAAAAATACGCCAAAACGCTTCTCTTAAACGAACAGTATTCCCGCCGATCGGCCTCATTTATCAACGCCCAGCTTTGTATACCGGAATCTAGAAGTTTTCCTCTCAAGTAATCATCCCGACAATGATACGATTCTGCAAAGTATTCAAATTTTAAGAAAACAACGGTGCAACCAATGGTTACCGCGAAAAATTAGCCGCTGTAATTTTAAAGGGACCTAATTTTATTAGATAGCGCCAACAAAATACTCGACATTCAGTACCTGAAAAGCTAACATCAGCATTTTGAGAAGGTAGTTTAATTCAGGGGTGTATTGTCATCTCCGTTCACTTTACGCGGGCAGAGATAATAAAGCGTTTACTACAATTTCTAACACTAATGACTGGCATTCAAGAAAATCCGATGAAGATGCTTTGTCCGCAGGTAGGCCCGAACTCTGTTCAACATTTGGACCTACGTTTCCGGTTGTAGTGAGCAGCTTTTCGATGGTCCTCTGCATCACCATGCTTTGTTCGAGGAGAGTTTCCGCAATCTTCCTTGATTCGTACGACCTCCTTTAGATCTTCTAGTTCGGCGTCCTTGGGTACCTGAAGATCCGTTAGCGGTTATATCCATTATCGACACCTTGGTGGCTACCGTACATATGCACTCCAAGAACTTCCGATTGGTCCACAACTCTTTTCCATAAACAAACAAAATTAGTATCATCTTAGTGACATGTACGCAGCTTTAAACCTTCAATAATGGTATTAACCTGAAGGCAAGGTTGCATATTTCATTAACCCATTGTCCGACAAGTATTATGCTTCATTAAAATACTAGAATTGCAAATTTGCAGAAGAGGAAATACATCTATATATATATATATATATATATATATATATATATATATATATATATATATATATATATATAATTAATGTCATTAGCATTGAAAGAAACAAAAGAAGTTTTAGGCTGCTATTAAAATCCAACTACCTGAGAATTTATTGCAAAGTGAGAACCCTAACAACTCGCAAAAATCAGAAATATCGGTTGTATGTTTAACAATTCATTAAAGATTAAGTACTTATTAAATTATTTAAGTAATAATTATTTCTCTAATGCGATTGTAAAATTTCAACCAAATAATGATCGAAACAAGGAAATTTTCTGTGTTTACATTTTTATTTAAATTGAAATGTTATTTAGATTCCTACGTAATACCTGTTGATCTCTATATTACGTCAAGTAAGACCAAAAATCACTTGATATTTAAGCGTTAAGAAAATTTAATTGAACATTTATCGCATTTTCCAACAATAACTTTATTTTGTACTTTAAAATGGATTTTTCCAGTCTGAATTCAATATAAATTTCTAATTTAAAAATGGACAAAGTACTTGAGTTAAATTTAAAAGCCTTGATTAGAAAACGTACTTATCAATGATATTCAATGAACAATTTCAGTTTAATATACTTTAATTAGCATAATACTTAGGGTGAAGGTTTTCTTATGTGTGTAGAGTCAATTTAGATACGTAGGTATGTATCTACATATTATATATATATATATATATATATATATATTATATATATATATATATATATATATATATATATATATATATATATATATATATACATATATATATATATATATATATATATATATATATATATATATATATGTATATAGGTGAGTCAAGATTGATGCGAAGTTTTAAAGAAAACTAGATATATTTATTTATTTTTGTGGGAAATTTGTAGGTCAATTAAGGCTACATTTTTAAAATAATTTCAAATTATAGGATGCTTCAAAAAGAGTAGCATATCAAAGTTATTCTTTAAATGGAATGCCCTATATTTTATCACATTTTTAAATTATGTATGAAAATAAGATAGACCCTATGCCTAAATACAGAGCGTTGGTTTATTTTGATTTTCTGAAATTACAAGGATTTGGAAAAAAATTGTTACTAAACGAAACAAAATTTGTCAAAACTGCTTCAGGATCTCGAAAATAGACTGTTTCGGTTGTATTATTAATACATTCAAACTACATTCCTTATCTCAAATGGAACACGCGGTATATTTTAGATCTGTCAATGACCAATTCAATGATCTTCCAAAAAATACTAGGGTATCTATACTTAAACCTTCAGGTTTCAAAGTTATTGAGTTAATTTTGAAATTTAAGGTTTTTATGGGACTTGCAGGACATAAATATTTTTACAAATAATGTTTGTCAATAAGTTTTTGAATCGAGTAATTAGCAAAGATGTTTCTTATTTTGTCTGTTGTGTAACATACTTAAAATATGTTATGTAAATTGTTATGACAAAAAACGATTACCAAGCTGAATTCTAACATTTCTCCTGTATTGTGCCCTGTGGTGGTTAGAAACGTGGCAAACTACAAGCTTTTCCATGTGTCCTGACTCTGAAGAAGTAGAGTATAGTATTCTACTCGCATATTATAATATCTATTAGCCACTGGGATGAATTACAATGATGGTCTTCAACTCGTATCTCGAAATTCATCTCTTGTGAGCAACAGCTAACATGTTTACTTACTTGTTCTATAATACCGACTATTACTCGCTTTCAGAAAGCGACAAAAGTGAAAGCGAAAGTGGAGGATACACCAATACCAGCGAGCGACCCGCAATGAAGACAGCAGTTTAATTTGCATCAGGAGAAGGTCAAGATATATATATATATATATATATATATATATATATATATATATATATAATTGAAAAATGTTATATACATAAAAAGATTCTCCTGAATAGATTCAAACCCATGTCCTCTCGTTAACTAGACGAGTGCTCCAGCAAATCAGCTACAGTCTAGTCAACGAGAGGACATGGTTCAATCATTCGGGAGAATCTTATTACGTATATAAAATTTCATATTTTACAAAAAATCATAAATGCTAATTCAATAAAATGACAAAGCATTATATATATATATATATATATATATATATATATATATATATATATATATATATATATATATATATATATATATATACAGGTGAATCTTATCTAATCCGCCAAAATTAAAGAAGTACTAGAACTCATCATTCTAAGCAAAAAAGTTCATATGTGCATGGGTCCGGAAATGCTTCGTTTCCGAGATACAGGGTGTCAAAGTTGAAAAAAAAATCGCGTTTTCTTTAATATCTTTCGACTGTTTCGAAATAGTTTCATGAAATTTCGTATACGGGTTTTTTTTGGGATGACAACTTCAAATTTGTGGTCCATTTAGTTGTGGTTTCTAGAGGGCGCCAGCGGCAACCATTTCGACCACTTTAAAACTTTTTTGTGCTACACTGTATGCCATTTTCGACTAAAAAAATCGATTCTCCTGTCTTTTCTGCTACAAAAAGGTATACCTTAGTGAAGTCGCTAGGAGCAACCCTTTCCGAGAAAAATCCAACATTAAAAAAAGAAAAAGAAAAAAAATTAATATTAAAAGTATACATGTTGTATGTCTAGGCATTCTATCGTATTTAATTATGGATTTTTTTATTAAAATTTTATTATCAATGAACGCAAAGAGACAGATAAGTACATAAGTAAACAAGTAAGTTACTTAGTAACAATTAAAAATTCCTAATGATAAACCTGTCAAAAAAATACCCTCCGAAAATGTGTATGCATCATGAGTTTTAAAAGCGTTTTTCTCGGAAAGGGTTGCTCCTAGCGACATCACTAAGATATACCTTTTTTTAGAAGAAAAGATAGAAGAATCGGTTTTTCTAGTCCAAAATGGCATACAGTGTAGCAAAAAAAATTGCTACGATTTAAAGGGGTCGAAATCATTGCCGCTGGTGCCCTCTAGAAACGACAACCAAATGGATTCACCCTGTATATATATATATATATATATATATATATATATATATATATATATATATATATACAGGGTGAGTCAGTTTTTTGTAGACAAACTTTAACAGGAGATAGAACACATGTTTCTAAAAAGAACAGTTCCTCTAAACATATGTCGTAGAAGGCTTCGTTTCGGAGATACAGGGTGTTGAATATAATTTTTTTTTCTCAAATTTTCATTATAACTCATAAACGAATGCTTAGATTTTTTTCATGTTGGGGGGATAATGTCTATTAATTAAGGGGCATAAAAGAAGCGATAAGAATGTTCACAAACTTGCACAGTGGCGGAGTGGAGGGGTGCTCAACCCTTTCATAAACAGAACTTCTACGCCAATGACTATTTTTAAAAACTGTTATTTTCATTATCTACATACAGTTTAACAAAATAATGTACCTTTTCTGTTTCGAAATTCTGTGCGTTTCCGAGTTATTTTGATTTTAGTGTTTGATGTGGTACTAAGTTAAGTAATGTACTTTATGTGAATAATTGAATATAAAGTTTTAATAAAAAGATATAATAAAACATTTAGAGCCATTTTAGTACCTAACGATCGTTTCTTTAAAATTTCAAATACATTTTCATTTATAAATAGGTAGGTTATCGGTTTTTTAGTATCTATTGTTATTATCCTCGTATAAAAAGAAATGCATAATTATTATTGTTACGCGGTCAATACCTTCTGTATGATTATGTATGTATTAATTTCGCCATAAACATGTATGTAGTTTTTAAGTGAGATTCTAATAAGTTATAGACCGCTGCTCACTTGCTCTCATTAAAGAGCCGCAACTGTATCAAGCGATACTTAAGTACAAGACTTTTGTAAATTGAAATCTGTTTAGTACACTAATTTTAACAATCCTTATTTATTATTGTAACAATACTTAATTAATAATTGTGAAATTAATAAGAATTCTTAGCAATACCGATTTATAAATAAATAACAATAACACTAGTATAATAAAATTAGACACTTTGTTCGAAATGTAAACCGTTCTTTTCAATACTTCAATACGTCTTAAGTTAATTAAATGATGCACCCTTATTTCATTGCAACAAAATATGATACTCCTTGGAAAACAAGTAAGTATTAAATTTTATATTTTGAAACGACAGTTTGACTTTTTACAAACACTTGCTTCATCTTGAATAATTTCACTGTTATTAATTATTGTTTTTAAGTTCAAAAAGTTATTCCATTTGATTTGCCAGCTTTTAATTGGTGTAACATGCCGTTTACATAAAGTACATTACTTAACTTAGTACCACATCAAACACTAAAAATCAAAATAACTCGGAAACGCACAGGAATTTCGAAACAGAAAAAGGTACATTATTTTTGTTAAACTGTATGTAGATAATGAAAATAACAGTTTTTTTAAAAATAGTCATTGGCGTAGAAGTTCTGTTTATGAAAGGGTTGAGCACCCTCCACTCCGCCACTGTGCAAGTTTGAACATTCTTATCGCTTCTTTTATGCCCTTAATCAATAGACATTATCCCCCAACATGAAAAAATCTAAGCATTCGTTTATGAGTTATAATAAAAATTTGAGAAAAAAAAATTATATTCAACACCCTGTATCTCGAAACGAAGCCTTCTACGACATATGTTTATAGGAACTTTTCTTTTAGAAACATGTGTTCTATCTCCTGTTAAAGTTTGTCTACAAAAACTGACTCACCTGTATATATATATATATATATATATATATATATATATATATATATATATATATATAGAGTATCTCAACAGATTATTGTAGTCAACAATGAAGAGCATCTTGTAAAACTATTTTTGTGATGGCCCATTTTTCGAGCAGTACACTAAAGTGTTTTTCAATTATTTAGTGATAATGTTGAAAATCATAGAATTTTGTAACTTTTTTTGAATTTGTCACAATAGGGCTTATAAAATAAGTTAAGGCAATGTCATAATTCACAGAAAAACAAAAATGAAGCAATGCTAATTGCAATAAAACTGTGAAGCTATAGGTTTGGTGACACAAAACAACATTTTGGACTATAAAAGTGTAACGCTTGATAGTTGTTGAACAGCTCAACTATAAGCTTTAAAATGGAATTAAAGAACATAATGAATTACTAATTTTATTATTCCATAATAATATTACAAAATGCGACACGGTCTGTCAAACCTTGCGGTCGTAAGCTTTGATGTAAGCACAAATGATATGGTTCACATTTATGTTTGCCTATAACTCTTTGTATTGGCAGATCTACTTGTACCGCAATCTGACGAACACTTACGTGGAGATTTTCATCTAAACTTAACATAACTGTTAACTCGTTTTCTTCGTTTGCAACAGTACTTTTTTACATATTTTTTTTGTGTTTGACATTTTCTGTGTCTTCAAAGCGTTCTCGAAGAAGTTGAAACGATTCAGGTCTTAGATGTTTAGCTAAAGGGTGTTTTTGTTCATTAATCCTGGATGACAACAAACATTTCCTTTCAGCTTCTCCCAAAGCACACATATTAATCAATTCTTCTTTTGAGAAATTCATCGCCACTAAGTAAATAACCAGTTATTAACGAAGTTACTATGCAGATAAATATCTCTCAATTCTTGACGAATTATTGATAAAATGATAAGTGACATTCATTTGTTAATTTGTTAAGAAATAGGAAGAGACGAGTGAAAACCATGCCACTATGATTCATTGCGTTCTTTAATTCCATTTTAAAGTTTATAGTTATGCTGTTCTACGAGTAAGTGTTTATTAAGCGTTGCTCTTTTATAGTCCAAAATGTTGTACTGTGTCACAAAACCGTATAGCTTCACAGTTTCATTGCAATAAGCATTGTTTAATTTTTGTTTTTCTGTTAATAATGACATTCTCTTAATTTATTTTATAAGCCCTATTGTGACAAATTAAAAAAAATAGCAAAATTTTACAATTTTCAACTTTATCACTAAATAATTCAAAAACATTTAGGAATGGGTAGTACAAAGTGAGTATCTATTGAAAGCCCGGAAAATAACACTGGGTAAAATGGACCACCCTGTATATGTAGAGAAAAGAGTTTGTAATTTGAATGTAGAAGTTAAAACAAGACACATTGGAAATATAGTCCAAAATTTGACTCCGATATATTTCAAGATGGCGGAATAGGAGCCTATTTATTTGACTATAATTCTACATAGAAACGTCAAAACTTAGGATCTGTTGGTCGTAGACCCATATTAGTACCTTAAATTATTTTGCTCATCATTCAACAGATAATTCAGATATATAAAAATATATAGAGCGTTCCATTAAAAAAAACACAAGTTTAGTATAGTGCTCGAACATAGGCCTTAGTGTATATACAAATCATTTTTAGAAGATGCTCTTCGTGATTGATTACAAGAATCTGTTTAAGGATTTTTTTAATCAACAGTGTAAGCGTAAACTTCCACCCCCAAATCGTTGGGACACACTGTGTATCTGCGCGCTTTGTAGTTTAATTGTAATTCATACCATTTTGTACCTTCATTTCAACTTTTATAAATAAAATAGTACCCAAATGAACCCTAACAAAGATTAAGCCTACATGTAAAGCACATTCATAAAATATTTATATTTTTATTCATATGTTATGCTTCCTGCCAATTTTCAATTACACAACTTTCTAATAGTCACTGGAAATGTATAATTATAGGCACCTCTATACAGGTAGTTCCTAAATTATTAAAATACTTACCTTTTTTGGGTTTTTTAATGGTGTATTTTAAATTATACAATCTAAACGTTTCGATAACACTTACAGTGATCTTCGTCAGTAGTAATATCTATTAAAATGGTTAAAGATGTGGCAAACAATTCTGTCAAAGTTGAAAAATTGAAACTTAAACATCAGCCTGCTATTGATATAGCAGTTTGAGAAACGTATAATGCCAACTATAGAATTCAATTTTACTGAGAAATAACTAGGTCATTAAAAATTAAATATTGTTAAACTGTCTTAAAGATGACAAATCAGAACACACTCTAACGGCGAAAGCTATTAAAGAAAAATGTCAGACAAAAAAAACATTTAACATAATTTAATCAAGTTAAATCTGGATTATTATATTTGATGTCATGATTATATTTGTGAATGCTTCTATCATTTTGAAATTGAAGTTTTTCACAACTTTACTCTTACATCATAACTTGATTAAATTTTGTTAAATGTGTTTTTTGGCTGACAATTTTCATTGTTAGCTTACTTTACAAATTTTGGCTAAATTTCACCAAGATCGGCCAGACACAAAGGTAGACGCAGACACAGATAAGGACACGGATACAGACACAGACACAGACACAGACACAGATACAGACACAGACACAGACACAGACACAGACAAAGACACAGACATAGACACAGACACAGATACAGACACAGACACAGACATAGACACAGACACAGGCAGACACAGACACAGATACAGACGCAGACACAGACACAGACACAGACACAGACACAGACACAGACACAGACACAGACACAGACACAGACACAGACACAGACACAGACACAGACACAGACACAGACACAGACACAGACACAGACACAGACGAAGACACAGGCACAGGCATAGGCGCAAACACAGACGAGTCACAGACATAGACACAGACACAGACACAGACAGAGACACAGACAGACACAGACACAGACCCAGACGCAGACGCAGACACAGACACAGACACAGACACAGACACAGGCACAGGCACAGACACAGACGCAGACGCAGACGCAGACGCAGACGCAGACGCAGACGCAGACGCAGACGCAGACGCAGACGCAGACGCAGACGCAGACGCAGACGCAGACGCAGACAGACGCAGACGCAGACGCAGACACAGACACAGACACAGACACAGACACAGACACAGACACAGACACGACACAGACACGAGACAGACACAGACACAGACACAGACACAGACACAGACACAGACACACACACAGACACAGACGCAGACGCAGACGCAGACACAGACACAGACACAGACACAGACACAGACACAGACACAGACACAGACACAGACACAGACACAGACACAGACACAGACACAGACACAGACACAGGCACAGGCACAGGCACATATACAGACACAGACACAGACACAGACGCAGACGCAGACGCAGACGCAGACGCAGACGCAGACGCAGACGCAGACGCAGACGCAGACGCAGACACAGACACAGACACAGAGACAGACACAGACACAGACACAGACACAGACACAGACACAGACACAGACACAGACACAGACACACACAGACACAAACACAGACACAGACACACACGGACACGGACACGGACACGGACACACACACACACACGGACACGGACACACACGGACACACACAGACAGACAGACACAGACACAGACACAGACACAGACACAGACCAGACCCAGACCCAGACAACGGCACAGACACAGACACAGGCACAGACGCCGGCGCAGAACGCAGACGCAGACGCAGACGCAGACGCAGACGCAGACGCAGACGCAGACGCAGACGCAGACGCAGACGCAGACGCAGACACAGACACAGAAGCAGACGCAGACGCAGAAGCAGACGCAGAAGCAGACGCAGACGCAGACGCAGACGCAGACACGCAGACGCAGACGCAGACGCAGACGCAGACCAGACAGACAGACGCAGACGCAGACACAGAACAGACAGACGCAGACGCAGACGCAGACGCAGACGCAGACGCAGACGCAGACGCAGACGCAGACGCAGACGCAGACGCAGACGCAGACGCAGACGCAGACGCAGACGCAGACGCAGACGCAGACGCAGACGCAGACGCAGACGCAGACGCAGACGCAGACGCAGACGCAGACGCAGACACAGACACAGACACAGACACAGACACAGACAGACACAGACACAGACACAGACAGACACAGACACAGACACAGACACAGAACACAGACACAGACAACAAGCACAGACACAGACACAGACACAGACACACAGACACAGACACAGACACAGACACAGACACAGACACAGACACAGACACAGACACAGACACAGACACAGACACAGACACAGACACACAGACACAGACACGACACAGACACAGACACAGACAGACAGACACAGACACAGACACAGACACAGACACAGACACAGACACAGAAGCACAGACACAGACACAGACACAGACAGACACGAGACACAGACACGACACAGACAAGACAGACAGACACAGACAGACACAGACACAGACACAGACACAGAACAGACAGACAGACAGAGACAGACAGACAGACAGAACAGATAGACAGACAGAACAGACAGAAGACAGAACAGAACAGAGACAGAACAGAGACAGAACAGACAGACAGAGACAGACAGACAGAACAGATAGACAGACAGACAGACAGACAGAAGACAGACAGACAGAAGAACAGAAGACAAAAAACAGACAAAACAGACAGACAGACAGAACAAACAGACAGACAGACAGAACAGAAAGCAGAGACAGAGACAGAAGACAGACAGACAAGAGACACAGACGACAGAGACAGACAACACACACACACACACACACACACACACACACTCACATGCCCGTCGCGCACGCTCGTGGGCGTGTGTTGTTTAATCCATAAAACATTGTGAAATATAATTTAAATTTAAATTGATTACATCTTTGTATTTAAGTAATATAAGAAAGCACTACGTAGAAATGTGCCCCTCTGTAGCAGAGACTTGGTTAACAGCATAGTATAACTTTCTGCCATTGATAGGTGATATAGTTTATTATATTCATCGGAGGTAGTAATGCAGTTACTTCTGAACTGAGTAAGGTTTGTTACTGAAGTCTTAATGTATGTCACATGGAACACAAACTATATTAAGTAATCAACTAAACTCATACTTATATTGTATATCTAAACGTATCATGTTACAATTATGAGAGCTGCTGCAAATATCCCATACAGCTAAAAGTAAACAGTATATATGATCTACCAACAATTTTTTTAATACACTTACCTGAAAAACCATAATGAAAAATACAAATCCCTTTACCAAACTCATTTTGGCTTTCAGGTAATTCAGCAGTTTCCCCGAACACCCCTCCTTAAAATGCGTCTCACACTTAGGATCTTCACAACAGGTTTCTGGAATATCGGAAGACTTCCAATCTTCTTTTCCATTAGCCCCACAGCATTTAAACTAGAAAAATTATTGTCACTTTAGTTACGCTTACATTTTGAATATAAGTTTACTTTAGTTTGTAGGGTATCTAATGCCATTTTTATCCTAGGATCTCCTAGAGATGCATCGATAGATGACATTAATCCTTTGGTTATATAATCTTCATTTTGTTTTGCGTTTTTTGAAAATACATTAGATGTAGCTGCTCCAACAATGATTAGTAATAAAAAAATTATGATGCTTCCAATTAAATACTAATATAAATAGGATGGTAGTGTGTTTAGTATAAAAAAAACTAAATTCACTTACAGGGACGAGAAGAATCTTTATCGTCATTCCGTAGTAACCTAAAACACCAAGGCCAAATATCAAAGCACCGAGCAAACTAACGTATGTACCAATGTTTGCAGCTGCTGGAAATTCCGTTTTGACGGTCGCAAAGTATTCGCTTGCTGTTGTACTGACAAGTATTCCTACTATTAGAAGCACAAAACCTGCAACCTAAATTTAAATAAAGTTATGTGAAGTTACACGACGTTATTGAGGTAATGATGTGGATGAAAGTTTCATAAATAAATAATGTATATTACCATATAAATTTTAGTGCTAATGCAAAACAGTAATTTGACTGGAAGTTTCGCAAATTTAATTACAACACACATATCAGGAAATATAATATCGTTTGACGTCAAAATGATTTGACAGTATTTGAAATAGAATAAAACAAGGCAATCACGTTGCTGGCTTCAAAAAATATAGACTTACAAATACAAATACATCGTAACTAAAACTTTGAAAATGGAGTGTTTCGAAAAGTGCATTAAAGATAGTATTATCTTGTCTAAAACCAGCAGATACAGTAACCACTACGTGCTGGTTTGTACGTGCTGCTTTCTTTCTATGTTTAGCTCATTTTATAAACAATTAAGGCAACCTACAACAGTTACAATTGTAACACTGTTTAGTGTATCTATGTATATATATATATATATATATATATATATATATATATATATATATATATATATATATATATTGAAAGAGGTGGCGATTACTGGGAAACACTTTGGTTAATCTAATCTAACTCCACACACTCGCTTAGATACACTAATAACTGAGTTTAGCGTGGAACCAATTATCAGAATTAATAAAACTAAATGTAGCTCCTATGGGAAATAAATCAAAAGTAATATATCACTTGTATATAGCACTAAATAGTAGCAACGTACTTCAATAATCAAATGTTAAACAAAGAATGATAACCTAAATGCACCCCCAAATATTCAAAGCATATAATCTCTAAAGTAAAAAAAAATGCCCTCAAAATAAGAAAAAGCATTTCAACCATTTAAATAATAATAAAACTCAGTATCTGAATATCTAGCAATTTTTACCTTCCAGCCTATGTATACATATGTAGGTATGGAATGTTATTCACTAATGCTAAATCCACTTATTACCATATTTTACAACGTTTGATAAAGTTTCTCCAAGATCGGCCATGATGTATATGTGTGTGCGTGTGCGTGGGCGTGTGTGTGCGTGCATGCTTCCGTGCGTCCTTGTGTGTGGGTGTGTACGGGTCTGTGTCTGTGCGTGTCTGTGTCTGTTTCTGTGTGTCTGCGTGTGTCTACGTTTGTCTACGTGTGTACGTGAGCCCGCGTGTGTTGTCACGTGCCTACCTGTCTCTGCGTGCGTGTGTGTGCGTGAGCGAGTGCGTGTGAGAGTGCGTGCGTGCGCGTCTGTGTATGTGTTTGTGTGTGCCTGTGTCTGTGTATGCCTGTGTGTCTGTGTCAGTGTCTGTATCAGTGTTTCGGAATGTGTGTCTTTGCCTGGGACTATGAGTGTGTGTGTGTGTGTGTGTACGAGTGCGTGTGTGCGCCTTTTTGTGTGTTGCCTGCGTGTGGGCCTGTGCGTGCGTGCGTGCGTGCGTGCGCGCGTGCGTGCGTGCTCCCGTGCGCCCGTGTGTGTGGGTGTGTACTGGTCTGTGTCTGTGCGTGTCTGTGTGTATTTCTGTGTGTCTGGGTATGTCTACGTGTGTACGTGCGTCCGCGTGTGTTGTCACGTGCCTGCCTGTCTCTGCGTGCGTGTGTGTGTGTGAGCGAGTACGTGTGAGTGCACGTGCGTACGCGTCTGTGTTTGTGTCTGTATGTGTGCGTGTCTGTGTCTGTGTTTGTGTGTGCCTGTGTCTGTGTATGAGTGTGTGTCTGTGTCAGTGTCTGTATCAGTGTTTCGGAATGTGTGTCTTAGCCTGGGACTATGAGTGTATGTGTGTACGTGTATGTGTGTGTGTGTGTGTGTGTGTGTGTGTGTGTGTGTGTGTGTGTGTATGTGTACGAGTGCGTGTGCGCGTGTCCGCCTCTTTGTGTGTTGCCTGCGTGTTGGCCTGTGCGTGCGTGCGTGCGTACGTGCGTGCAAGCGTGCGTGCGCGTGTGTGTGTGTATGTCTGTTGGCTCCGTAAAGAAAGGGGTCCAAGATATTTGTTTGGTACGATGCACACCAAACATTAACTTTTGGACTATCGCGTTCAAATTCATTAAAGGTAGTGGATTTTTCAGAGACCCATATTCTGCAATTATGTTTATTACGAATTCCGCTAATATGAAACGTTGGCGCGTCAGACATAATTCACAACGGATTAGGTTCATTCCTAGTAAAGTTTTGGATACCATGAGTCATTTCTCATAATCTGACTCGTACAATTTTTGATAGGTCTGGTTTATATGGAGCTAGTGTTAACATTTTTAGACTCCTTTGAACGTGACTTAGAAATTTCTAAAATTCCAGCAGTGTTTCTAATTGAAATTCTGTGATTGTTAGCTTGTAGTGCTTAATTAGCAGACATCAACTATTCCAACAGAGAATCTCCATTGCTTGGGTTTTTTTAGGTGAGCTATGTAACCAGTTTCGAAAAATTGTACTTGCCATTTTTTAATAATATTCATAGAAGGGGGATTTTTACCAAATATCCTCCTTGTTCGAGTGGTAGATTTACTTTCTGTGTATATTAATACTGGTTGAGCTTTTTCTGTCACTGCGTAAATCATTTTTAAAGCGACTGAGTATATTAAATGTTTTTATGAATTGTCAAATTTGCTGGTTTTGTTTTCATGTCCCATTGTCGGAGTTAAGGGTTGACTTATTTTACTACCTATGTATCAAATTATGTTTAAATAAAGGAAAACTGCAGTGTTACCTGAATGCCCAAATATATTTGTTGCTAAGAAAAGAAAAGATATGAAAGTATACATTTTTGAACACAAGGTGAATCCCTCTTTTGAATGCCATCGAAATATACAGAGCTTTCCATTTTAAATAATAAATATTTTTTCGTTTTAATTTAACCAGCATTAGTAAAACAGCCTGTATTGTTGGGATAAAATTTGAACAAATTTTAAAGAAAACTATTGGGTAAACGAATACAATTAGTGAAAACCCCATCTCTTTAGAGCAATTAATAAGCTGTGCATTTACATTTATAATATATCACTCTTATTTGGGACACCCTGTATTTCACTGGAAACAGAAACTACAATTATTAGAGTTGACACAAGTATTCCATATCTCTAAGAGTAAACAGTGTACATTATCCAACAATCCTTTTTAATATACCTACATGAAATCCATAATTTTATATATATATATATATATATATATATATATATATATATATATATATGTATGTATGTATACACAAATCTTTATTAATTTCATTTTGGGTCAAGGGTAATCCAGTAGTTCTCTGAAAATCCTTCAGTAAAATGTCATTTAGTATCATACAACATTCTGAGATATTGATCAATGTTCAATCTTCTTCACCGTTTGCTCTACAGCATTAAAGTAGAAACATTGTCACTTTAGTTATATTTATATTTCAAATGTAAGCTTACATCAGTTTGTAGGGCATCAACAACTTGCTTTGACCAAGTGAATATAAAAATTACAAAGATTGATTGTATTTTACGTTACATAAAAATACGTTATGTGTAACCACTGCAAGAATTATTAGTACCACAAATCGTTATATCACGTTTCTACAGGAACTTTAAGTGCGGTTTGGATGAAACGCTACGATACACTGTACAGGGTATCCCATTTTCGGCTTGTTTGCAGGGCATCTTCCTTATTTTTAAAGATTCAAGGTTGCAGTTTTTGGCCACAGTCTGCTACTTTTTTGTGAAATTAATGATGACACCAGTAGACTTTTCATAGCCCTTTTGGTTTCTGAGATAAAGGGTGGAATTGAAAAGTGTCACTTTTGAGGCACCCCTCGTAACTTAGTAATGATTAAACTTATTGAAGAAGTTAAAATGTATTCCTATAGACTTGTTTCCGCAGAATCCGTTGGCGTAATTAGTTTTTTTCTAAACCTTCCGTTTTTTAGTTATGAAGCAAACATGTTTTCTAAATGGAACACCCTGTATATTATTTCTTATAAGTATTAGGCGTAATGTAGGATTTCCAATAGTATAAATTGTATACAATTATTTTCAAAAACAAGCTCAGAATTTAAAGTTTTCTAAAAATTTATTTTGAGTCCAATTAGTAGGTAGTAGGTTCTGGCTAATTTATTTGGAACAAAAAAGCAAAGTGTTAAAAACTTTGAGGTTTTGTCCGTTTTTGATTATTAGTAACACATTGGTGTTGTTTTGGTGTTTCTATTTTACTATATTCTAATTTAATTTATTATTTTACAATAATGGCGGTTTACGAAAATAATGAAAAGTTGTATTGGTTTGTTTTATGCAATCTAATGAAAATCCTCAAGAAGCTTCAGAATTATATTTACAAGGGTAATGTATTTCGAGCTCTACCGTTATGGATAATGTCTTAGGAGTTCTTTTTGTTCATATTAGATATCCAGAGAGACGGCATTCTTTCCCAGACTTATTTGCCCGTCTCCAATCGAATTTAGTAGAACACGGGTCATTTATCAAGCCCCGTCCTAAGTCATACACCAAACAAGCTAGAGAGAGAGAGATAAAAGAAATAAACGTATTGGGTTATGCAGAAGCCACCCGTTCACCTTCTTGCAAAAAAATAGAGGAAGGAAGTCCGATGCTCAAATAGTTGTTGAAAAAATATAAGTATTATCCCTATAAATTCCACATAGTTCAGCATTTGTACCCCGGCGATGTATAAAATTTATATTTTTGAAAATTCCACATTATACCTAATAAATATAAGAAATAATATACAGGGCGTTCCATTAAAAAAACATGTTTGCTTCATAACTAAAAAACGGAAGTTGTTAGAAAAAAACCAACTACGCCAACACATTCTACGGAAAAAGTTCTATGGCAATACGCTATAACTTCTTTTATATAAGTTCAAAGATAATTTAAATACGAGAGGCGCCTCAAAATTGACACTTTTTAATTCCGCCCTGTATCTCAGAAATCAAAGGGGCTATGAGAATTCTAATGCCGCTATATTTAATTTCGCGAAAATGTAGCACTGTCGCGAAAACGGCAACAGTAGCTAAGATTGGAGACTTTTGGAACACACCACATTTCCAAGGTCCCACATTTCCAAGGTTGCCACAAAACCAAGGTCCCCACCGTGCCAAGGTCAAAAAAGCGCAATGTGAGACCCAAATGCATATCATTACCACAAAATCAGGGTCACAAACCCCGCTTTCCTGTTCCACTACTACAAGGCCATCACTGTGACCTACTTTAAAACCACGCTTTCCTGTGCCACAATTACAAGGCTATCCGTGTGACCTAATTACATATCATTACCACAAAACCAAGGTCCCAAACCCCGCTTGTCTGTTCCACAACTACAAGGCTATCCGTGTGACCTAACGTGCTTTCCTGTTCCACAATTACAAGAACATCCGTGTGACCTGGTTGCTACTCTATACCCCACTTGTATGTTTGTTGCTCACTTGTATGTTTTTTGCCCACTTGTATGCTTTTTTGCTCAACCTCACTTTTTACCAAAATAAAAGAAAACGATATGTTAATATATTTAATTAATGTAGAAACATGTACAAATGTATTACTCAGATATCTGATTTTCTTTAGGAATAAAACATTTTGATTTAGTACAAGTGCAGAAGGTCCTCTCCACTTCCGTTTCAGTACATCTGCGCGGACGTGGTGCGAGGAGCTGAGAATACGTGCAATGTGGTGCCCATCGTAGATGTTCCTGTAACGGATTGACATCTGGCTGCCATCGGTTTATTCTAACCCCACACATGAAACATTCAACCGTATCGTCTGAAGATGTGGAAATGAATCCTGCTGCAGCAAGCGATGAGGGTGAGTGAACTCCAGACCATGTTCGATACGTTAGTAATCGTTTATCGAAACAGTTGTAATACTGAGGATAATAAAAGTTTGGGTCACATACGTTAACATCAGCGAAAACAGTATGATACTGGCAGGAAATAATGTATTCTATACAATATGTACAATATATACAACATATATACAATATGTACAATATATACAATAGATAAAATAGATACAGTAAAAAAGACTACTAGCTAACACCTCATCACACAGTATACATGAGTCATCATCGTATACATCGTATAACTGTGTGAGAGGCGCCCTACACGACGAGCACCAATAATATTCGTGCGACAGGTGGTATCGCGCAGTCCAGCGCTCCATATGCATATGATGGTCCACTACGCGGTAATCTCCTGGTTTCAATCGGGCGAAACAGCAATGACACAAATTCATGTAGTCCACCAGATGGTAGCGAACATATATTGATACAATGTGGGCATATGCTGTTACACGGCTTGCCGAAAAGTGCTCGCGTATTACCTTGCTCAATTCGGTATACCACGCTGAATTCCACTGAACCAGTTCATAATTATTTCGTAGCACTTTGGTTATGGAAGCCGGTAGTATTCCTTCCTTTTCAAAATTTACCCAGTTCGGAATTAATTGACATGTCCGTCGCGTACTAATTTGAAATAGGGTTTGTGGTTGGTACATTGTAGGAGTCTTCCAATCGTCTTGCACTGGAGTAACTGACATAGTGAAGATCGGTAACTATGGTATATGTAAAAAAACCCCTCCCTTTAAGTATACGAATAATACTGAGTGGGGGTATGTAACCTTGTGTAGAGAACTTGTTGTGGCAAAGTGGAACAACCTTGGAAATAAGTATGCCTAGGAATCCTTGAAGTAGCGGTGAATACAAGGTTGGAAAAAAAACAGCCTTGAACGAAAAGAAAACCTTGAAAAGGTGTAACTGACAAGACCGCTAAAGCAATGTGTGGTATAATCGTGAAGGTCACGTAAGTAGCCTTGAGGAGGTACATAGGGGGAGAGTGTCATATATAAAAGAGAGGGAATGTATGTAAAGCCAGTATCGTATATAATGGATAACATCGTACGTCAAGCCATAGAAAAGGCGAAGATTATCGGTGCTATAAGTTCAAGTAAATATTGCGATATTTTGCTTAATAATGTGCATTATTTCTTAAATAAAAGTAAAACAAAGTTTGTTAGTGTCGGTCTATCACCCAAATTTGGATTTGAGCCAGTCGTAAAACTCGGTGGATCGAAGAGTGGTGGAGTGGTGTTTGACAAGCAGGAATGGCGTATACTTATGGATAATCAAGGGTGATTACTAATTATTTCTACAGTCCTGAAGGAACATGGCTACCTACCAAACTGGGATCGAAGACTGTCTCGTACGAAAATATTAACAAGAAAAAAATTATACGCCTCTGTGATAGTGACGAAATTGATGTCTATCTAGGATGGGAGTCTATAGAACAGTTATGGAAGCTTTTGAAGATAATATATTACCGATTGGAGTTGGCAGATACTGTGAACTTTCCAGAGTTTTATAAAAACCTAATAAAGTCGGCAGCGGTAATTCCTGAATGTAACATTCACCAAGTTATAGGTCCATTGCATGATGTATTTGAGGTCAACATAGCCTGCCTTCTGGAAATGGAAGAATTTGCCAAGGAGAAACTATATATGGATATGGATCTTGCCAAACCTATAACTGAAAGGGGGTAACGCGTGTAGTCAATAGTGGATAGTATTAGATGTTAGTCAATATGTGGATGTGTTATAGTGCGGAGTCGTGGCCTAAAGCTGTAGATTGTGTTAGTGCAGTCCAAAGACTAATATGCCAGTTACAATCATTAGAATTCGATGCTGATCATGAAAAAGTGTATGGAATGGGTAGATTTAGTGATGACTATTTAAATAATCTAGTTAATAAGTATGGGGAGGAATACGCCTTTGTGAAAATACTTAACATCGCATGTAGATGATATAGAGTGTATTTGTTGTATAAAGCGATTAATAGAAGACCTTAAAGAAATATCATTGGAGCAATTTATACACGAAATAGAAAGATATTTACCGAATTTTGAGCCATCAGATGACGACTCACCCAGTGAAGAAGGTGTGCATTAATGAGTCCAAAACGTAGTTCACTACATAGTAGTATGGAGTTGGCGCACAGACATGCGCGAAAAGGAGAATGGGAACAAATAGCTAGAGATTCTGCACGATTTAAAAAAGAATAGATGACTGGTAATATAATTTCACCAATTCTCGAAAAACAGCATCGTGAATGTGTGTTTGTCAGACGCTTTAGTAGTATGTAGTGATGTATATGTATAGGATAGTATTAATAAAAAAAGTAAAAAAAGATCTGTTTATTGCATATTAATATTACAGTATATATAATTAAGGTTAATTAGCGTATTACACAATGTCTTTGGTAGAAATCCAGGAGTTGTGAGAAGTATCAAAACCCAACCACTTAACGAGAGCTTTATTCCCTTGACGTCGGATGACACGTTCAACTAGATGAATGTCTGGATGTTTAACACTTTGTAGTTCGGGCTCATAGAACCGACCTTGAATCTCTTCATCTCGACTATCACGTAATGTGTAGGTGAGTGGGCTTGAACGTTTAACTGTTGATATTCGAAAGACTTCGTAACTCCAATTAGGTGTGTACCCCTTAGAGAATATGCTTCTATGTTTGCTAATGCGTACATGTTCCCCCACTTTAAATTTAGGTGTTTTACGGTCAAGAATTTTTTGACATTTTAAATGTTTTGAAATAGATGCACTATTTTTTTCCGATACATCTACCGGTTTGTATCCAGTTGTTCTATGCTTTCTTGAATTATACTCGGCGACAATGTGCGGTAATATTGATAGCCACTTATAGGATCCTTGCATGCTGAAGGTTTTCCACATTATTGCTTTAAGGGTGCGATTTACACGTTCGACTATACTACTTTTCAAGGTGGAATAACTACTGTAATGATTGATATTAAATTTTTTCATTACTTTTTTGAATTCAGCATTATAGAACTCAGTTCCCATATCAGTTTGTATATGTGTAGGTATCCTTTTCAAACCAGACAAAAGTTTATCCATTACATCCGCGACCAGTTTACCATTCTTGCGTTTGATGGGAAAAGCCCAAACATATTTAGAGAATGCATTTATTATTACTAAAATGTATCGAAATCCTTTATTCATCCGAGCATATGGTATCATTTCCACTAAATCAGCTTGAAATAGATCATTTAAACCTTTTAGTACAACACAACGCCGCGGAAAATTTCTTCTTGCAGGTTTGTGCAGTTCTTCGACAACATCGGCTTTACTCATTTTTTTGTGCTTTGGATTTTACTACGGACTCTACGTTGAATATCGTTGCAGTTGAAAACTTTACAAACGTCGGCATGGTTACACGAATTACATCGTTCCTCTTAAGAGGTTGACCAATTACATCCTTTGCCAGCTCAAATGTTGTACCATCTATGTTAAGCTCAAAAGTTGGATGACTCCACCTGCAATGTACTATAGTACCGTCGTTACAGGGATAGGTATATTGATCACCTACGCCGGTAGATATACTAATTGTCTTCTTTGTGGCGATTCCAGAAAATGATATGAAAGTTTCATAAGACAGATCGCTATGATGAACAATATGTTTCCCAAATTTATCCACTGTCATTTGATGATGAAGATGGCCTCCAAATTTATCTATTGGCATCACTGGTGGACATATAGTACTATCTTTAGTGATAGTCGTAGTAACAATGAAAGTAAATAACTATAGTGGTAGGTTTATAACAAGTTCTGTTACTTTATTACTTTTGCGTTACGTAGTTCATCAATTATATATATTATTTCGTTGTGATTGCTAGTATTTCCTGCCGACAGTGAGCCTAATAATTCCCTTAACCAATCGACTAACTTATTCGGATTATTCCACGGTACAAACTCAATAGGTTTATTATTGTATCGCAATAGCTGCAGTCCACCACCTCTTTTGGATATAGAAGTTGTTCGAGATCTGGTGGCTGGAGGTGCAATAGACGATGTGGCAGAACGTTTTCTAGGCTGAAGTAATGGTTTAATGATTTCAAGGTACTTCTTACTATTAGTTCCTCGGATTTGATCATCAGGGTTATAATTACGTCGGGCAGCATGCGTACGACGCAAAATGTCATTGTAGTGCTGTAGATCCTCTTTTGTATCCCGTAGGAACTTTTTTAAAAGTAGTTCATATAATCCCGGTGTTCCCTCATAATCTAGGGATGATCCATCGGGAAGAGCGATTCGCAAATTTTCTCCAACAAAATCTAGTTCAGCATCGCCTATAAAAATTTCTCTTCTTCAGGAATAAAATGCACACCGTACGTTAAGTCATATTCATCTTCGGTATCTCTAAAGATACATTCTACGTAGAATTTCGCTAATCCTTGGTATTGATTAAGATACTCTTCAAAGGCGGGTTGAGATCCAGCAGCTAGTAGTTCCGATTTCAATTGTTGTAAAGTAGGAATTTCCACCTCGTCGTCATGTGTGACATCAGCAATTACAGATTCTTGTAGAGGTGTGGAATGGTGTCAGGAACAATATTTCGCGGCTCCTTACTTTGTCTAGAGTATTTCGGTGTATACTGTTCAAATACTTCTTTTTCTTGTGGAATGGACTCCTTTTTTCCGACTTCTGGCGTAAGGGTTCAGCTTTGATGAGAGAACCATCATTTTTAGTAATTAATTGTTTTAATGGTTGTGTAATAGGTTTAAAGTGTACCTCCATTGCACGTTCTGTAAGTGCAGTATCTTCTTTCAAACTAGCATATTTCTGTTGCACACTCTTGCGAGCACGCAAAATGTCTTGTACTAAGCGCTCCTCCATTACGACTGTACGTTGACAGTCCTAGTAGATTATTTATACTGCAATGAAACAGTCAAATCTCTTACGGTAACGACCGTTATTAACATCGCTTTCTTTATCAATCACAAGAAATCCGAATTTATCACGCCAGCAACAGCAACACAAGTCTTTAAATTTATCAAATGACATATCAACATTAACGTGATCATCATACACATGCTTGAGATTAGTGTGATCTTGTTGAAAAAGAACAAGTAAATTCGCATTATCACGTATAAGCTGTTTTGGAACTGAAGAATACGTTTGACACAGATAGAAACAATCATTATTTCGATGTCTGCCAAAACAAAAATGATCTCTAATTTCATTTTGTTTATGACATGCTACATCATCAAAAATCATTATTGAATTTTTACGGGACTCACTAGGAGGTATGACATCACTATTATCACTGTATTCGAAATACCTAATTTCCTTTATGGGTGCCAGTAACTCCCGCAGGTACTGGTATTTAGGTTGGTATAGAGATTTGCAATATATATAGACATTTTCAACGTTAATTATGAGAACAATTGCTTTGCTACGTTGTATGAAATGTTTGCTAAATTCCAAATATCGTATTACCAAAGAGAGGGGCAACCATTACTCACCCCCACGCAATTTACCACAGCTGCACCGTTGATTGTCGTAGATTGCTCAAATCAAAAAGAAGCATTACACTCTAAAGCAGTAGTTCTTCGTGTGGAGTTTGAAACAGCGGCAAACATAGCTGCCAATACGATAGCATACTGTGTTATACTCCACGATCGTTTAGTTACATACAACGCGTTAACCAAAGCAGTACGACAGTTGTAATACAATGTCCGTCATAGTCGATGTACAAGGGTTTCAAATTTCAAAAGCTTTTATACCAAAAGAACTCGCCATTTATAATGGGAAGCAAATTGCCCTTTTATTTTAAATCCGTATCCCTGGCATATTGGATGCAGAGAGTCGTCGTCAAGCTACTTGGTTAATACATAACCAGCACTGTATTAAATGGGAAGAAGGTATACACCACCACCACTTTCGAAGAATACTCGAGAGATTGATTCAGCAACAGATTCTGTCTATGTCAAGGGCAGAGATAAAGCAGATTACATCAGAAAATTTGTGACCCAGCCTGTTATTGAACTTGAGGAAAGTCCACCTCTTCCTGCTATGCAACCCGTTTGTTACTTTCATGTGAATCATTATGTCAATGTGCTTTGAGTAATGTATATCATTTATATAATATATATATATATATATATATATATATATAATAAAAAAAAATAGTAAATAGTAATTCTCGTTTTTTTTTTTATTTATATCACGCAGTATTTGTATAGCATATATTCTCTTACTAACGAATTAACACATAATATTAATGGATGTTAAGCAACTAAAGGAATAATACAACTTATTATTAATATAAGTTTCATTATGGAGAGAATATAGGAAAGAAACTAGCAAGTGTCAGTACCCAAACTATTCTTCTTCCGGTTAATATAAATTCATTTGCTTAGCAACCTGCAATAGTTCGCTCAACGGATCAGCATTCGCCAATGCCCCCACGCCAATGTAGAACACGTATCACTTAGTCAATATCGTTTGTCATCCTGGGACCTAAAGGCAATTTTGTTTAACATTTCGGTATATATATATATATATCATGTAAGGTTGATCGAAACACAAGCATTTTACACATTACTGTTCAGACCCCTCCGCAACCGCTGTGTAGTCTATTTCCGTCAACACTTTCTGAATAACAACTTTCTTAACACCTTTCGCTTTCTTAACAAATTCATTATCAGCAAGCTTCAGACAGTATGACTTCGATCCAGCACCATAAAAATAATGAATTGCTTTCCCTGCGTACTCATCTTTCATTCGTCCAACGACGGAAGCAGTCGTAGGAATACCATGCAACTCATTTTGATAGTTGGAAGTATCATATTCGTCTAAATTATTTCGCATGTGTGCATACATATCATCAGTTACTATCTCAACAATCAAAGAATCCGTGTCAGTATAGAGCAACGTGACATTCTTGCCATAATCAGCTCGTAAGATATCATGAAAAAACCGATACATTATAATTTTGGAAAGATCTAAAATACTGAATCCGACATAAACGGGTTTGTCGTACGTAACTACCTGTTTCGACAATTCCGCCGCAAACAATTTATCAGTGAATTGAATAAAATTTTTAAATTGCGGTTTTGCAACGTACCGTGCTAGACCTACCCGACGACCGTTATTTTCCCAATGTGTTAACAGTTTAATAACTCTTCGTTTATCGATATTTTCCATTGTTTTACCAAACACGCCATTATTCATGATTTTATAGAGATCCTTTTCGAATTTGTTCTGTGCTGCGCTGCGGAGAGCTGTATTAAGGTCTACGTATGGTATTAGCCACGGACTCTGACGAAAGCGTAAAACCCTATGAATACGAGTAACAATTAAGCCATGCTCTATACATTGTTTTAAATAGCGGTAATGTATAACGTAGTTGGTCTTATCACACAGGTTAGGGAATAACTTCTCCTCCTGGGAATGTGGTGCGCAGATCATTTCAGGACAAAACGGATAATCGTTGTGTTCGTCATGCAGATGGTGGGGATAATGTATATCAACCTCAGTACAAATCCAACATCGGTGTCATCATCAATCTTTGATACGTTAAAGTGATCTATTTCCTCTTGAGGTAACCACATAAACCCATCGTGGGGTAAGTATTGCTTCATACCCCATCCGTATAAATTCGTGGCATCTAAATATTGTAAAAACACTTTCGGTTGTCTAGGATCATAGTTTGGAACAAACTCGTTATTAGCGATGCTTCTCCGCTTGATACAAGTACTGACTCCACCCCGAATACCTTGTTTAAAAAAGTGATACATATCCATATCCGTCAGTAATTCTAGCTCTACTTTCGTACATTTCAACATGGCATCCCACGCCAATCCAGGCAAAGTGACATACTGTGCAGGTTCTAACCCATACACACCCATACATAATCTCCTAAAGTTTTCAAACACGTCAGCCCATAACAACACTTCTGATTTTAAATAAATATCAGCATAATCACCTAGTGTATTACACTTAAAGTGATCCCATACCAGTAGAACGCGACAGTATTCGTCATCGGAAATATTTGCATAGAGCATTTTATCATAGAATTTGTCATATAATGGCACCGTGACGTCGTTCAATTTACTAAAGCTGTCTACGTACGCATAAGGAAACTACCTTTCTTTCTCACTAAGTTGAAATCGCTATCATTACTAAAATATTTCCGTACCTCCATACATTGATCATCTGCTAAATTCTGAGATAGAGTATCTAAGGATGCAGCCATGAATCTACAACTATCGACGAAACGTAAATTAATGTATTTCTTTTCCTGATACCATAACTGTTTACATATTCATCAACAAAATGTGCTTGCCAAACGTTATATATTTTCACTGTTAACCGGAAGTACGGTAATTTCTTCCGTTTCACTCGCTAACTGTTTAATGAACAGGTGAACATCATAACCACTGAGATTATGTAGAAAACGGGAGAAATGTAGGTACCTGATAGTGTAAGTTACACGTTGAATGTGCTGCACCACGATACTTACCAGTAACGTGACAGTGATCTCGTACTTTCGGATTTGTCGGATCGCCCGTAAAGTGCTTGCCGCATATGTAACAACATACACTGCGTTCATACGTAACCTGTTGTTCATCCGTTAATGGTGTCATTGGAACAATAGCTTTGAAATGTTCATTATATATCCGTTTTACATCACTTTCTAGTCGTCTTATAAATATCTCCCCTGCATTACTCCCCCTATACAGCTCTAACTTAGACCATTCATCGTTTACACTACACTTAATATAATAACTAAACGAGTATGATTCGTGTTTACACGTTTTTATCGTAAACGGTTTTTCGGGATCTGGTTCAGCCGTATCTACCGGTACTAAGAGCGCTTAAAAATCTGCATATATTATGAATGGTAGAACCATTTGTTTCTAATAGTTCCGAAACGCGAGTATATTTTCCGCGTAGAATTCCCCGGTTATGTCTTTTTTTTGTTTCACGCCCGGTAATTTTGTATATACGAAGTTACAGTCGTGTGCCACGTGTCGGGTTAATTCCTCCTCGGATCTAAAGTAATACAAGCATGCATCACAAAAATACATTGCTCCGTTCCGCCGAGTTATTTGATTGCTAAGTAAACGAGAAAAATTTTTTATCCATACATAATGCTGATTATCTGTTTGGTTACTGACTAATAATAATAAATTAACATGGACTGCTTGTTTGGCTTTGGTATAATACAGAGGCCCCACTACCTCTGTGACACGCTGACCATCACGATACGTATCGTCTAACCCATAAACATTGATGGAAATGTTGTTATTGCTCTCAAACGTTGAAATATTCGTCAGCTTTACAGGGAACTGTACACCATTCCAGTTGAATAACGTTTGAAAATGAGGGTAAGACGTTGTCCGTTATGGTAGACCCTTTGGTGTCACTAGTGCCGATACAATAGCCCATGCAAAGCAGCAATTGTCATTATTTCTTACATTGACTATGGCGTGTTTATGTGCGATTTCAGCGGGGACAGCCATATATGCTGAACCCGTGGTGGGCGCAAATTTCAACAGGTTGACCTCTATATATACGAATTGCACCAGGGACCATCCTAAAACAGTTGTTACTAATCGATTACACCATTACTCACACTTACCAGAATCTTTATGCTGAAATTCAGATTGCTTTGCATCCAATATTTCACTTAGTCTTTCGAAATACTCTTCTAACACCGTCCCAATACTTAGAATGTCATACTTAGTCTGAAAGGATTTCAGTTCTGTGCTTTCCCTACTGTTCAAAAAGTATAAACCAAATAGTTCCACATTACATTTTAATGAGTAGTGTTTCTGCAACTGACTTTGTACTACTTTCAATAATTCCCCTTTAACGTCTGCCATAAAGGTGGACACATCAGTATGCGTATTGCATGGAGACAATCGGTACGACACAATGCGTTGTTTAAACGCATTTCGAATCACTTCAACCCCAGTATCGACAACCAAACATACATTTGCTTTATGCCTATTGCTTCTGAGGTGTCCTTGGAACGCACACCGAGGTATATCCATTGAACAATCAGTGCAGTGCAAACTCTCACCAATTTTTTTAGGTTGTTCCGGTTCATCGCATTGATCAGACTTCCGCTTCCTTGAGTTGCTCAACCCTAATGATCCGGGTTTCGCATTATCCTTCGCGTAGTTTACCCCAGATAGTCCTGGTTGCGCAAAGGAATCAGTAACATGTCTATGTACTGCTTTTTTTTGGTCGGAAGTGATTCCTTGCACCACATTGCTCTCTGTGGTTTGGTTTTGCAATGAAACCTCCTGCATTCCAGATGGTGGGGTAGATACTGACATCCAGCATGTTGTTTTTTGATGTCTCAGTAAGGAATCTTTCGAGAAATCTTTCATGCATTCACAACGGAATCGATTATTTACACCTGAAATAACATTGAAGACAAAATATTCCATTGAATATGTACCGGGAGAAAAATCTACTTACTCTGCATTGCAGACAAGTTGGTTTGATGGTTTGAAGTAGTAGAACTCTGAAAGCGTGCAATTACAAAGTTAGAGACTAACTGGTAGCACTAGAACTATTACGGTTATATATATATATATATATATATATATATATATATATATATATTTTCGAAAGTGGTGTGGTGTATACCTTCTTCCCATTTAATACAGTGCTGGTTATGTATTAACCAAGTAGCTTGACGACGATCTCTGCATCCAATGTATGCCAGGGATGGGATTTAAAATAAAACGGCAATTTGCTTCCATTATAAATGGCGAGTTCTTTGGTATAAAAGCTTTTGAAATTTGAAACCCTTGTACATCGACTATGACGGACATTGTATTACAACTGTCGTACTGCTTTGGTTAACGCGTTGTATGTAACTAAACGATCGTGAGTATAACACAGTATGCTATCGTATTGCAGCTATGTTTGCCGCTGTTTCAAACTCCACACGAAGAACTACTGCTTTAGAGTGTAATGCTTCTTTGATTTGAGCAATCTACGACAATCAACTGCAGCTGTGGTAAATTGCGTGGGGTGAGTAATGGTTGCCTCTCTTTGGTAATACGATATTTGAATTTAGCAAACATTTCAAACAACGTAGCAAAGCAATTGTCTCATAATTAACGTTGAAAATGTCTATATATTGCAAATCTCTATACCAACCTAAATACCAGTACCTGAAATAACATTGAAGACAAAATATTCCATTGAATATGTACCAGAAAATCTACTTACCTGCATTGCAGACAAGTTGGTTTGATGGTTTAGTAGTAGAACTCTGAAAGCGTGCAATTACAAAGTTAGAGACTAACTGGTAGCACAAGAACTATTAGGATATATATATATATATATATATATATATATATATATATATATATATATATATATATATATATATATATATATATATATATATATATATATATATATATGCATTGTTTTGGGAGTTCTTATTTAGAACATAAGGTGACCGTAAGTATATTCTTCAACCTTTACATTCCGTATATAACCATTTGGAAACAAACATAAACGTAAAAGTAAACGTATTGTGTTCAGTGTTCATAAGCACACCTGCATGCGTGACAAAAAATATATTAAAAAAAATAAAAGAAAAATAAAGAAAATAAATAAAAATTAAAAAAATAAAAAATAAAAAGTAAAAGCTATAAAACGTAGAGTTTAGTGTGCATAACACCTGCACACGCGCGCGCACACACACACCGCGCGCGTGATATTAATTAATTCTTCTTCCCGCACACCACACAAAAAGAGCGTCCGTAACAATACCCTACTACATTATACTAGTCACACACTTCAGAGAGATTGAATATATGATCAAAATAGTAGGTATTGGAGTTCAATGCGGGTGTTGTATTATAGTAAGGGGGGGGGTTAAACATGCATCTCTACAGCTCAAAAAGCAGTTCAAATACAGATCAAAAACAGCTTAAACCAGCTTAAATACAGCTCAAAACCAGCTCAAATACAGCTGAAAACAGCTCAAATACAGCTGAAACCAGCTCAAACCAGCTTAAATACAGATCAAAAACAGCTCAAACCAGCTTAAATACAGCTCAAACCAGCTCAAACCAGCTCAAAACCAGCTCAAATACAGTTCAAAACAGATACCTGTTTTCCAGAAGCAATACAATAAATATTACCTATCATATATATACTGCAATTAGTCTACTAATAGTCTGATCCAATTAAGTTACTAGTATGTAAATATTTATACATACTACTATATACCTAAATACATAGCAAAGGATATATATTTAAACTCGAATAGAACCAATTATAAGTTATTTTTTTGTCCACTTCAAATTGGGATTACAACTAAAAAACTTATCTTAATTTTGTTAAACTTTAAAGTTTAGAAAAAAATTTACCTATACAAGATAAAAAGAAGTCTTCGTTTAAAATGTGATATTTTTAACAATCTAAGTATAAAACAAATTATCGTAATCTCCGAGGAGAAAACGTGCAAAGATGCGCGCCGTCACGATGTTTGAGTACCGACAAGGCATATTTTTGTCCGACCGTTTCAAGTTATGAAGACTGTCTCCGTTAGAGAGTCCGAGGAGGGAACCATTGTCAAAAGATGCGCACCGTCGGGGGACGATGTTTGAGTACCGCCAAGGCATACTTTGCTCCGACCGTTTCCGAGTTATGAGCTATCTCCGTTAGGGGGGTCCAAGGTGGGGGACCAGGTGCAAAAGATGCGCGCCGTCGGGGGATGATGTTTGAGTACCGCCAAGGCATACTTTGCTCCGACCGTTTCCCAGTTATGAGCTATCTCCGTTAGGGGGGTCCGAGGAGGGGGGAACCATTGGCAAAAGATGCGCACCGTCGGGGACGATGTTTGAGTACCGCCAAGGCATACTTTGCTCCGACCGTTTCGAGTTATGAGCTATCTCCGTTAGGGGTCCAAGGTGGGGACCAGGTGCAAAAGATGCGCCCGTCGGGGATGATGTTTGAGTACCGCCAAGGCATACTTTGCTCCGACCGTTTCAGTTATGAGCTATCTCCGTTAGGGGGTCCGAGGAGGGGACCAGTGGCAAAAGATGCCGCCGTCGGGGATGATGTTTGAGTACCGCTAAGGCATACTTTGCTTCGACCGTTTCGAGTTATGAGCTATCTCCGTTAGGGGGTCCAGAGGGGACCAGGTGCAAACGACGCACGCCGTCGGGGACGATGTTTGAGTACCGACATGCCATACTTCGCTCGGCCATTTTCGAGCTACGAGCTATCTCCGTTTCCTAGAAAACCTTTAAAGATGCGCGCCGTCGGGGACGATGTTTGAGTACCGACAGATACTTCGCTCCGGCCATTTTTCGAGCTACGATGAGTGGTTTCGAAAATTCGTTTTCGAGACGTCTGCGCACGACCCCGTCCGAATCGGTACTCCGAGATACGACGCTTTTAAGAAAAGATCGCATCTTGGATTTTTATCAAAAAATTCTTTACTGAAAAAATAAGTAAGTAATGAGAGAACGTAGAAAGAAATCTGTATAGCTGCTTTACGACCCGTCTTACAATGTGAAAGTTATAATTACAACTACATATAAAATTTAAAAGTTTATTTATATAGGACATCAAATATAAAATTTATATATAACACTTTACAAATTTTACAATTTATTAGGTATTTAGAAAATATTTAGCATAAAGAATTTCTATGTTAAACGGCTTTAAGCAAATTTGATTACAAAAACTTTAAACTAGATTTGAAAAAAAATCGTTTATCAATAATTAAACAACAGTGATCAAAACGCAATTCTATCTGAATATTAAATAAGTAAAACTAGTCTTATCGCGTTCATAGAATTTTTTCAATTAAAAAACATGTACATACACAGTAAGATTACATTAGCATCAATACTATAATAATATAAAAAGATCTTACCATCTCGATATGTTGCTTATTGAAAACTTTCTTTCAAATACTGTATCTTCATAGCAAATCTGATTTGTTTATATACACAATGCGAAGGTTAAAATGCATAAATTTCAAATGAAAAAATGCTAGTACTTTATTTTCACTTATCACTGGTATATTTTAGTGAATGTTAAAATTATGTTGAATATTACATGTTTATGTAAATTATTTAAAGTTGCACATCAAGACATGTCTTATATAAGATATGTGACATCTTTTTTTTCAATCTTCCTTATTCCCAGAACTAGTCATTATATTGTTACAGTATGTAATAACAAACTTTTTGTTTGAAAAGTGCTTTACTGGTTTTTCATAATTGAGTAATTTTTAAGTTGAAAAACATCGTTTTTTAAAGTAAGTTATGTACCATTTGTTTTATTTCAATTTTTAACAGTATTATCAAACTCCTAGATCTAGTTTTATTATTATTAGTATTTGAATAATCTCTTTCTTTTTAACAGATCATCCTATCCTATAACAAACATTTTTTGCTATAATGAAACAACTATTCTTTTTTTCTTTCATCAACGATAATATACAACTTCGAGTAAGAGATTTAATGAAACAAAAACGTTTCTTAAAGAATTTATAGAATCAAATGTTTTATGTTATACAGAAATATTATTTAAACAGTAATCCTCCTAGCATTTTTCTATTATTATGTAGTATTTCTGATACTAATTGCTTCTTTCTTTTACAGATTACATACCTATTCCAATCCAATCATTTTTATTGTACAGTGAGTAGAAAACATCAATTTTTATTTCTTCAGTAGAAAACATCATGCGGTCATAAAGTACAACCGGTACACGGATGTTTTAATGAAACGGAAGTAAGATGTTTTCATTGTGACTATAACTTGTTTTATGTTAAAGAAATATTAACTAGTCAATACTTTCTGGACTAGATTTTACGTTTTATTATCTATATCCTTGTACTACGTAACAATCTTTCTACACCTGTTTTATGTAACATATGATTTTCACCTTTTATTCCTTGGTACGTGGACTTGGTTTTGGCAACTTAAATGTACATCTAATGTGGTGTTTAAAATTCATTTCAGTGAGCAACAAAATAAGATGGCAAATGCCAAAAGAAACCGCGTACACGCAGTTTGTAATGAACGCGGTAAGTGAGATGGCTTTGATTGTACAGACAATATGTGCCTTGGTTTTAGTGGTCAATGAATATGTAATCAGTCATACGAGAATACATTGAATTGTGGATACAAATTTGTACGTCACTTGTGCCTTTAGTATACAGAATTTGTACACCTTTTTCTACATGAATTATATTGGTACACATATCGTTTTTTACCTTGGTAACAGTGACGGTTGTGGCAACATACAATGTGGGTAAAACCTGAAATGTTAGTTCCAAAATCTAATATTACTACTGGTCACACGGGTGTTTTTGAACATAAGGATAGTCGCAAAATGCCTTTATTGTGGATACAACAAGTTTGTTGTGACCGGTTGGATTTTTGGTATGATAAAGCTATATTATGTGTCATACTGAGATGCTTGTTAGTGTGTGGTTAAAGAAATGGTTTTAAGTCCAGTCTGGCCTTGATAGGGAACAGGAAAGGGTTTTGACCCTGGTTTTTGTAATGATATGATTTTCAAATTGGTTTTTGACCTTGGTACTCCTTGGTTTTGTCAACCTTGGAAATGTACCTTGAAAATGTTTTCCAAAATCTCCAATTTACCTACAAACCCTTATTTTTAAAAATAAATAGAAAATGCCAAAATGAATACCCTTATAAACCAATTTTTGGGGAGGGTAAAATGGATTGTTTGGATGATCAAGAGCTATATTATGTGCCCTATGAGTGTTTCTCAGCGTTTGGTTCAAATGAAATATCAGTTTAAGTGCATGTCGTCGCAGAATCCAATTGCAAGGGATAAAAATTAGCTTTACTCGACTTGTGTTCCTTTTTAAGTAAATATCTACGCAATATGTAATCCTTTACTCAGAATTAGTATTGTGTACTCAAATATATGTTATCTCCTATACCGTAGCATCCGCTATGTCACGTTTCCGGGAATATACTTGATATACTCCTGAATGTTATATTCCCGAAAATTTCTATCACTAATTACTGCTTACACGACGTGAAAGTAGTTTTTTGAACATTTAAATATTGAAAATGTTTTTTCGGGTACTCAATTTTTTTTAACGGTTGAAGTACTTTTTCTTATTTTTAAAGCATACTTTATGTGAGTGAGTACTGATGCATGTAACTACTGTTTAGTGCTGTGTTTAAATGATATATTAGATTGGATTTATTTCCCACAGGAGCTGCATTTAATTTAGCGTTTCGGTTCAATTGATTTCACATTTAATGCCTATCCTTAGCTTTCTTTGTTATGTTTTCCATTTTGCACTACAGTCCTTTATTACTTTATCTATGCGAGTGCCTGGTGTTACGAATAGATTAATAAAAGGTTTCGCAATAATCGCCACGGATTGACTTTAAAATCACGTAACACAAATATATCACAGATACACTAAACATTGTTGTAACAGTAACTGTTTTAGAGAGCTTTATTTATAATATTAAACAAGCGTAGTGAGCAGCACGTACGTAGTCGTTTATTTCCGCTGTTGTAGGCAAGATAATACTATTTCCAAATTCCATTTCCAGAGGTTTAAATGCGATGTAAGCTGAGATCTAGTCCCAAACGGAAATGTCAGTTATCTATACGGGCTTCAGTATTACTGGTTATTTATTATTATTATTTATTACCTGTCACTAGAGTCTTACCCTACTAAAGGAATACCACCTCCAGTAAGGGGAGATGTAAATCGCTGTTCTAATTTATAACAGATTTCTTCTTCTATCTTTGTCCATAGCAAATAAGATGAGATTGAAAAATAAACCTAAAAATAGGAAAATATTTTTTGAAGCAAGCAGCGTGATTACCTTGTTTTATTAAAATAGGTACTGTCAAGTCCTGTTGACGGCATACTAATCGAATTACGATTATATCCTGATATGTGTGTTGTATTAAAAGTTGCCACCCTTCCGGTCCGATTAATCTTTTGCATTAGTACCAAAGTTTATATGGTAAGATACACTTCCTCTTTATGAAACTTTCATCCACATTATTGCTTGAATAATGTCGCGTAACTTTAGATAATTTTATTTAACCTTAAAATAGCTTGTAGGTTTGGTGCTTCTAATAATAGGAGGGTATGTCTATATAGCATGTCGAGCATACTTTGCGACCGTTAAAACTCAATATTCTGGATCTCAAAGCATTGGTATATACATTTGTGTGCTCGGTGCTTTATTATTTGGCCTCGGAGTTCTAGGTTACTACGGAGCAACGATAAGTATTCTTCTCTTGCCTGTAAGTGATTCTGGATTTGTTAATATTAAACACACTAACTACATATTTATATTAGTATTTAATTGGAAGCATTTTGATTCTTGTAGTACTAATAATTTTTCTATTGGTTACATCTAACATATTTTCATATGACGTAAAAGATAATCGAAATTTTGTAACCAAAGGATTAAATGCATCTATATATTTATATTCAGTTGATGATACGATAAAACAAGCTGTAGATGCCCTACAAACTGATGTAAGCTTACATTTGAAATATAAACATAACTAAAGATACAAATTTTCTAGTTTAAATGTTGTGGAGCAAATGGAAAAGAAGATTGGAAATTGTTCAGTATTCCAAAAAGTTGTTGTAAAGACACTAAATGTGAAACCCATTTTGCGGAGGGATGCTCAGGGAAATTACTAGATTATCTTCAATCCAAAATGAAATTAATAAAGATTTGTGTATATATCATTATGGGTTTTCAGGTAGATATATTGAAAAAGATTGGAGGTTAATGTACACTGTTTACTTTTAGATATATGGGATATTTGCGTCAACTCTTATAATTACGATATGATCGTTTATGCATGTAATATAAGTACGTACACACAGTTTAGTTGATTGCTTAATGTAGTTTCTATTTCCAGTGAAATATTTTAAGACTGACGCAATCTACAGTAACAAAAACTTTAGAATGGAATGCTTTAAACAAGGTGATGAAAATAATAAACGTATGCCCTTACAGCCAACAATGGCAAAGGGTCATACAATGATGTTACCCAACTTCTTGCTATGAAGAGACACATTTCTAATTATCTTATTAAACTGTAGATGAATAGAAAACATTTAATTATACCTCTATTATATTTTATTACATGTACTTCACTTAAACATACAAAAGTTTTTATCAGCTAGAGTAATACAAATTTTCTTTTATCCATTTCAGAGTTAGACTACGTTTACAGGGACACATAATGGGTTTTAATAACTCCGCTGTTATTAAAGCTTGCGTAAAACAACGTGTAAACGGGACTAACGCCGGTTTTATTAATGCAGGTTTTAGTAAAGCTACGTCTGTGGACAACTGGCGTAGCGTTACTAAAGCCTATGTTAGAAAACGTGTAAACAGTCTTCTGATATAAAATCTGTTTTAATCGCAATACCAACGGAATTGTTGTCGCTTGTTTTCCCCTGTTCCGGTGCGTTCTTAATCTAACAAATTTTTGTAGCTTACTTATTTTGTAGTTTTAATTTATATTTAGTTTATTTTTATAAAAATAAGTAGTAAGCAAGAATCGTGGGGTGTAGATGAAATGCGGTACTTTATAAAATTAGTTAGAGAGAAACATATTCTAAAATAGCGGATATTTAAAATCCGTAAAACAAACGCAAACGAGATTTAAAACCCTCAGATGTAAGTATTCCAACTAATTTAGAATAGTATATTCTGTAACAAGGTTAGAATGAAAATTCGACGCGAGTGAAATCACGAGCATCGCGAATTTTCAATCTAATTGAGTAGCAGACTATACTTTCTCCACGATCAAAAATTTGAAATAAATATCTTTAAATGGAAATGAAACAATGATTATTTATATTACAGTAGTTACAGTTCAATTTTTATAAAACTTCAAATAACGTTTATTCTATTTTATGTTGTTCATAGTATATATATATATATATATATATATATATATATATATATATATATATATATATATATATATATATATATATATATATATATATATATTAGGGTCCCATTGAAGTTAAGTGTTAAAAATGGATTCGCTATAAGGTTTTACTAATAATTTTTAGGTAAAAGCCATGCTATTTTAAGCTCTTTGGAGCCGTCTATTAAAATGTTCAGTGACGCTTTAGGAACAGGGGGGGGGGGCTTTTTCACGTTCTCCAAGTGAAGTTCTTAGTCTTTGGCCTTGTTTACGTCAAAAAGGTATCCTAGTTTAATTTCGCTAAAACTAGCCGTTTCGAAGATAACCGCAGTTAATGATGACTATGGTGATTTTAACTCGCCCTATTAACAACAGTAGTACATAAATCAAGTTGGCTGTTTAACACAAAATATTTATTATAGTAACAATGGTTTGGAATGAATCTAAACCTAAAACTAGATAAAACCAACATAAAACAAGAAAATAAGAATATTTGTTCTAAGAATGTATATTAAATATGGCTAAATATCACAACATTACTTACAAAACCAAAGATCGGGATTTGAATCTTAAAGATTTTAAACAATGTGACTTTCTGAGTCATGTTTTGATACTTAGCCATATTTCTTATAAATAGTTCTTCTTGTATGTTACTTCTTCCATTTTTAGGTTTAGATGCATTCCAGATTATTTTGCTTATAAATAATGTTTTATTTAAACACAGCCGAACTAAAATCATCATCGGCACCATTAGTTGCGTTTATTTCCAAAACGGTTAATTTTAGTGAAATTAAACTAGTATACCTTTTTGTCGTAAAAAAAGGCCAAAGATTAAGAAGTTTACTTGGAAAAGGTACAATAGCTGCTCAAATTTTTTTTGTGGTTTGTGCCCCCTACAATGTCACTGAACATTTAAATAGACGAGCCCAAAGAGCTTCAACTACCGTAACATTTGCCCAAAAAGTATTTAAATTTATTGAGCAGTAAAAAATTTATAGTGAAAATTCAATTTTTAGCTTTTAGCTTTAAGAGCGAAAATCTGCGTATGGAAACCTCGGAGGAAATTTTGTTAGAAAAACTTGTGACCTTATTTTCACTAGATCTACCTAGATCCGGGAGATTCCGACCTATTTCTGGGACACTCTGTGTAAAGGGTGTCCAGAAACCCCTGACAAACGGAAACCACATACACTAGACATGATTTTATGTCGATTTAACCTGAATTACCTTAATCCAAAAATGCCTCCTAAGGGAGCTAGAGTCGTTTGAAGATGGCATCTTCAACTCACTTTTTGTTAAATATTGCGGTCCACTTGGGGGGAGGGGGGAGCCAACAGCTTTTTTTTGAAATAAATTTTTTATTTTAAATTTTTTAATGGATTTTACATAAGATTTAAACACTTTACGGTATTTTCCATACAAAATGTGCTTTTGGTTGAAATCGCTAACTCGTACCGTTTGCGAGAAAAATCAATTTAAATTTTTTATATTTCTGGCAGAAAATACCGTTTCATTACTAAATTATGTTTAAAATGCCTAGTTGACTGTTACAAATCAACAAAATCTGAAGTTACGTCAAATTGTTTTGATGTCAAACAGTTATTGTTGCATTAAAAAGATAAAAAAAAACTTGTTGTTCGTTGTCCTTAATGTTATTTTTCATGTTATATACATAGATCGTATTATAATATCTTTAGAAAATAAAACATTATGTTTATTAATCATGATTTACACATAATTTTACAGCAAATTAATGACTAATTAAAACAAGTAAAATCAGACACTCTTCGTTGATTTATCACAGCCAACCAGATGTAAACGTAATGCAGTAATGAAATGGTATTGGCTGCCATAAACACAAAAAGTTTAAATTTATTCTTCTCGCAAACGGTACGAGATAGCGATTTCATCTAGCGGCACATTTTGTATAGAAAATATCGCAAAGTTTTTAAATCTGGTGTAAAATCCATCAAAAAAATTGAAAATAAAAAATTATCGTTAAAAAAGCTGCCCCCCCCCCCCTCAAGTGGACCGCTTCTGATGGCAATAAGAAAATCGTATTCTCACTGACCAGTTTGTCATTATCGAGTTATTAGTTGTACCAAGTTTGAACTTGTTACGTAGCGGAGTTTCGGGATAGAGTTCTATATTTGAATCTCGCTTAAAAATGCTCCGGACTAACTCTGTATCTCCTTGGGGATAGGGTTCTACATTTGGAATTACGTTAGCAATTAAAATAAATACATTTAATCTTTTTAATTATTATTATAAAAATTTAGATCTTTTCGAATCTTTTTCGAGCAATCAAAAGAAATTTCATTTCACACATGGAAATATTCATTTTAATAATTAAATTGTAATTTGTGATTAATAGTTACAATGTGAAACAGACTTCGATAGAATTTGCACAAATTACGCATGCGTTGCGTCCTTGCTAACTTAAATAAATGCAGCCTGTCAAAATTTCACCAACGATCTAAAATTAGTGAGTACAATTTTGATTTTCTTCAAAGTAAAATTATTATTTTTATAATTACACCTGTTCATTGATTTTTCAGATATTGATACATGTTGTCGCACAAACATTTGTACACAATTAAACAAAAAACGTAAACACAGTACATCAAAAAAATAATCAATGCTATAGTTGGGTTATGATTGAAAAATTTAACTCACATGTGTTGTGGCAATTTACAAGGAATGGTCGCATTAGGCTTGTTCCATATTAACATTTGACGTAGACTTCTTTCCATGTATCGATGATACTGCCTTGCTGTTGAAAATGGTGCTGCTTAATTTCCATAACTTCATCCAAATCCATTAACTTGTGATAATTCTTCCTCATGGTAAATACGATGCACTTATGTAATATGCTCATATACTTTCAGACAAGCACTTTTATTTTATTTGTATATTTAAAAGTTGATTTAAATATTTAATAAGTTTTCGGATTTAACTTGTATTTTATTCTTATATAAAATTTTATATTTACTTGCACTTTTATTTTAGATGCCGATATGAAGTTAAATTTATTTTATAACCTCCATCACTTTCAAAAAAATAAACATCACATCCAAAATAACTGAAGGATTTTATTGACAAAAAAATGCAGATCACCCGATGTTTAAACACGATTTCGAAATGAAACAAATACAATATTATCGACAATTATAATCGGTAACCTTAGTTTTACGCTGATCGCGCTTCAAATCCGATAATGTTAACTAAAATTTTAACTTACATGTTAACAAAAGCACTACTAGCACTATGACTTGTTAGTCACAAAAAATTTAAAAAAGCAAGAGAAAGCAAGAGAGCAGCAAGAGACTGAGAAATCAGGAGCAATTTCTTTTATACTTTTCTCATGGATACCAAATTTTAATTTTTTTTTCTACATTACATACAAAAGATCCTAGCATCTGATTGGTCTAAACAAAAATGTTAAATTAACTAAAACATAAATTATGTCATAACTTTTTCAAATCAATTCGGATTTGCTTTTTAAATACATTTTTGAAATCAGTGCAACTTTCTGCATAAAAAGACACCTCACATGCCATACTTCGCTTCAATAATTTACATTTTGACAAACTAATACCTAAATTTACTAATATTTAAAAAAAATTATATTTTACAACTAAACTAATTACATATTCAACTTCTACATAAATAAACTGTATAAGAATACACCTCTTTCAACCCATTTTATCTAGTTTTAACAAAATTTCTACTGTCATACCTAAATTTTAGGTAGTTAACCCAACTTTTCTAATTTTATGTTTAGATTACATACTTACTGTTAATTTCGTTGTGAAAATGAGGGAAACCTACTATTATATGCTTTTATAATTTATTCTGAACTTATCTTATCCTATAAAAACTGCAAATTTTTAAAATTCTTAAATATAGTACTTAACCTAATTTTATATAATTTACTTTTAACTTGCGTTTTAAACGTCTATATCTAATATGTTCTTATATATATCTCTAACACAATCACTGTTTATTTGTACTCCATAGCTCATAATTTTGTCTTTGCACACATTTTGTAAGTTTTTGTACACAAATTGTAATTATATATTAAATATCACATTACACAAATGTTGTTCATGTTCTTAGCTATGTTTCTAAGTCACTACCACTTCTGATGCATTTTGTAAACACTTTGTCTGTGATTTACCAATATACTGTCTTCGTACCATAACCCTTTTTTTATTGTTTATTGTTTATGCATTGTACCTATTACTATACATGTTCTACACATTAGAATTATCGTACTTCATGTAATCAATATGTCACGTGTTTAAATTGCTTAAATAAATTGATTTAAATGTGAAATTACTTATATATCTTAAACGAAACTAAACGTACACACTAATATGAATCGTGTTGGTCTTTCTAACATGCTACTGAAGATTTTTCTGGTTTGATTGAATTGTCTATGAATGGACTGAAAGTATTAGTTTTCACATTGTTCCCGCATACTTTCTATTCCAACTTTCTTGTGTGTGAGTTTTCAGATATTTTGGTACCTTTTTTGGTCCGTTATTAATTTTATGCAAACTTGGCCCTCTTGGTTGAAGTTTATAAAGTGAACGGTTTACGAGTTATGTTCAATTCTATCAATCACGGTCAATTAAATACTACCGCACCAAAATTTAGTAAGTGGGCAGTGGACTAAAAGTCATAGTTGTCATATTGTGATTTTTGATCAGTTTTCATACAATTTCTTTATCCATAATGAATAATAATCGGTATTCCAACTCCGAAATGGCAGATATGCAATTATGTATGGCATTTAATGTGCTGAAGCTGTTCGTTTATATTCGACGCATTTCCAAATCGGCGGATACCGAATGCACGATGGTGCGCCTCCTCATTTTGCGCTCACTGCTAGGCGGTCATTGAATCTAACCTTAATGCAAACTGGATTGGACGTGGAGAACCGGTTCCTTGGCCTGCACCTTCAGCTGATCTAAACCCTATGGATTTTTTTTCTGGGGTCGTTTAAAAGACATTGTGTATTCTGTGCCAATTACAAACGTCCAACATCTCCAGCAACCAATTTTGATTGCACTAATTTAATAAAAATGATCCGAATTATTTTCAACGTAGCTCAATCATGAAAAGAATTCGTAAATGCATAGCAGTCAATGGTGAACAATTCGAACATTTAATCAACTAATTTGCTTGTTAACTAGTACTTGTTTAACTCAATAAACCTTTGACAACTATGACTTTTGTCCACGGCATATAAATTTTGTCGGTGGTATTAATTGACCGTCATTGCTGAAATTGAAAATTCTAAACCGTTCACTTCATCAACTTCAATAAGAGGACCAAATTTGTAGAAAATTGAATAATGGACCCAAAAAAGTAAACAAGATGCCTGAAAAATCATACACAAAAAAGTTGGAATAGAAAGTATACGGGAACAATGTGAAAACTAATACTTCCAGTCCATACATAGACAATCCAATCAAACCAGAAAAATCCTCGTCAACAAAGAAGTAATTTTCATTGGGGATAGTATTTTGAAATTCCTAAAGGTTTTCGAGTTAATTGCGAAAAACGATTTCTAAATTCAACTTTGAGGGCCTGTCACTTTGTAGCCATACATTTTAGAGATAAATTTTATCAAACTTTTCGTCTTCAATTTATGTGTAGAATATACACTTGAAGCAGTAGTTTTGGTTTCGTTGTATATATATATATATATATATATATATATATATATATATATATATATATATATATATATATATATATATATATATATATATATATATATATATATATATACATGGTATTTGTACAATTCTGCAAATGAAAAACTGATGTGTTTGAAGAATTTTCAACAACTGTATGGTTCGTGGAAGATGGACTAACTCAGAATTTGAAGTGGAGGGCATGTTTAATGGAGTATTAGATCCAGTAATTAACGAGACTATTTTATTTGCTATATTCATTTGATTTTACATAAAAAGGCATGCCTTTTTAAAGTTTCCAAATCTGCGCCTGCGTTCACTAACACAGTTGCCGACGCCCTTCGATAACAGGGTTTGCCTCCAACCCATAAACAATTTCTGGTAACAGGTTTTCCACTATTTTATTTGCTTGCTTTGCAATTTCAGGTGGCGCATTTTCATACTCTGATTCTGAATCACTCGATAAATTCATTATAAGTAGATTAAATACTTTACAATTGTTGCTGTAATCTTGTCTTGTCAAAGGATGACAGCTGATAGTCAAGGCTAACGCTATTATTGTTACAATGATATAAGAACATTTTTCTGATCAGAATGGAATACATTGAAGTTGCATGGGGCCAGAAGTGTTGCAGAATATTTCTTCAGTCTCAATAGAAGGAATGTTAATATTGTGTTATTAAATTTGATTGTAAAATTGTAAAATACTGTATTGGTCGTGGAGAAAATAATGTATAGTCATCGATATACCTACTTTGAGTTTGAATTTCAACAAATTGAAATGAAAATTTAACACAAGTGGGGAACCGAATTGCCGGAGTAAATTTTTGATGAAATGAGTGTGATGCTTTCTGACAGGCCGGTAGCTACATTGGTGCGTATCGATTCCACTAGTCCAGGATGTACCTCAGAAGAATAGTCGGAAACGAGGTCGGTAACTCCCAACATCCGAAGTCGAAGAATCCCAAATTATTGAAGATCACTCCCAAGTTGATGGTGATTCCCAAGTTGAGCATGATCCCAAATTGAAGGTATTTCACGCTTTTATACATGTAATTTTAAATTAATTACGTTCCAATAAAAACAGAAAGCAAAATGTAACTTTAATTTTATCGTTAACCATGAACTGCAAGGCAATAATGAAACTGTAGAAATCGTTGAAGAAGGCGAAGCTGATGAGGGCGAGCAGCCACCGCCACCAAAAAACAGAGAAAAACTGGCAAGAAATCTTATCAGCAAGCGCTATATAGATTTGCTGAAACATCGAAGATTAATGCACAAGACCTTCAACAAAATTTGTTTAAAGAACAAGTTGAAATGTTAACATACATTTTGCGCAACAAACAGAATTTGAGAAGGAAATGCGTAACTTTTTAAAAACACTAAAAGAAATTGTGCAGGAATCTACAAATTCCTTATTAAATGGCGTACGTAACATTATTCAACCCTCCTTTTTTCCTCCGTACGTAAATAATTCAGTATTGCCCCTCTCAACATCCTTGCAGTTCCCACTATTGCAATTACAAATAACCACCCCAAATTCATTTGATTCTCCAAAAAGTCCATTTGCTCCTTAACTTAAATTAATGTAACACAGTTGTCAATTTATTATTAAAAATCCATAATAATATCGAATTCTTTTGTTTATGCAATACACATTTAAACAATACAGTGTTTAATATTATGTTTTCTATATTGACTCAATCTACAATTTGAACTTACAGCTGCAACACCTCGTAATACTTAATTACGGAAGATTATGAAAATTAAGTTTTTATTCTGATTTAACATTACAGAAATTGACAATTTAAAAATATAATTATGTTGCTTTCAACCAATTAATTTGCCAAACTTTAGAAGACGATTACTCCTATTTTATCAAAAGAAAATTATAAGAATGTTTTGCGCAGAGGAAAACAAATAATTTTTTATAGCACCTCTCGTATTAAAATTATCTCGACATCGGTTAGTACTTGTAGATGGTTGTGGAAATTGCAATTCTGCTGCACAGCAACTTCCCGCTGTGTTAGGCTTCTTTTTTTCTTTCCACAATATTATGCAAAATGCAACATGCAGAAACAACGACTGGAATACAAGTACAATGTATATCTAACCGTTTTAATAGGCATCACCAACAAGCTTTCAAACGTCCAAGAGCAATTTCTACTGCAACTCGTCCACAGTTTATGTAAGTATTGACCGACTCTTCTTAAGGTAAAAGTCTAGAAGATCTAGTCCCCTTCAATAGCCATGGTAATAAGGGGTTAGCAGGATCGCATATCGCACTATGGGGCCGTTTATATCCTCGTTTCTCTGCAAAACTACAAAATACTTTTTTTATTCACTCACATTCACATACTTACAGCTGGGATTAATACATCATGTTCCTTATATATGCTTATAAAATAATCGGGTGGCCGACTGAACTCGCTAAAGAGGGAGGGTATATTATAAGACGTAAGGTAGCTGGAAGAATGCTTCAAAACCGTTACACTTGCTATATAATAAAATTCACAATCGATAAGGACCTTCACTGGCGCCACTATGATCTGGATAACATAACATAATATTTACGCTGTTCCCATGCAGGGTAGGCAAAACAATCCCTGCCTCGTTTATTTTGAAATCTTTCGGCATGCTTTCCTATCCTTGTACACCTCCCTAACTTCCGAAGATTCATACATTGTTTAAGACATGCTCTTTTGTTTTTAAAACTCCTTATATTGTATTTTATCATACGTTCTACTGCATTCAGCGATGTTTTACGCGGCCCGGCCTTAACTTCACCCGAATAAATTTGCTTTGTTAATCTTTCTTTGTGTAAGTGGTACACGAATTAAAGTAACAACTAGAGTGATATAACCAAACGGTCAATGTTAATAAAAATTGGATGCATTTTTAGACATGGAAATACACATAAAAGTAAAAAAACCTGCTTTAAACTGTGAATAGGAGTAGTAATTTTCCTTTATTTTATCGTTAAGTGACATGTTAAACTCTATTTAACATGTACGCATGTGTGGATGTTGAGGTACCCTTAACACACATCAACTGGGTGCATAAACAAATAATTAAACATTAGACATCAACTAATGATAAATTAACGAACGTATCTCGAGTGTTAACGATCCTTAACATTTTTCGCAAAATTACAGCTCTGCTTCGCTGCGCGCGCCATACACATATACTCAATTGAGAAGCTAACACTCTAGATACGTTAATTACTATTAACAACTTGACCTGGTCTATTAATGATCTGAGTACCATATTGATAAATTCTTTAACTACTTCTTTTTATTGATTAGTTGAAAGTATTTAAACTTGATTTTTGAAAAATGGAGTGATTTTTCATTAAAGAGTGAATATTATTACGTTTTTATATATTATTAATATTGCAGGGAAAGTGCATACAATCTGATATAGGTGTCCTGGGTTGCGTTTTAAAGAAAATTTGTTGTGGCTCTTCAATTGTTTTTATTCAACTGTTGTCTATGCTTTGATTGTCAATTTTCGCCTATTTCTGTTATTCTAACTCGATTTTTTGAATAAATATTGAAGCAATAGAAAAACTATTCTTAATTTTATTAAATACATAAATAAAAAGTTTACCTCGAGTAGGATTTGAACCTGCGACCAGTACTTTGCTGGAGTACTGCGCTAACCAACTGCGCTATCGAAGTACAAGCCCCAATCGATGTAAATTTTGTCTTTATGTATGCATAACTGATGTAAATTTTAAACGTGTAGTGTCGTTGGAATGTGGTGCCAGAGTTATTTCTAAAGTAGTATCACTTTTGCTAAATTTTGTTATTGCAGAATGGGAAGAATGTATTTGAGTTACAATAAGTACTAAAGAAAAATAATTGAGCGATATCATTTTGTATCGGTTTCAGGGAAGCTGACATTACAGTTTGCAGCATGACGTGCTTTCTCTCGATTATTTTCGTATTTGAGTATCGTGTTTACCGCGATTAAAATTCAAGTGATTCTTTTTTATGATAGGCTAATTTAGATTTATGTAATTAGGAAAGGAACAGATTTGAAAATGGCGCAATCTGAACGATGCTTAAGTCAGTCTTGGAATGGTACCTTAACGTCAAGGCAAGTTTGCGCTTTGCCGCATACACGAAGAGGTGTCGGTTTGGAGGTGGTGAATTAATTGTGCCCTTACCTGGAGGTTAAGTGAAGTTACCGTGGAAGTTTTTTTCGTTACCCTTAATGGGAGGATCATTGTTGACTTCTCGCCTGCCGTCCATGGAAGTTTGGGCCGTGTTGAATTAGTGCTTCCTTAATTCCTTTGGAGTTCCATCGCATTTTGTGTGCGGGTCAAAAGTAAAATAATTCAAGGTTTTAGTTTTGTGGACTTCGTGTGTGCAGTTGATCACATAACAAATATTTCGCTGTAAATAAAAAGCTTTTCGTTCTTCTGATAGTTTAAAATTAATAAGTGTTATTTAGAACTTGTATATAGTAAATTAATCAGAGTTTGTGGAAGTTTAAGCACTAGTGTACGTTCAACCAATTGTAATATCAACCAAAACTCAATTTAGAGAAGCATTTACGAGCTGAACTGTAATGGACGGGTCGAATGCAGTTTCAACCTCTATAATATTGCCGCCGCAGAGGCCATTCACCAGGTCACCTATAAGTGTATCGTATAACATAAGGGGGTCTGAACCAGAATTGAGGTAAACCTTATGGTGCATTGATTGTTTATTAAGTGTAATAATTTAACGTAAATTTATGAAGTAAGTCGGTCGTTGACGGAACATCTGTTTGTTTTTTGTGCATACGAAAGTATTGCGAATAGTCGCCTTCTGTTGAAGTTATTTCTATAGGATTAACATACCGATTACAGACATTACTGATGCTGCCGAACAGGTAAGCGATTTTAAATATTTGTTATGGAGAAGCTGTGCATTTTTCCCGAATTTAGGAAATTTCAATCCCTATATCGACGTTTCGTAGATTTTAGAAATTTTATACATTTTCAATCATGCTTAATTTTGTTGTAGTGACGTATTTTTTGTGTTGTAAATTATATAATTAATTACCGTTTTGATCAGTTATTTTTGTGTATTCGAGCCAATGATTTGGCGCTAAATTTATCGAAATGTTTAGTGAGCTTTGCTTTCATTTTCGCAGTTTTGTAGCTTTTACATACAGCTTAGAATTTCATTGGAATTTAATGAAGTTGACCTCAAGATCTTTGAAATAGAATTTTTAATAGTAGAGTAGTATATTTTTGTGTGAACGTTTTGGGTTCCTGTTAGGCCAATCTAAAATCTGTTTATCCGCTCACGGCGTTTCCCGCTGTAAATGTATTTAATAGGTGGCGCCTTTTTGACAATTTTTACCCGAATTTGACGTTTTTGAAGTTGTGACGAGTGCCCTTTCACGGAATTAAGCAAGAACCCCGCCCACACCACTGAGCTATGCCGTGGCACAAATTGCTTTTATGGGCTGGATGCTCTAGTGAGTACTTAGCCTGTAACACAAAATATTAGAAACACATCCGTCCGAAGAATACTGAATAAAAGCAATATGCACCCATAAGTAGAACACGGACACTACTTTCACTTGTTTTCACTCCTATGGTTTCTTTTCGGAGTCCTTTTTTAACCTCTTGATGGAATTTTTACCCTAATTAAGACCCTTTTGGCTGTATTAAGAATTTTTTTAAAGTTCAGCCCCTGGAGGGTAGGTAAATGAGCTTATATGCAGTGTTCTTAGAATAAAAAGACTTAATCTGTTATTAATTAGGGTTGCTTTATCAAAGGAGATTGCATAATTATTATAAAAATTTGTTGAATCCCCATCTACAGATTGTGACCTAATTTATTTATGCATTGGGGGTTGCATTCTAATAAGGGTCCGTAGTCTTGTAAGACGGGAATCTGTTCGTGGGCTTCTTAATATGTGTTTATTCTTAAATAGTTATATAACTTCATTATGATCGGAAAATGGCAATCAGTCGACAACGTGTTAATTAATGTGTTTACAAACATTTTAACATTTTACTCTCTTGCATTTTTGTGGCAGTCGTTTTTATATGAGGATCGTATTCTGGTCTATTTTGTAAAGCTAATAAACAATTGGATTATTTCTGATATTAAAGAATCTAATCAAGATAAAGATAACATATACAATTAATTTTAAATATGCTGTTAAATTCTATATAATGATAATAAAAACAGTCAATGGGTCATCAATTAATTAACTTGTTATGCAAAAATGAATGTACGATTTCGCAATTGAACGTAAACAATAATATTAAACATATCTTACTTACATGTATAGATCGGGGCTTTTAACTAGTACAGACTGGATTGGTTAGAGAGATGCAATGCAATTACGAAGCTGTATAATTGAATTAAATTACTAATTCAGAATAAAATATTTATCAAGCTCTTCGTGTAAAGCCGTCAACAGCCAAAACCAAATATATATTTGCGCAAACAGGTTATTTAGTATTGTGTTGTATGCAGCGAATTGTATGTGTCTTCTTCTTTAAGCTAAATGTCACCTCTATATTACTTTACATAGATAAAAGTTCTGTCTCATCAGAAATACCTCTGTCAAAAAAAAAACGGCTTTAGATTTTATAATCAGGTTAAGCATGCATTCTGACCGCTTATTAGAGTACTATTTTTAAATTTTCGGGTTTTACCGATAATGGGGTTGTCATACCATCACATAAGTCTACTTTACATACAAGCTATGACTTAGCAAAAATACCTCTGTCAAAAAGGAACTTAGATTTATAAAAAGGCCCCTAGGGAGGATATTAGAGAGTGGTTACAGAAACAAGTAGCGTACACTATACATAAACCTGTAGTGAGAAATAGGTACATTGTAGGTAACATTCTTTTTTGAGTTATGACAGGTGGGGTCTTTGTGGTATGAGAAATCTAAGTAAATATAATGACAGGTATAATTATATACTGACGGTTATCGATGTATTTAGCAAAATGGCATGGACACCAGCTATGAAGCTATGAAAACTACATGTTCTATAATCGACGCATTTTCGGTTTATTTTTCAAAGATGCGAAAAGATACCTCAAAGTATACAGACGGATAAGGGCAAGGACTTTACTATAAAAAGTGTCCAGCAATTCTTTAAAAACATCAAATCTAATCATATAGGCAAAATTTAGCAATGCGATGCTTTCATATAGGTAAGAATCGCACTAACGGATTACAGTTAATACGAAAGTCAATAACTTTTACACATTATCTCTCAAGGATTTATTTGCTGTAAAAAAACTATGACACATCGTTTAGGTAACTGGCTCAGGAAGACAGCATCCAATGATTTTTGCTGTATGCTCACAGGTGTAGTTGGCACTCTTACTTCGGTCCTTGTAACAGAGTATTTTGCTGCAGTTGTTTCTAAGGCTTTAGCGCGCGCAATTAGAAGGGTGGGATTGATTCGCATACGTCTCATCACTAAACTAGCGTCCATAATTCCCGTCTTGTAATTTGAACCGTGCGCCACCATTAGACTAAAGGTATCCCTTGATGCAATCTCCTTTGATAAAAACAACCCTAATTAATAACAGATTAAATCTCTTTATTCTCAGAACACTGCATATGCGTTCATTTACCTACCCTCCAGGGGCTGAACTTTAAAAAAATGTCTTAATACAGCCAAAAGCGTCTTAATTAGGGTGCAAATTAAATCAAGGGGTTGAAAAGGGACTCCGAAAAGAAACCATAGGGGTGAAAAAATACGATCCGCACATGGGCGTGTAAAATAGTGAAAGATGAGGTGTCCCAAGGGTGACGTCACAAAAAGTGAAAGTAGTGTCCGTATTCTACTCCCATACATATGCAGTTGCACCAATTTTATTCGATTGTTGCTCAGCAGTAATTCCACAATCAGGTGGATTTCTTTGATTTTGTCCTTTTGGAGACGAATCCACGTTTCATAAAAATGAATACTGGATGGTCTAGACGATTTAGAAAATCATTTACCATTACTATTAGTAAACGTTCCTTTTAACATTCTTCAAAAATGATGTTGCTACACGATGGACCTCCGGTACATCACACTAGATTAATTCATCTTAACACCCATTTTCTTCACAGATGGATAGGATGAGGAGGGCCCATTGCATGGGCAGCTCGATCGCTAGAATTAAGTAAAATTTCTTGATATCGGGTTATGTAAAAAAAACCTTGTGTATGAAATACTTCCAACTACACAAGATGATATGAAGAACAGAATAAGAGAAGTATTCGAGAGTATTAATGTAGTAATGTTACGAAATGTCTATTGAAGATCGACTGCAATGCTGTATTGATGAAATGAATTAATTAATTTTATAAGAATTTTGTTTTAATAACTGATGTTTTTTCAACTTTTCATAACTATTTGTCACATCGTAATTTTTCCACGGCCAACTTGTTTTAATAGAAATTTTTTTTAAAAATCCTTTTCTATTATTAAATTGAAAATAGCTCAGAAATTAATGATTTGAGCTATAGATAGTGCTTAATAGAAATAAAAGGACATAAAATGTATTTTCTCTTACTTAAAAATGTGAAAATCGTGTTCGAGTTTTGGCTCTCCCTATATTAAACTGTTGCAATATTATAAAAATAGCACTTTCCCTTATAAGTGGACCAATGTCAAAAGGTTATGTGCCTACAAAAAAGTTAATATCAGGTTGTTGTGTCTAAGGTACCCTGTAGTTATGCAGGGTACCTTAGACAACAACCCTATATTGGAAGTGATTTCTAAAATATGTTTTCAAACGAATTAAAAATTTTGGTAAAAACATGTAGATGAGTATATGGATTTAATAGCTACTTACATATATTTAGATACATTATAACATTAAACGACGCCAATTGTAACACCATAAATTGTAACGCCAGTATAATCTGCTACTTCTAAACTATTAGCAATTGTTCAAATAAATTTAATTAAAAATATGAATAAATAACAATGGCTACTGCCGTTGGCCCTGTCGTAGTTTAAGATAGCGAGGTTCTAATAAAAGGATTTCTCAAATACCTTGAATGCTGCTTGATTCCAATCTGCTAAATTATTTCCTTCACTAATTAATAAAAAATGCAATATAAAAATATAATGAAATGAAATCTCGAGCGCCATGTTGTCTTTAGTTATAGGAACAACAAAACCTAGTTAATGAACAATAAAAGCTTTATATTAATATCAAAAAAATAACAATGGGCAATAATGCTTATTTACCAAATTAAGGGATGATTAAGGAGAGGAAAGAAAAAGGTCTTATAGCTATGCTTAAAGAACTAAAGAAATCATTATATAAATACCTTTATACACTGACTTTCTTATTGACAACTTCCTGTGTTTACTTATGAATACGGAGCGGTCAACCAACATGATATCATTTCTACATCATCATTGCGTAATCTTGTAATAACGCGATCAGCCGCACTTACTGGAGTTTATTATTTAATATTTATACGTAGAAATTTTCTTTCCAATAAATTTACAGCATTCTTGAGGTTTTAGTATATTAAAATTGCAATTTAAAATGTAATCCAAAAAGTAGTATAATAAAGGTAAACTTAAAAGTCAAAGATGAAGACAAAAATGAAAAATCGAAGTGCCATTTCAAAGTATGCAAAATTAAAGTCTGCAAAAGTGTATTCTAAAAGAATGCATTAAAAATGCCTAAAAACGAATGTTTTAATTTAAAATATAATGAATTAAAGATCTCTTACCATCTAAACTGATGGCACTTTACACTAAAATTTAGGAAAATTTAAAACTACATGCTTCATGCTATTACATTTAGCAGGAAGTGAATTTAATAGAGGCTTTCAGAGTGACTCCTGTAAGTGTAGCATCTGCGCATAGAATTAAGTTATCACGCTTAGCGCGATCAGCATCAAATTTCTTACGGAAAGGAAAATATAAATCTTTATTAAATATTACACTTAAAAGATATGTACTATGAAATGCAAAACTTAAAACTTTCTTATGTTTACTACTAAATGAATGAAAAATCTAAAATTAAAGTATAATTTAGTACAACATGAAAAAATTTGTTACAACATTCATATGTTATTTCACTATAATTAGCTTTTTAAATTCAAGTTATAACTTTAGACACTCTAATTAATCTAACAATAGTTCCTTTTTATTGGTTTTCGTTGCCTTACTTGCTTAACTTTCCTTCACAAGGAATTTGTGATTACAGTAAGTTTTTGAAATATCTATTGAACGTCGTAATAAATTAAGGAATTTTATTTATCAGGTAATCTACCATTGCAGACTACAATGTTTTGCTAACATTTTTCAAATATCTCAATTACCAGAATATTTGTTCTGTAATTTCACAGCAATTGATATTAACGTTACACTATATTTTTGAAGAGCCCTAGAAATAGGCTCCACAATGGAGGCAGGATGATATATCCTACGTCAAAAAATAAAAGGTTATATACACATATATCTTCGATGTCTTTATAAATAACCCAGTTATAACAACCTTTAGAAATAGGCAAAAATTGATAATTTAAGAATAACTAAACAATTAAAAAATAATGTAGAAAACAGTTGATAAGTCACAAGAGTTCAGTTATTATTATGTGTCTCTATTCTTTCATATGCTTTACCTGCAGCTTTCCCGAAATCTGGCCACCCTATACAGGCAAAATACAGCCTTATTCGTGCACGTACGTGGGTGCCCGTGCACGAGTGAATGTTTTTGACTTTCATTTGTTACAATTAAAATGCTTTTGAAACTAAACACGGAGTTCTAATTATTTAGATAAAAACAAAAATTATTATAACAGACGAGCTGTATTAATATCTTGTATGTGCCCGGGTTGACGAATTGTTGTTGCTTTCTTCCTGCGCAGTTAGAAATGGGTGTGTAAACAATCGTTCCAACCATTTTTGTTACCGTTTGATCCTAAGAATGCCTGCGGGTTAGAATGCGATATGAATACATTTTAAATAGCTATGCTGGAGGGAGAGAGTTTTGACTAAACAAAAGAAGTAAAATTTATTGAAAATAATCCTTTCACAAAATTGCTGGGCGAGAAATGTTTAAATCTAGATGCCGGTGAAGTGTAAATGTGATTATTAAATTTGAAAAGAACTAAAGTAAACATTTTTAATATTCATTTCTTGGAACTTGAGTTTCATTAAATTAAGCTAAATGAACTTTATACAATTTTTATAACTTTGCAAGCCATTTTCGATTTAGTACTGAAATAACAGAAATTTTTGTATTGTTCTTTTACATGAAAAAAAATGAATTATTATAAGAACAAAAATGTCACCTAATTCTGAAATTCGTTTCTGTCTAATAATTAATTTTAACACAGTAAATAAATACGACGCCGACATGCACAAATAGAAAACTTGTTGGCAGGTATAGAAATAATTGTATTGAATCGAAAGTTTGCAATTATTATTTACATAAAATCGGTTATTCTTACTAATTAAAAATACATAATATTAATATACATAGCAATTAAGTAAAAAAATAATTCATTAAAGACAATGGGTTTTATTTACGTTTATTTTTCACTTTACTCTAATTGAATGATAACTCCTAGTATAAGTGTTATGTAAACATGCCCATAACAACCCGGACGTAATGAGAGCGCGTAATTAATTCATTACGGCCTCAAAATAATAATATATCAATCATAAAATAATTCTATTAAATAATAAAATTTATTTTACAAGGAATAACTAGTACAACTTGTAATACAATTTTCATCTTAACTATAGAAGTTGATTTCAAAAGTGAATATTTAGTCCATAGGGACGTAGGAGTGTATTTTCAAGGGCAAAAACAAAATTAGACAATAATTTTACACGTGAATATATGTGAAACTTACCAATTCTTAAAAGTACGACAATAGTACAGTCTTATTTATGGCCATATGCTAAAGATTTCGTACTCTTTTCCATATCCTTATTTCGATTTAAACGATAGCAAACTATCTGTTGCTTTTTGAGAATTATATATATATATATATATATATATATATATATATATATATATATATATATATATATATATATATATATATATATATATATATATATATATATTCTGTAGTGTATTTATAATTACAGTAACAAAGCAAATTTGACTGTTATAAGTATACAATCTGTTTTGGTTCCATAGACTACCAGAAATTGTATTTATGTAGGTAGGTAAAGCATACACAAAGAGATTGTATTTATGTAGGTAAAGCGTACAATCAAAGATGCCATTTCTTTGATTTCTTTTAAGAACAAAGTGTAAAATAAAATCTTATATGGACCATGGAATTGCGAATGATTACGCCCATCGAACGACATCCATCTCTGGGGCTAAAGTCCTCGAGCTAGATTTCATCATTCTGAGCGTAATCATCCTAGTAACTCCTTGTTGCATAAATAGCTATTAAGTATCGGAAAAACCTGAAAGGTGTTCACATGCAAAATATTGTTTACTGGGTAACTATAGAAAATCTTTCTATTGTAAATCAGCATACTAGTACACAAATAACAAACTTAAGAAATAAGTACTGACCATTAACATTACTTCATTTTAGATTTCTGGATATTGAATTATGTACTGAACATTTTTTTCCTTCAAAAGCCAAGGGCCATGTTGAGTTTCTATAAATGAAATTAATTAATGCCTATGTAAAGAGCGAGTCAGGTACCTCATTATTACACCTATATCTAAATTTATGGGCAGTCACAAATTGTCTGGACTGATGTTACGGACTTCAATGCCAGTCAGTCCTATGAGAACTGCTATAAATGTTGCCGCTATGCTCTATTATTTGTAGCCGTGAGACCGTGCGGTTGTTTTCAATCAAAACTCAAAAAGATGTCAATTTATTCTGGGCGCCACTGACTCATACTTAAATTTACACTTGAGCCAGAAAGTGCTGAAGATGGAAGTCTCTCACTATCTGATGCTGGCAACTCGCTGCTCTTAATTTTACACAAATTATTAAATAAATGTTTAACCAAACCAAAATAATAAATTTTATTTATCAACAACATTCATGGCGTTTTGGTTAATAATATTCCACAAACTAAACTCAAAATAAAAATAAAAAAACAATTTTAATTGGTTAATTTAACGTGCGTTAAAATCCACTTACATTTACATTCATATATCGATGACAATTATCCTTAGAAATTAAATAACATTTGCACAATTATCTTTATACACTATATTTTGTTATACCCTATGTACACTGTGTCCCATTTTGGTTGAAATTGTAGAGTATCTTGTTTGCGAGCAAAAATAAAAAGATGCGGTTTTCGCAATCCTGTTCTACTTTTTTCCTGAAACGAGATATGCCACAAACAGAATTGTCATTTTCCTATTAGTGTTTGAGATACAGGGTGAAATTCAAAATTTGCACATTTTAAACACCTCATAACTGCTTTGCCTTGTAATTTATCAAAATGGTGAAAAATGGGTTTCATACAGAATTTTCCGTAGAATTTAGTGGCATGCACAGTTTTCCCCACAAAAAGTCAGTTTCTTCGCAATAAACCAAAGTTTTTTTTTAATGGAACACCCTGTATACTTTTTTTATTACATAAAATATATATTGTGTGGTACTTATTTTGCATTATTAACCTCAAAAATGAATGTTACGTTAATTTAACATTTTGATGATATAGTTGACCATGAAATTTATAAACCCAGTATAAACGTCCAACATATATTTGAGTATTCAAAAAGGGCTGCTAAATTCTTACTGCTTTATTATAATTATAAATATGTAAATACGCGATTATAATAAATCTAAGCAGTTTCACGCAGAAATGCAAAAATAATAACAAGAAAACTGCAAATTAGGTACAATAGTTTTTGAAACATATTAGACTGGCAATTTTTTTTAATAGGGTCAAATGCACCTTACAGCTTCAGAAAAGCCCTCGTCGCTTGACCTAACTTCATTTCTAACAATAATTATCGTTATTTACAGATTTAGTTGGGAAATTAAAAAAATTACCTGATTTTGTTTTAAAGTAGCCGATTTCCCTGTTGCGGCAGCTGCTAATTCCGTTGCTTTTTCAAAGGAAATGACCACACACCTGCGGCTTTCTGCCTATCGAAGAACTCGATAACGTTTTTAATAACATTTTTGGCCTCGGAATGAACCGATTTTCTCAAAATAGTAGCCATGTGTTTAGTAGGATATTGACAATGACAATTTAGTGATTTTGTACACGATTGTACATCTAAGAATTTTAACGTGTGATTGGGCAAATTGAATTCGCGCCACTTTGGTGATATTTAGTTCGCATATTTTCCGGGGACTTTATTTTTCTGGAAGAGCTATATTAAACAACTTCTTTTGATATTAATGTTATGGATGTCGGTACGATAGCGAATTTTATTATAAAGATAGCTAGGTTTGTAGGTAGTCAGAACCTTATGAAATAATGTTATGCATTTTACCCCTTTCATACATATCTAGCCAACCAGCTACAGGCAGATTATAGGAAATCGTTTCATACTTCCGTATTCCAAATATTTGCCGTAAACAAGAGTTTCACAATTTTTGGATTTGGCTAATAACGATTTTTGGTAGAAATTATCCATACACAACGTCTCCGTAATTTAGAGGTGCTAAAACAAGAGAATCCGTTAGTATAGTCTTTGTTTGTTGTGGAAGAAGATTTCTGTATGGATACAGCTGCTTAGGCGTTCAAATCCTCGAGTTAGACAATAATTAACATTCTGTATTATAATATGAAAATGTAAACTTTCACCATTAACACTCATAATAAAATACTTATCTTTTTGGGATTTTTTAATGGTGTACTTTAAATTATACAATCTAAACGTTTCGATAACACTTACAGTTATCTTCGTCAGTAGCAATGTATGTTAAAAATTGTTAAAGATGTAGTAAACAATTTTGTCAAATTTGAAAAATTCAAACATAAACATAAGCCTGCTATTAATATAACAGTTTGAGAAACGTATAAGCCAACTATAAAATTGTAGTAAAGAATAACTAGGTCATTAAAATTAAACATTGTTAAACTGTCTTAAAGATGACAAACCAGAACACTCTCTACGACGAAAGCTAACAATGAAATTTTCCAGCCAAAAAACACATTTAACAAAATTTAATTGAGTTATGATGTAAGTAAAGTTGTGAAAACTTCAATTTTAAAATGATAGAAGCATTCACAAATCCAAACATTACATCAAAAATAACCCAGTTAAATCTAACAAAGAGATATCTTTATCAATAATTGGAAGTGTTATTAACAATGAAAAGCACAATGCAGAACGTTCTTTGTAATTTTTAATTTCAATTTAATTTCAACTACTTATGTTAAATTATAGTGCTGTGGAAATTTAACATATAATTGATAAAGCATTTGCTTCAAGGTCTAGGAAAAACACAGCAAAAAACCTAGACATACCAAAAGCTGAAAACAAATTAAAATCAAGGCGTATCATTATGCTCTTTTTTAATTATAAGATGCCAAAACCTATTTAAACGTTTCTCAAACTGTTATATTAATAGCAGGCTTATGTTTATGTTTGAATTTTTCAAATTTGACAAAATTGTTTACTACATCTTTAACAATTTTTAACATACATTGCTACTGACGAAGATAACTGTAAGTGTTATCGAAACGTTTAGATTGTATAATTTAAAGTACACCATTAAAAAATCCCAAAAAGATAAGTATTTTATTCTGTATTATAAGTTTTTTGTAACTGTGGTTTCCTATTAGTGGAGTTCATCGCCCTATTTCCACAGTTTATGCTTTTAGAGCGTGACTTGAGTCGAATTCATATGTTATATATAATTTTTTCCAAGCACTTGACTACTCTCAGATTCGAACTTGGTACCTTTTACTTACTAGTCTGACACCTTTACCGCTGAGCCACAGAGTAATCCAATATATATTTTTTAGAACTTATACACTTGCGTGCATAGAAATCGGCCCACTGTAAACTTTTGACTTTAACTATATTTTGCTTCGAATCTATCTATCAGATTAAGAAAAAATATATACTGTTTGAAAGACAATTTCATATACTTTAATGTAAGTTCATATTTATTAAAATTTATTTCGGTTTCTTAGTCTTAAAATTGTGAAATTAACGCATGAAACAAATTATCGTTTCTTGTTACTAAAATAAAAGTGGTTTACTGATAATTACAGAGATTAACTCATAATTTTTAATAATGGGTATGACCCCCTCTTGCCCTAATAACATCCCTCATACGATTCCGGCGTAGATCTAATCAAGTTCGCAATTGTTTCTTGTGGGATGTCAAGTCACTCTTCTTCTACTGCCACAATAAGCTCTGGGATCGAAGTTGGGGCGCGAAGTCTAGCACGAATTCTTTGTTTTAGCTCGTCCCATAAATGTTCGATTGGATTTAGATCGGGACTGCATGCTGGCCAATCCATAATCCGAAAACCGACTTCTGTAATGTAGTCTTGCACGATTCTTGCGGTGTGCGCCCTAGCATTATCATGTATAAAAATAAATTCGTCTCCAATGTAATCGACGTAAGGTACCACATGAACTGCTAAAATCTCCTCGATGTACCTAGCACCAGTTAAACTTACTCTACCGTGACCACGGTCGTCCCTTCTGATGAAAACAGGATCGGTTCGTGCTCCCATAGAAATTGCACCCCAGATCATGCAAGAACCACCTCCATAAGCAATCGGCTCTTCAATGCAGCATTCTGCAAATCGCTCCCCTGGTCTCCGCTACACCTTTACTCTTCGTTCGTTGCCATAGAGGCATATTCTGGTCTCATCTGAGAATAGAACAGAACCCCACTGTTCCAATGTCCAATGCAGATGATCCCGTGCGAAACGCAGGCGTGCTTGACGATGAGCTGGGGTAAGTTTTGGACGAAGTGCAAGGGTTTTACAAGTCAGGTTACGTTCCTTAAGCCTTCGCCTTACTGTCCACTGACTAATAGCCACTCCTCGTATTTCACGGAGCTGCTGTTGCACTTGGACCGCATTAAGGCGACGATTTCTTAATGTTGTTGACATAATAAAGCGGTCATCACGATCCGTTGAGTATCGTTTTCTGCCGGTTCCAGGTCTTCTATGAAAGGATTTAGTCTCTTGATAACGCTGGTAGGTTCTTCGAACAGCTACGCGTGTCATATCCAGTTGGCGAGCAACAGTTCGCTGGCTAAGACCATTTTCAATTAGAGCAATTACTTGGGCGGCTTTTTGCGATGTAGTATGCATTAACCTAATACACTTTTAAACTAATCAAATTGCGAAAACTAATAATGTTCAAATTTCAGTTGGAAATGCAATAAATTCAATCTGTCAGAAGTTTGTTATTCGCGTTATAATCACAACTTAAATACATTTCATTTATTTACCGGTTCCTATGCATATAAACGCTAAGCACTCTTGATCAATTTCAACTTCTATCAAAGCATATTAAATTGTCTTCCAGACAGCGTAGATTTTTTTTTTGATCTGATAAATAGATTCGAAACGAAATATAGTTAAAGTCAAAAGTTTACAGTGGGCCAATTTCTATGCACGTAAGTGTATATATATATATATATATATATATATATATATATATATATATATATATATAACTTTTTCGTTGTTTGCGCAGAAGTTTATTGCGCATATTGCGCCGTAACTTCTTGCGCAGGTGTATTCCGCTTAAGCTCTTCGCGCATTATTAGAATCCATATGGGTTTCATTTCTACACTAGCTTGGCTTATTGGGTTTTCTTCTAGTGCGATGTATGTGGCTTCTTTGAGTTTCCGACGAGTTGTGTTCTCGTCCTTTGCCACTATCTGTATGTCATCCCATTGGATGCGGTGGTCTTCGTTCCAGACAAGTTCGGAGATTCTTGATCTTTCTGTTTCGCCCTTGAGGACGTTGTTCTTGTGTTCCAACGTTCTCACCTTGAGTGGTCTACTGATCTCTCCTATGTATGCTCTGCCGCATTCGCATGGTAGGTTGTATACACAATTCTTGGAATTCTGATTTTCATTGTATGGTTTGGTTTTGGTTAGTATTCCCCTGAGCATTCTGGTCGAATTGAAGGCAGTCCGTATCTTGTATTTGCTGCCTATCCTTCGTATCTTGTCTGAGGAACCTTGTATATATGGTATTATCGCTATATATTTAGGTTCTTATTTTTCGGTTGCCCTTTCCCTGTTTAGGTTAGGTGTTAGATCGGGGTAGCCATTTTCTTTGAGTGTTCTAGCGATATTTCCTTTTTCTCTGTTCAGATCCTCTTGTTTTGAGCATATTGTTTTTGCTCTATCGTACAAGCATTTTGCCACGCCTAACTTCACGTTTTTGTGGTGATTGGAGTTGTAGTGTAGGTACCTCCTGTGTGGGTAGGTTTCCTGTATACACTTGTCGTGAAAGTGTTGTCATATGGATTCCAATAATTCGCGAAGAGCTTAAGCGAAATACACCTGCGCAAGAAGTTACGGCGCAACATGCGCAATAAACTTCTGCGCAACCACTAAAATTGTAATATATATATATATATATATATATATATATATATATATATATATATATATATATATATATATAATATATATTGGATTACTCAGTGGCTTAGCGGTAAAGGTATCAGACTAGTAAGTGAAAGGTACCAAGTTCGAATCTGAGAGTAGTTAAGTGCTTGGGAATAAATTATATATAACATATGAATTCGACTCAAGTGCGAAAACAGTCCTTCTCAGGACTAAGCCTGATGACGAGAGCAGAGTCCGCTTCCGAAATGTCGCGCTCTAAAAGCATAAACTGTGGAAATAGGCCTATCAACTCCACTAATAATTAACATGTTTTTCAAATTTGAGATCATTGTCTATGAACATACCTAAATTTTTAAGTTCGGTGGTTGATTTTAGAAGTGTAGTATTGCAATAAATATTAATGTATTCTTGAGCGTAATTTCTTAACGCTTTAGGGCCAAAAAATATTATTTGGGTTTTTTAGCATTGACCCTAAGGCAATGATCTACCGCGTATCGCACAAATAACAATAGTTCGTTGTTAATAATGTTGGATGCATCTGGACGATTTTTGGGATTAAATGTATCATATCCTTTGGAATCATCGGCGTACATATGAATTTTGCAATTTTGAACCGCTGAGGGGAAGTCAAAACTATATATGGAATATAAAGTTGATCCCAATATTGAACCTTGTGGCACTCTGCTAATCAGAGATAATGTGGAAGATTCTTCACCATTGAGGATTACTTTCTTACGTAGCCCAAAGAGGTAATTTTTAATCAAATTTTTGGCGTTAGTGTCAAATCCAATGTAATGTAGGATTGCAAGCAGTAAAATGTGATCTACGGTATCAAACGCTTTTGAAAAATCTATTAATATTAATGTTGCGACTTAATTATCTTCTAAACCTTTAACTATAGGTACCATCAATAATTTTAATAAGCGCAGTGGAACAACTATGCCCTGATCTAAATCCAGATTGCATTTCAGGAATTATTTAAAATTTTCTAAATTCATTTTAATGTGGGACTCAACACACGTTCAAGAATTTTTAAATCCGAATTATATTTAGGAGTAGCCAGTTTAGGCAGAGGAATTACATTAAACAATTTCCAGGGTATACTGAATAGCGGATACAAAAGTTATAAATATGACATATGAAAAATATAATATCAAGACAATACATTTGCAGCGTTAATTTCATCGCAACCAGTAGCTTTAGACTTTAGGGAATTCAAAATAATGAATATGGCATCTTCCGAAACTTCTCTAAAAGTAAGTTTGTTGTTAAAAGATATTTTGGTGTTAGTGTTGTAGTAATTTATTAGGTCGAAATGTATACGTTTTTAGGAAGTTGCAGCATTGACAAAGTAAACGTTAACGCTATGTGTATTTGTTATATTTAAAGGAATTTTATTTTTGTTGTCGCTTAATACATCATACTTTTTTAAAGCTTTTCAGATATGCTCAGGGCTTGGCAACTTGCAAATATCACTTAAGTGTGCTTTTTTTGATTTTTAATGGCGAGTGTACAATAGTTTCTTAACTGCTTATAATAGTTCCAGTTACTGGATGATTTAGATTTTTTAAATTTCTGGAGGGCTTTCTTTTTAAAGACAACAATAGCATTATAATATCAGTTAACCATGGGTTTCTTTTTTTACCCAAACGCGTAAACTTTATTGGTGCGTATTTATCAAATAGTTGTATCAGTAGTGTGTTAAAAAGACTTATCTTTGCGTCGATGTCATTCAAATCTAGAATTACATGGAACGGCGTGTTAATTAAGTCGCCGCTAAATCTATTCATATCACAATTCCTGTAATCTCTGAATGATATCCCTGCTTTTCAATTTTGTTGGAGATCGTTATGGAACAAAGCACTGGAAAGTGATCTGTAACATCACACCCTTCCATAATGAAACAGTTTTTTTTTATTAAATTAGTGTTTGATACAATAAATAAATCAAGTAATATAATAGATTTTTCTGTTACTCTTGTTGGCACATTAATTAGTTGAGTTGGGTTATAACTACTTATTAATGCCGATAGTTGACGATGAGGCGTATAGTTTCATCGAGATTTTAAAAAACTACATTATTATCATAATAAGGTGGTCTGTAAATTATCCCAAAAGCAAATTCCTAACTACCAACTTTAATAGAAAGACACAGACTTTAACATCTCTGTTCCGGAATGCTTGTTATTATATAAAGATAATGATGAACTCACGTAATATGCAACGCCACTCGCCTAAAACCAGGTTTACGATCTGCGCGGATTAAGTGATAACCATTAATACTTATAGATTCACTAGTTATATTTGAAGTTTACCATGTTTCTGATAAAGCAATTAAATGAATATTTTTACCTAAAACAAAATCTTTTAACGACTCTAAATTTGATGTCAATGGGTGTATATTGATGTCCATCATTGAGACAGCAACAATTTCGCATTGCATACACACTCCGCTGTTAAGCCAATAAATAAACTCTGCAATAACTATATAGTGAACAAATTGTAACATTAATCCTGTAAAAAAGATATTAAAAACATATTTGACTAAATAATTATTGTATCCTAACTACATTGGTAAACATAACAATATGTACAGAATCAGAGAAAAAAATAAATAAATTGAAAAATAACTACGTATTATATAAATTTATACCAAGTTAAGCATTGTATTTGGATGTATATTTATAAATAAATTACAAGTAAAAAAAAGAAAAAAAGTTATTTTAATTATAAGGGTAACCTAACAATTACATAGCTTGTAATCATGCATAAAATAAAATTGATCTGAAAGTAACAAATACGAAAAATATTTTGATAAAGATATAGAAAATGCATTTTATAGAAATTAATCTGTACAATTCATATCAACATTTATAACGCATCTTATAGTGTGTGGTATAACACGATGTTCGCTCTACTGTGTTTGCCCTGTATAAGTACTCGTTGTTGACGTAACAAAACACCAGCATAAGAAAATCATGTGTTGGCTCCATTGTATCTTGTCTGTAAAATTGATAAGTAATTATGCTCTAACCACGCAATTATTATTTTGTTTATTTGCCATAGCCGTCTTTCGTAATTGTAAATGAATTCGTTAGTTAATTTTATAAAAGTATGATTAACACATGAAAAGTTCAAATCGATTTATTTCGAAAACAGTGCGTTGTAGCGACTTCAGACAAGAGTATCATTCTTTTATGAAAAAATCGATACTTTTAAAATTGCATGTTGAAATTGCGAAATTTTGAAAAATAAAAAACTTATGAATAACAATGTCCAATGCCCCGCCCAAACGAGCCGCTTATGAGTACAATTAAAAAATCATATACACGCCTTACGATTGGGCATATTCCACTAAATAAATGTACAGAACGCTATCATTTAAAGGGAAACCATTTTGAAGATATTTGAATTAAACCGATGTTAGGGCGCCGTCTTTCAAGAGCTCCAGCTCTCTTAGGAAGAATTTTTGTATTAAGGTAATTTACGTTAAATCGACATAAAATCAGCTCTAGAATCTGAAGTTTTCTTTTGTGAAAAGTGTTTGAGGACACCCTGTATATCTAAAATGCATTTCTAAATATGTTTACTAACAATCAAACTAACATTCAGTTATCTAACTTATTAATAGTCCATTTAAATGTCCGTTCACTGGTGGGAATGCATGTGAAACTTATGGAGTTTGTGAATGAAGACAAACCAGATTGAGAGAAGACATCGCCTAGACCATGCTGGTGGAGTGGCCATGTACGTCAAATCTCACTTAAAATTCACCCTTTTGGATAGTTATAATGTCATAGAATAACTGTGGATAATAATTAATGTAAAAAATAATGTGTTAATAGTTGGAGTTGTTTACAATCCTCATCGCAGGTTTTATAACGATTTTCTTTCGGCTTTTTATAATTCTCTATAGCAAAAGTCTGCATTAACAAAAAATATACTGGTAATGGGAGACTTTAATATTAACTATGGCAATATTTAATGATTTGATACACATATGTGAAACATTTGATTTAAAGCAACTGATTCAATTACCTACACATGGAAACTCGTTAATTGATCTTGCGAGTTGCAGTAGCACAATCAATTTGCTTGATTCAGCTTTAATTCCTAATTCTATGCTTGCTGACCATGAAGAAATATTCTGTACGTTGAAACTGATTAACGATAAGTCCACCACGTCTATTTCTAAGTACCGAAATCTTAAAGGTATTAATCTATTACAATTTGAATGAGACTTGAGAGCTATTCCATGGAAAAATATATACTGTTATGAAAATAGAGATACAAAAATAAATTTTCTTAATAGCTGCCTAAATGACTTATTTGACGTTTATGCTTCCATGAAGGTAGGTCGGTATACTGAAACCGCGGCACCCCGGTTAAATCGTGATATTAAATTTTTAATGTGACAGAGAAACGGTGCTTTGGCCATTTACAAGCGTAATAAAACCGATACAAATACATTGCAATATAATCAGCTACGTAATTTAGTAACTACTCACTCTAGGAAACAGAAAGCTAATTTCTGTAATCACTTAGTCCAGAATGGACAAAGCCGGAAAGTTTGTAATTAACTAAAAAAACAACTTAGTAGACCGAGAAAGTTTACCTAGTCATTTAGAAAATGCAGACGAGATGAATTATTTCTTGATACACTCGGTACCAAAATTTAATGTGAACAAAAATGAAATTGTTGATATCTATTTTTCTTCTAATAAAGACACCTTATTTGAATTTGCTTGTGTTTCTGAAATGGTCGGTTCAAATGCTATCGATCGCATTAAGAGCAGTGCAGTTGGTCACAATGGTTTTAATATTGATATGATCAAACTTTTGTCTATTAAGTTCGGTATTTCCATCTAACTGGAAGATTGCTCTCGTTAGGCCTTTAAAGAGGTCGAAAATCCTAACAATTATTTTGAACTACGACCGATGCTTATCCTTCCTGGGCTATCTAAGGTTTTAGAACGCATTATGGATATCAAGCTTCGAATTTTTCTACAATCCTATAATTTTCTAACGGATTATGAATTAGGCTTTCGGCCAGGTCACCTGCACCACCGCAGTACTCAAAGTTATATATGATATTTTTTCTGCAATTGATAACAAGCACACCATCATTCTAGCCCTTATGGATTTCTCTAAGGCTTTCAATAGCATTGATCACGACATACTTCTGGCAATATTATCATTTGCCTTGACTGTTATTTAAACAATCGTAAGCAGGCGGTGTCATACAATAATAAAGTTTCAACATCTAAAAGTGTCAACACGGGTGTTCCTCGAGCGGCTCTTCTTGGGCCAACTCTGCTCTCGATATCTACACCTGAAGCTTTATGCCCAACATGCTGGCACTCTTAAATAAAATAACTTAACAGCACTGCATAAAAATAAACCCTATTGAGTCTAAAGTAATTTTATTTTGTAACGACTACTATTATAGCACTATTTACAATCTAGTAAATATTCAAATATGTAGTAGAAGGCTCGAATAAAATTAAAAACTTAGGACTAACAATAGACAAAAATCTTAGTTTTAAAGAAAATGCTATGTAACTCACTAGTCCTCAGTCATTTAAATGGATGTGATCTAATTACGGTCCTTGCTTAGGCTCCAAAGATAAAATGCGCATTCAACACCTCCAAAATGCTTGTTTACGATTAATATACAGCGTACCTAGGACTGTGTATTTAATATCCAATAAATTGAAAGTGGCTAAGTGGTTACATTGCAACACCAACGATACTTACACATTGTTCCATAAAGTCGTCCACTACCAATCATCCCCGTCACTATTATTTTATTATTACAATATAAAAATGACCTTTTTCTAATAAATCGTCCATCAAATGAAAAACAGATTTTGTTGATAAAGGGGACTCTTTATACTTATCCATAGATGAGGTGTCTTTATCAGTATACAGCAAGAAATTCCAAATTGATCCCATAGAAGATTTAGAACTAGGAAGGGCCTTGATGCCAAACTTTGATCTTTTTAGAAGAATATACTGCTTCCATCCCATAAGCCTTTGAATAGTAGTAGGCTTTCATTGACACTAACGTCTCTCCTAGTACATTTTTGAATTTGTTTCGCAAGGACTCCACAACTGTCTATAGTTTGGACAGTTTCAGCCATGGACGTGTTGATGAATCAAAAGATTCATTATTACCAAAATGTAGATATTTCATAAAAAATGGCGAATAGTGTCTCTTCGCATAACATCTCCGAAGTCGATATTAGTTCTCTTCTTGACGAATACCACCCTTGTTCGGGTTTTTGAACTATACCCTGCCACATCAACATGCTTATAAGCACTATAATTTCGAACTCATTTGTTTCCTCTCGTGATTTTTGCTTGACATTGTACCTTTGTTTACTTTCATTCGCTTTTTGTGCAGCAAACCGATTTGGTCCACAGACAAGTACGCCAATAAGAGATTTGTCGAACAAATACTCGAATTAAGAGAGAATTGTATCTATATCTGCTTTTATAGGAGGTTCTTCCAGAAAAGAAAACCTAGGTGGGGGAAAATTCATTCTTTCTAAATTGGTCTTAATCAAAACTCGTGCATTTTGTGTTTGAATATCGTTTCCTGATGTTCATCGTTGACTTAAAGGCACAAAATATCAGATTAAATACCTCATTGTCCACTAGACAAATGAATGCCTTCACTTTCTAGCAGGTACCATGATTAGTACTATCAGAAACAGACAAAAACAACTAAGTATCGTACGGCATAGTAACAATTGGGTGCTACTTTACACGCGAAAACAGCATTCCCTGCAAGTATAACCTAGGAACAGTACTCGTTGACGGGTAAAACGCGGAGCCCACGCATATGTTTCACCGTTATTACTGCGCAAGCAGTGACTCAAGTTTGACATCTCCCGCACATATTCATAATGAGGCTTGAATGCGCTATCGGTGTACTCTGCGGTTAAAGGGTTAATATCAAGTGTGTGTTCTTACATGTCTTTGTAATGTCTTCAATATTTGAGTTTTACCGTAAGGTGAAGGTAATTGATGAACGTCATGTCTGATTTCAAAACATATTTTTCGAATTTAAATTCAGATATTTTTGCGAGAGTATCTGAATAATAGTTGGTATGACAGATATTACATGTTTTTTGCTAATGCGTTCAGTACACGAGAACAAACATCTTAGCTTGTGTTGCGATACTTTGTTAATATATTCTTTAGTATATTAGAAGATCTTGAAATGTACGATTACCTTTGCATTACCTTACCTATTACCTTAACTTAACTAAGCTAGTGGAAGTGAAAAAAATAGTGATAAGACCAAGGAACAAACAATTCTATTTACTTTCGACAACAATTGCAGCTATCGCTTCTTGTAAAAATTAAAGCATTCCATGTGTGTTAATGAGTCAAAAAAATTTATAATCTTGTTTGACGTTTTAATTAACGTAAAACGCTTTACCAATAGCTGCAAATCCTCTCAAAACTTGTAGTTTTCGCTTTCCTGTGCTCGATTTTTGAGATATCTCGGTTATTATAAAAGATATTTACATTCTATAAAAACATTTTTTAAAACAGTTTTCAGAGAATTAACCTGGCATCGCTCCTAGATAACATCATCAGATGAAAAGAGTTAAATACGGACCTGGATTTGTTTTTTTTATTATCTTTATTTGCTTTTTAGATATTATAAAAATAGTATGATAAAAATTGCGATATTTTTACGTTTAGCCTTTCAAAATCCATCAAACATGTTTTTTTTCATTTTATTTTTACTACGGTCCTGAATATAATATGAATGAACGAAATTTAAATGCTGCAATGATATTTTCTAGCACTTTAATAAATTCAATAACCGAAACTACTAATAATTGTTTGTTTTTTCGTGAAAACGCCAAATCATTTTGAAAATTTCGAGAAGTATGACAATATTTGTGTAGAAAATCCTACTGATGCAGCCGAGCGTTATTTTTACAGGTACGAACGTCTTCTTATACAAATATAGAATATTGTTCAGTTTTAAACTTATATTGTAGATATGCGGAAAGAAGACAACCTAATAAAAAAATATTTAGCCGAATTAAGACAAGCTTAATTAATTATGGCACATTTATCGCTCCACGGCCTTCGAAATATCAAATAGAGGACCGAGAAATTTCCGAAAGAGATGTATTGAGCAGCATAGAGGCGGTTCCTGAAACTTCATGTAGACAAATTGAGGAGCAAGTTGGTGTAACAAAGTCAAGGGCGTACAAAATTTTAAGGAAAAACAAATTTATACCATATGAAAAGAAAATATTTCATAATTTGCACCCGGGTGATGCTCAGAAGCGGTGATACTTAGAAAATATGGCTGATGATGAAAATTTTCACAAAAAAGTAATAGAGTCTGATGAGTCTTATATAAACAGTGCAGCTATTTTTAACCGGCATAATACTCGGCATTGCGCACAAGAATGATCCGGATTTTGCTGATATTAGGGAGCAACGAGGATAACTTGGATTTAGCGTAGCTTGGTTTGTTTTGAATACTAACAGAAGATATATTATTTATCAAGACACGCTTACTGGAAATAGATATATTGATATTTTGGAACAAGTTATACCTGATGCACTTTGCTCAACTTAACGAGATCCACTTTCAACAAGACGGGGGCTCATAATTTGCATGTTGTTAGACTGCTTTTAGACAATAGTTTTCCACTGCCATGTATAGGAACTCATGAATTTATAAATTGTTCTCCTAGATCATCTGATTTGTCATGATTTTTAGTTATTTCTTAAAGAAAATTTATAGTCAATCACACAGAACAATAAATGATTTGTATGCTACAGAAGCATTTAGGAGTGAAGACTTATAAATACATTGCAAAATATCCCATAGATGTCAGCTTGTTTAGATACTTAAAATAATGTATTGGTACATATATACTTAGTGGTAATTAGACGTGCTTTAATATAACTTAATTATATTCAATATTCAACAAATGTAATTATTCAACATTAGTATATAATATTGTAAGTAGATATTTAGTAGTTTACGTTTATATTAAATTAATTAGTGCTGGCCAATATCATAGCATTGAATTTCGTTTATCATATTATATCCAGGTCCGTATTAAATACATGAAAACATGTTTGCATTGACTAGACAGGTTAAACGTAAATGATCCGCAATTTTGCTTTTGTATAGTTAAAGCAAACGAAAGCAATAAATACATGGTATTATAGCGTAGCTTTTGACCTGATGATGTTATCTAACGAACGTCGAAGTGCAATCTGACGATGAAATTGATCCTCAGACAAAGTGTCTTTACAGCATGAAATATCTGTTATAATAACTGAGTATGACTCTTGGACAATGTTATAATTCTGATGTATCTTTAAACTCAAAATTTTAGCAGATTTGGTCATCGATTTATACAAGAATCGAGCTCATAATTTGCATGTTAGACTCTAATATTAGACAATTAGTTTAATCCACATCGCAATGTATAGGAACTACACGATTTTAAATTGTAATCATACACTACTGCAAATTTGCATTTGTTTCTAACTATACTAGATTTTTAATTAGTTGTTTTTAAAGACAAGATACTAGTCAGATCAGCACAGTACTATATAATGATTATAAGTGTAATGATATTTTGAAATTGGTATGATTATGGAAAAGTTGAAGAAAATGACCATTGATATTTTTTTTGTATTTCCCAATTTTAAGGGTTCAGAATCTCTTTAAAGAATAAATGTTTACACGTTTTATCTTTATTTTTTAAACAAATTGTTAAAACTTACAGGTAACTAAATGTAAAACGTTCTAAAACCTGCATTATGACGAATACTTTCACTCTGTACTGAATTTCTCATGTATAAAACAAAAGTCTATACATATTAAAGTTCGGTTACGAAAGTGCCGGTAATAAGTATACCATGAAATGCACTTATACTCAAAAAAAATGTTACCGTAATATACTTGGAACTACACATTTAAGTACAACCCTTGGTCCATTTTCTAAACAACTCCGAAACCTATTCTTGAAAAAGCATTTTATAGATGTATTGACGTGAAAGAAATAATTGGAGTGGAAAAACTCTGTTTTGCAGCAATATTAAACTTTATGATCGAACAGCCATCAATGTTGGTCATGCGTTAATGCCATTTTAAGACCTGTTTATTAAGTTGCTTTTCATTTATATTCATATGCATAGTTAGGATAAGTAAACGACAATTGATAATAAAACATAAATCTGAAACGATCAATAATTGGTTTAATTTACAAATAAGACACGATTAGATATTCAACCCATAATTAATTAGTTTCTTAAAAACAACAGTACTATTTTTTTCGTGTTAAGTACAGGGTTATTAGCAGAGATAGAGATTCGGTTAAATGGAAAAAAATGATCTTCGATTTAACCATAATTAACGTCACAAATGAAAATTTACATTTTCTTTGCTGTTATTGAAATAGGAAAATGGCCAATTATCATTTTTGGCTCTAGAAGCGTTATTTACAAAATATTTAAAATTCTGAAAATACATTATTAAGGCAGCTTTTTGAGTACTTTTAGATGACGTTTGCAAAAAAAATTACAGTCATTAGTTTGTTTGTTATATACACTGACTTTTGTTTTTCTTATGGGAACTACTTTGTACTTTTACACTATTGTAAAGAGCCAAAAATTTTGGTTTCAAAAATGTATGCATGTGTATTTATAAATAACTTCAAAAATAAATATTTTAATTATTATTAAGAATAATGCGTTAACATATCGAGTTAATCGTGCAAAACAAATGAGCGTCGCCTTTACGTATGTTGGAGGTGTGTTACAAGAGCAACAAAAATTTACAAAGAGCAAGTTAAATTATAATTGAAAAAATGTTCCAAATTAAGATTAACATGAAAAGTTCTATTGGATTTAAATTCTAAAGATTGAATTTAAATTTAGCACATTTGTAACGTTATTACTGAAGAAAAGAATTATGAATTAAAAACTATAAACAAATGAATGAAGATTTAAAAACTATTACCAATTACAACGAATTTTCAACTATGTATTACTATTTATACAACTATTAATTGAAACGAATTTTTAACTATTAAACTGTTTTCACATCACAATTCACAATAAATGTTGAAATTGACGACCTTGTTTTTGCAAACACAGAAAGCACCTTGTAACGTGTAAAAATCGATAGCGTGTCTTTTCGGATCGATTTCATAATTTTCTCTTATTACTGTTTGAAAAAGAACAAGACTAAATAGGTATCTGTGACTTGATATTTAGGATTGCTATTTAAGGATTATTCGGGACTCATTTCTCTACCTTAATGATATAAATTTTCTGTATTTACTGCCGTTACCATGTACGTTTTAATTCATAATGGATTGAATTATTTCTTTATCGTATTTACCTTTCTTATTTTATAAAAGTTCTTAAAATAAACTTGCTAGTGCCATCTATAAGTGGGTTCTGGTTAGCTTTAAATTTTATAGACACCTGTTAGTATGCTAAATCACCACTAGATGATGATACCATTGAATAATTACATATTACTAAACATGCTTTATTGACATACATTTTGATTACAACCAAAAATTTGATAAGAAAAATTTTGTTGAATGCCTTATTCCTAAGTTGTGGTTTTTTAATGGCCATCTTGTGTGATGTAAAATATATTTTAGAAAATTTCTCTCGTTGCTGTCTTTTCGGTGTAAATCTCTATTTCTAGAAGAGAATTTTTCTTCATTTGGGGAAGTAATATAATCGTTATTGTTGCGGATGTCAAAAAAATGTTACTTACACACACATGGTAAGTTAGCTCGGTTTTCATCAATCGCGTTATAATTCGAATCTTTCCTTTAACTAAAAGAAGCATATTTAACCAGTTCGTGGTAAATTATCACATATAGCTCGTCTTCAATCTATATTATATTTTATTGCTATTATATATCTTACCTTATTTCTAGCTTTTTTTTGCTTTTTCTTCTCTCCTGTCATTCTCTTCGTTTACTTTATATAATCGTTGGATATCCGTTAGTGTACCTTTCGTGTCGTTTTTGGTTTTACTACGATGTGCTGTAACTGGGACTGCTTGCAAATGACTACTGGTAGCTGGGCTGCAATTACGAGGATGGAATTTACGCTGTACTAACTAGAGCTCATGTATCCGTTCACCAATCAGATCAGATCTTTCCATTATCGTCTGTATTAATAAACATTATATTATGGAGTTTATTTTCTAACCTGTTATGTAGTATACACGACATTCAGCAGGGATTACTACAGTCCCTACATAAGATTAAGTGCATGTAAATTAACCACATTACAAAGAATTTTAATAAATTGCTTACCTTTGTTACAACCTCGGTGTCATGTTGATATCCGACTACATTTAACTTTCGTAGAGATCTCACTAAGGTAGAACTATTATAATTTGATCACACTATTAGTTAATGTGTACATATTTTAACCCAAATTTAGAGTAATTATTACAGAAGTTTGACATAAAACACCTAGCGATGTTTTTGCCTTTAGCTTCCATCTTTGATATTATCTTAACTATTGTTTACGCTATCATGGGCAGTAACAGTAAGCCAAAGCATAAATTGTATATGCCAATTGTCTATGTCGTATTATGTGTATTATATTGGGTAGCTTTTAAGTACAAACTTTCTTTTATTGGGGATAAGAGTGTTCAGATCATTGTCTCGAATTAGAAATTGATTAATTACCCGAATATGCATGTTAGGATATGAACTGAACAAGTTTCTCTGATTATTTATATATTTGAATTTGCCATTGTTAACGGGTGTTTCAGTTTGGATGTTGTGAAACGAAACGCAAGTTGGAGTATTACCTTTCTAACGTTAACTGTTGGGGTTATATATATATATATATATATATATATATATATATATATATATATATATATATATATAGCGTAGCAGAGAGGGGTATAGGTAAGTTTGTCACTCGTAAAGTCTCGCGACGCCCTCGTCATTAATAATATTGAAAATATATGTTAATTAGGAAACTTTATTATTTCACATTCTGATAGTAAGATAAGGGTACACACTTATCTTTGGGTTTGTGGGGACAAACTGCATGTCTGCTAGGCGTGCACTATTAGTGTTATATATACAGGGTGAGTCAGTTTTTTGTAGACAAACTTTAACAGGAGATAGAACACATGTTTCTAAAAAGAAAAGTTCCTATAAACATATGTCGTAGAAGGCTTCCTTTCCGAGATACAGGGTGTTGAATATAATTTTTTTTTCTCAAATTTTCATTATAATTCATAAACGAATGCTTAGATTTTTTTCATTTTGGGAGGATAATGTCTATTAATTAAGGGGCACAAAACAAGCGATAAGAATGTTCACAAACTTGCACAGTGGCGGAGTGGAGGGGGTGCTCAACCCCTTTCATAAACAGAACTTCTGCGCCAATGACTATTTTTTAAAAAAACTGTTATTTTCATTATCTAAATACAGTTTAACAAAAATAATGTACCTTCTTCTGTTTCGAAATTCCTGTGCGTTTCCGAGTTATTTTGATTTTTAGTGTTTGATGTGGTACTAAGTAATGTGCTTTATGTTAATAATAGAATATAAAGTTTTTAATAAAAAAGATATAATAAAACATTTAGAGCCATTTTAGTACCTAACGATCGTTTCTTTAAAATTTCAAATACATTTTCATTTATAAATAGGTAGGTTATCGGTTTTTTTTAGTATCCATTGTTATTATCCTCGTATAAAAAGAAATGCATAATTATTATTGTTATGCGGTCAATACTTTCTGTATAATTATGTATGTATCAATTTCGCCATAAACATGAATGCAGTTTTTAAGTGAGATTCTAATAAGTTATAGACCGCTGCTCGCTTGCTCTCATTAAAGAGCCGCCACTGTATGAAGCCATACTCAAGTACAAGACTTTTGTAAATTGAAATCTGTTTGGTACACTAATTTTAACAATCCTTGTTTATTATTGTAACAATACTTAATTAATAATTGTGAAATTAATAAGAATTCTTAGCAATAACGATTTATAAATAAATAACAATAACACTAGTATAATAAAATTAGACACTTTGTTCAAAATGTAAACCGTTCTTTTTCATACACATTTCACAGCGACGTACAATAGAACGTCTTAAGTTAATTAAATGATGCACCCTTATTTCATTGCAAACATCTCTGATGCGATTGTGAAGTTCTTCAAGTGTATTAACCGGAGTGGTATACACTTTTTACTTCATGAATCCCCATAAAAAAGTCAAGTGGCGTTAAATTGGGGGATCTAGGAGGCCACGCCACTGGACTTCCACGACCTATCCACCTCCCCGGGTAGTTATTGTTTAGCCAATTTCTTAAATTTCTGCCATAATGGGCCGGACATCCATCAAGCTGAAACCAAGAATGTCCTCTTAAATTCAAAGGAATGTCTTCCCACATATTAACATGTTTTTCTTCTAAAAATTGTAGGAAATTTTCTGAATTTACACGTTGTGGCAAGAAATAAGGTCCAAACACGTGGTTGCCGTAAATTCAAATCCAGACATTTGTACTAAATTCATGTTGAAAACTTCTTGGTCGAATGGCATGTGGGTTTTCATGTGCCCATATATGCAGATTGTGAAAGTTTACGATACCACGACGAGTAAAACAGGATTTATCAGTCCACAGTATGTTGGATAAGAAATCTCTATTATTTTGAATGGAGTTAAGAACCCACCTACAATAATTAAGTCTTCATTCGGCGTCACCTGGACATAAACCATGAACAGGTTGAAAATGATATGGGCGTCTGTGATCCCGTTTTAAAACCCGGGAAACTTTACTTTGGGAACCAACATCAAAAAAGAAATTTTCAGTTTCATAGAGCGAAAAATTGTAAAACCCATTTGGATTTCACAATGGACTTATTATAATCGCAAAATAGAAATAGTTATTTTCATTAGGGCAAACAATGTCAATTTTCGGGACGAGGAAGAAAGTTGCCAGTCCCGAAAATGGATTTTTTGTGCTAATAATACATAAATTTTTACCTCCAGACACTTTTACCTTTATATTCAGTCATTTATTTGCGGTTCCCTACTTGTTTGAGAACCCTTTATTTATGTCGCGATCAGTATGTCACATTTCTATTTTATACAAGATTATTATTCTACGTTTTAGAGAAATAAAAAACTTAGTGTGCAGTGTTTAATTAATATTCATTGGATTTTACCTCTTATAACTTTCATTCAAATGTGACAATCTGAGTGAAATAACGTGATGATGGATAGTACCACCGGCGACAGCAAATGTCTATTTCTGTTCATAGAAGATAGTCACTCAAAACATTTACATAAATAACCTTATACTTGCTTAAATTAAAACTGAAATTGTATTGACTATTGTACTGACACGAGATACGTCAAATTGTGACCAATAAATGTATCGGGTTTTCTGTTGCAATGCCAACCAAATCGAATTATGTGGCATATTGTACTAGTACCAAATTGCAGCGAGAATATAATTAACATGTCACATGGTACATTTTTCACTTCAGCTTTTTTACATGGTGAAAGATCGCCTTTTCTACCCATAATGAAAATAGTCCAATTATTTTTTTAAAACACTGCATACAAAATAAACTAATAACTGAGTAGTATAAAACTGTTAAACACACAATCACAGTCCATAAAGCCACAGAAACACGCGATTCCGATCGCGACTGATACAGGTTTGCACTTGTTTACGTTCATGTATCACTTTGTCAACACAGTGTTGCCATATATTAAAAATAAATACAAATAGGTAGTCTACAACACATCTTTTAAATAAACATCAATAATATTGTAGTTTAAATATACAATTACTGCATAAAAACTCTTAAGAAACATAAAATTATTAAAAAAATACAGTGCGTCTAATAATTTGGCCAGGGACTGTAAATAACCTTATACTTGCTTAAATTGAAAATAAAAAATGAAATTGTATTGACTATTGTACTGACACGAGATACGTCAAATTTTGACCAATAAATGTATCAGGTTTTCTGTTGCAAAGCCAACCAAATCGAATTATGTGGCATATTGTACTAGTACCAAATTGCAGCGAGAATATAATTCACATGTCACATGGTACATTTTTTATTACTTTCATTGGTTAAAATACAAAAACAAAACCGCAGAATAGGCTATCAAGTCGGTGATAATTTTATCACCGTATGTTGACTGTCACATGATTGTCATGAATAAAATAGTTTACTGTCAAAGTGACAAATCGTTTAAAATTGTAGACTTTAAAAAAATATATTTTCTATTAATGTTCATTATATTCTCTTACCAAATATAACGTGTTATGATTAATAATCGATGATCATAACACTAGTTATATTATCCCCGAATATTGGACTAGTCCTTCCAGTGACAATTTTTAACAAATGAAGATCTTTAGTTTATTATATTTTTCAGGTATCACATAGAAAAAACTTATTAACTGAAGGATTAGTTAAATTAAAGGTACCCATCTACTACACAATTTGAAAATTTGTGCTATTTTTTTAATAATAATGTTTATTTTCCACAAACCCAAATTTACATAACATCAACAGAACAAAGTATATATAAAAAACGTTTTCGACATGGAAAACTAAACTTAATTAAATTTGAAAGTGCAATTGTAAAAAGAGACGTTGCTGCAGTTCTACACTCGTCCTATTTAGACAAGTGAATCAAGCATTCGTGGCACCACCACAAAAATTATCGACATAACTTTGAGTACTTATCATATTTACCAATATTAATACTTATTTATGAATAAAACGTTGTTTGAGACGAACATGAGAAAATTTTGAAATTGTACTTATTGAAGTAACATCCCATAAACGTCATTCATACAAAGTTAATGTATGGTCAAGGTCAAATTATTTTTTTTGTACAGTTGCAATGGAGACACCGAAGAGTCCCGAAAGCAGCCAGCCGCCAGGTCCATTTCGCCCCCAATTTAAAATTTCAGGATAAAACTATGTATGAGAATTGTGCTAGGTTTGTGCTGCATTGTGCCGCTAATTTTAAAATTTGTGCTACCTCCCTGCTGAGATATCGTGGGAGGGGCTGGAGAAATGCTAGCCCCCCATTTCAAATTTCAGGATAAAACTTGATGTGCAATTGTGCTAAGTTTGTGCTGCATTGTGCCGCTAATTTTAAAATTTGTGCTACCTCCCTGCTGAGATATCGTGGGAGGGCTGGAGAAATGCTAGTCCCCATTTCTAATTTCAGTATGAAACTCGGTACAGTAGTTGTGCTAGGTTTGTGCTGCATTGTGCCGCTAATTTTAAAATTTGTGCTACCTCCCCTACTGAGATATCGCAGGAGGGGCTAGAGAAACGCTAGCCTCCCCCCCCATTTCAAATTTCGGGAGGAAACTGGATATGCATAGTGAGTTAGGTCAGTGCTGTACGGTGCCCGTCTTCCTCGTGAGATATCGTAGCTAAATTCGAAACTCGCATATTTCGATAGCAACAAATGAGCAATAAATTTGGATATTGTTGTTATGATAACTGTATATGTATGTATATGGATATACATGGTGTCCTACAGTGATCGTCCATTAGAATACCTTGGGAAGTAATGCGATTACAAAGCTGTAAATTTGTATAATAAGGGTTTGCCAGGCGACCACTTCAAATTAAATTCTAGTATGGAGTCAATCTTACTTTTTTTGAATAGAACACTATATAATATATTCTTTTCATATTTCTTTCTTCATTTCCAACAACTTTTATTAACAATATTTGCATCTTACTCCATCCGTTGTCCAGAAAAAAATTGTTTTTCTCAAATTTTAACCTCTAACAGGGTGTCACCTAAAATTGAATATCTTTTTAAAGATAAAAGATTGAAATTAAAAATTCCGGTTTTGGATTTAGATACGATTGCGCTAGATGGTGAATTGGCGTGAAATGATATTTTAGATACCGAGAAGCGGAAAATTGTCAAGTCTTTCAAAAATGTTCACTTGTTTTAAATACGATGCTAGGTCGCTAATCTATTTAGTAGATAGCAAATGTTCTCGCCTATCTTCTGAATAAATTAGCGACATAGCATCGTAATTATTATGTATATAAAATGGACATTTTTAATTTTTCGTTAAAACGGAAATCTTGTTAATTTTCCTATCTGCCTACATAAGGTGTCACAATACCTAACTAGAATAGTTTTGAAGTTATTAAGGATATTTTACGATTCTCTAAATATCAGTTTAGCGATTTTGGCAAGTTAAATTCATCGATGTCATTACTTGCAGAACATAGTTCAGCTACGTGGTAGAGAAGAAAATTGGTATAAAATTTACACTAATTTTCTCCTTTATTACGTTGGTTTTATCCTAAATTTATCCTCAAATATTTCAACAGCACTTAATATTAGGTACTTATAAATCGTACTTACTAAAATGATGTTTAGAGCAAAATAAAAATATTTTTATTTGAATAATACAAAAATAACATATAACAAAACAGAAAATTTATAAAAATTTAAAATGTGTATAATTATTATAAATGAAATCTTAACATTATTGTTGAATTTTTAAACTGTATACAACAAGAACTGGCAATTTTCTACAATGGTAGAGCTTCTAACAGTTTTAGATTTCGTTTGCAGGTCATCATACTTTTCCCAACTATTGCTGTGGACGCGATAACAATAGGCGATGTAGTGACCAACGGCTTCCAAATTTTTTGATTTTGGCGCTAAGAAACTTAACGCTCCTCTTAAATGATATTGATTTTTATTAAGGTTAATTATTGCCGGTATTGAGCTCAATGATGCGCAAATATCTTGCAAATTACCTTTGACAAAAGGAGCGCAAGCTTCTAAGAACACATGTTTTTCAAATATATGAGAGCTCTCTAGAGTTTCATTCGAACACTTGCCACATTTTATTAATTTATCAGCACATAAATTATCCAATGTAATTTGAAGACAATTAAAGTTGCTTGTAGGTAAATTAGTAATAATGGTTTTTGGTTATATTGTTAACCGCTTTACATGATATACAAGTACGTTGTTCCCGCCACGATGGGAAATCGTGTATTAGATTATTTATCAAGAAATTTGCTGTGCACTGAACATTAATTGTTATATGGTCACCAACACGATTCTCGCATTCACCACAAGAAAATGTTTGTAAAAATATTTCACCTCGTTTTCTGTATGTTTGTACATTAATCCCATCTCTAAGAGCGTGAGAAATAAGTTCATATATTTTGTAATTGGTATTGGACTCGACAAAAGTAGCATACTCCTTGCTATCAGCATACGCAGAGAATAAAGTTTGCATTACACTATCGAAAGTGCATGTGTTTATAAACGTAAGATTACATTTATCTAGATTTATACTTTTAAGATCGCAAACATTGCCATTTCTTAGGGTTCCAATAACACCAGATTTTGTACGACTATTTTCGTTATAATGTAAGATAGTAGGATCCGCGGACAAGTAATTTTTGCGACGTTTCCTTTTCTTTGACTGCGGTTGAACTGCAAGGCCTTTCCAGTTTTCAACTTCATCTTCTACGATGTTTTTAGGAGAAACTTCATGCAAAGCGTCCTCGAAATCATCTGGTGATGAATTTTTGGAAGTAAATTTATTTGAGGCGATCTTTGTAGTTTTATTGGAATCTAATGCTGCACGTACAATATTCATTGAACCAATCAATGAGTCGATATGAATTTGAAGAAAGCGATCTACTCGCATAGGTAAACTTTCATGGTGACAAATTCTATTTTTAATACCATTAAAGGAACTTTCTGAAGAAGCACTACTCTCGATCAAATCAGCATAGTTGAAAATAGGAACCATTATGGCAGACCAGCAACAAATCCTTTTACAAAACTCTAACAATTTTTAGCTATACTAGGATTGTACATCATATTATCATGATCACCTTTATTATTATGTTCACGACTTTCAAACAAACATTGATCATAAATTTATTTCTAAATAAATGCCGTTTTCGCCCTCAATATTTATATCCTCAACTAGTTCTTCCTCATTTTCTCTTCTAAATGGAAATCGAGATTTTCGTCGTTAATTATTGCCCTGTCGTCATGACCCGTCGCAATTAAATTTTTTAGAAACAGTTTAGCTTCTTCGTAGGATTCGCGATACCGGTTCCATTGAAGCCTTCTTCTTCATTTAGAGCAACAATAAATATATTTTTAATATGTTTTTATATTTTAAAAATTAGTTGATACTACAACTAAGCCCATTGCACGCATAAAAAATTTTTATTCTGCGCGAAACGTTTTTATTTCAGACCAACTGCTCAAAATATGCATTGTATGGTTTATATCATTTCTAAGCATACAATGAGGTAACTCCTCCTGGCTACTGTTACGTTTTACTAACGAGGAACAAACTGCTAAATACTTTGATAATTGTGAATATTGCGTAAAACTTTTCACGATTGCCATCATCAGTGCTAACGAATGATCACAAACTGCAATTTTTGGAATCGGGATATCATTTTTGCCCATTCTGATAGCCAGTAGCTAATGGCATTATTATTATGTCGTTCCGAAATCATGTGTGCAGCTGAAAATTGACATCCTGTTTCTGAGTCATTAATAATTATTTCATACAAAAATAAAGGTTTCGTTTGTCGACCTGAAAGCAAATTAATATTACGAACCAATCCTCCAGTGGCATCTATGCTAACTTTTGTGATCTGGTTTCGCCTACAATATAGACGATATGTATTAATTTCTTGCACAGTCCAATAATGCACGAAAAACTGTCGTATCCTATATCTTTTATAATTTCATTATACGGAGAACTCCTTTCATTAAGCATAAAGCAAAATACAGTCGGCATGAAAATCATTTTCTTTTTAGCTTTATGCTTCATTATACAATGCATTTGCCGTGGGTATGCTACTTGACTCTGGATCTCCGTATTCCATGCTTTTTGCTTCGATTCTCCGGACGTATATGGCTGATTGGTTTTCAACGGACAATTTTTTTACTAATTCATCCCGTTTCTGTCCAATAATTCGTCGTTTGCGAGTTGTATTACAATTATTAAATTGCCCAGTATACACGCAATCCAAAACAATTCTAGAATTAGCTTCTGGTACTGTTTTCAATGAAGCCTTGAAAACACTCTGACACTCCATGCATTTCCCAAAATTTGTAAATAAATGTTTCCATAAGGTTGAATTTTATTACGTTTATATGTTATTTTGCATGGTTTCTTCGTTTGTTCAAAAAAATGTTCATGTATTAATGATGTCCAATTATATGGGGATAAAATATCATATGAACGAACAGAATCAATGCGATCAGACCGTTTGTATAACACGTTTGAAATTTTTATTTGATTCCACTCTTCGGAACTAAGAGTTATTTTAAACTTCAAACAGTTTTCTGTGGCATTATCGCTTGAATCCGAAGAATTGAAACGTTGCACATATTTCTGTGTACTGCTTTTAGACTGTGATGTAGAAGACTGTTCCTCTATATTTAGTTTCTGATGTATATCATATCGATTCATGAGTACTACGGTATATAAATATTTTGGTGAAATTTTGTTACCCAAGTGATTCGCAACTAGTTTCCAACATTCGTGAGATGGTTTATGAATTTTGGGTATAACTGCATCATAAATTAGATTTTTATGTTGTATTAAACTTTCTACTACCTTTTCAACGTCAATTGAAGGCTTCCGTGACATTTTTCCAAATTTCTAATAAAACAGATAGAATTTGAATTTTAGTAATATACTGGTCATTTTAAATAACTATAGTATTAAGAAATATTTTATTATATTAAAACTGTAAAAATTTGTTCTAATGAACAACAAATTTATTAAATCAATGTTTAAAAATCAAAATATACTGTGTGATCGTATTAAATTTTGCACCTTCGCTAGCTCAAGAACTGTGAGTTTTAATGTTATAATTGAATGAAAATGAGTGCGATAACAACTTTTAATAGGTACAACTTCAATGAGAACGTACTTGCATTATTAGCTTACTCGATTCAGTATTTTTTCTGAATTCAACGTATAATATTCTTACATTTCAAAATTCAATGGAAAATTATCATATGTTAATATTTATAACCGTGATCATAATTAACGTACTGTTAATTAAAATTGTATTTTATTTAGATAAAATATAATATTTTAATAAAAGAAAATATTTACAGTGTATTTTAATTGATGGCTAAAAACGCACGATGTAATGTTTCGACTCATTTTACGACGAAAAGTTCCTATAAATATATGTGCATAAGGCCTTCGTTTCGGAAATATAGGGCGTTAGAAGTTTTATTTTTCACGTTTTTTTTTATGCACCTCGTACATTTCTCAAGATACATTATTCAAATTTGGCACATAGAATACTGTGACCATTGTCTACAAAATAGCTATAACACATTTTAAACAAATCTTCAAGGTACTTTTTTTAGAAATGTACGAAGTGCTTGAAAAAACTTTAAAAAGTATAAATTTTACACGCTATATCTCAAAAACGAACACCTTGCGGCTGCGCCACATATTTATATAAACTTTTCGTCCTAAAATGATCTGAAAATTTTAACCATGAATTAAAATATACCCTGTTTTGAATTGGAGCACAATTCGATCCCGTTCACCGGAAATCTAGACATTACCTATTATATGTAATATTATACATACTATTATACTATTAGTCGTACTATGCTTAATCGATCTGAATTTATAATTGCAAAGCCGCATATAAACATTTAAACGAATTCCTATGGCCATGGCTGCGCTTCACTAAAAGTATACGGTGGGTTTTAAAGATAAAAACTTATAGTATAGCTATAGGTACTCCAAGAAGCTTGTTATATTGGGCTAGCTATTTAAAAGCACCGTTGAAACGGTTTGTTTTTAACAGATACAAATAAAATTTAATATGTTTACAAATTTATGTAAGTTTTGATACTTTTGGATAGTTATTAATTAATGTGGTACAAGAATTAGTAAAATAATTTAAAAAATCCTATCACGACTTGATTTTATCAAATATTGCATGGCAGTGTTGAACTGGAAGGAAATTCCCTTTTAGAGGATTTTACCTTGAAAGGGATATTTCTTCAAAATGGCTATAAAAGAGGATTTTCTAAAAGTTGGGAAAAAATTATCAAAAACACTTTCCATCTGAAAATTATATACTGAGATAAGAAACTAAAACCGTAGCATCTTTGCTGTCTGAAGTGTTATATTTCTATTTACCAGTGAAGCACTGGTTATAGTCATAACAAAAATACTGCGCTTAGTTACATCGAGGTTTAAAAATTTAAAATGAATAAAGAAATGTATTTATACAATGGTTTTAATATTTTGTATTCAGTTAGTCGCAATTTAATTTTATGTTACTATATTTTACGCATTCTGTTATTTGTAATTATGTTTACATATTAGTCTTCAGTTTCGTTTTCTTTAAATAAAGTAAATTTATATCAAGTTAAAACCTTTGTTTTAATTTATATTTTAAAATAATATTCAGTTGACCAGTAACTATTTAAAATAGTAATAGTAAAATTCTTAAGCGTAATTATTTTTCTCTTCAATGTAAAATTTATGAGTCTATTCCGTATTAGTTTATTACACGTATGGCTCTTTACATTTCATAATTTTATAATATTATATCATCGAGATAATCATTGTTTATATTGAACGCGAAAAATTGAAGGATTTTGTATCAGATTTAGGGATATTTAGCGTCGCTAGAAACGCTGTATTGCATAGTTCCCAACACTGTTGCATGGATGTTTAGTATTATTGTAAAGAGAATTAGATAGTCTTCAGAAATATTCATTAACAATATTGACAAAATATAAATTCCACGGTATATATGTTACGGTTAAAGTGTTTACTTGGTTGGTTTATAAACTAGCTAGATAGTATATAAACTATCTAAATGACTGGTTATTTTGATGGAAAATTATACTTCTGCTAAAATAGCTATGAATATTGGTTAGTATATATACTATCCAGCTAGTTTACAAACTAACCAAGATTTATAGCTAAAGTACAAACCACAAGAAAAGTATACAAATTAACCAGTGTTTTGGCTAGTTTACAAACTATCAAGTAATTAGATAAAGTGTGAACTTAATGTTCCTAGTAACACATAATAACCAACTCGTTGGCTAGTATGTAAACTAACCAATTCCATTTCGTTAATATAATAGAAAAGTGTGGTTATGTCTATGTGTGATTGTGTGTTATTGTTTACTTTCGTGTCTTGTGAAATTTATAAGAAATCTGTTATTAAAATGAATCACCAGCAACGATTTGAAAATCTACTTTTGAAGTTTTCGAGCAAGAATCGCAAGATTCAAAATTAATGAATGATAGTGACTACAATGAACTCTTGCAACGTATAAAGAGATTACGCAAAGCGACCTGACAGTAGTAATAAGAATGATTATCATGTGATAAATACTTATGATTTACATCTTATGTAATTTTACATAAAAATTTGGAAAGATTATTTTACGTTTAAGCGAATGTTATGATGCCATTAAAGCCGCCCATCATGGAACAGGGCATGGAGGTCGGTTAGCAACTACCAAATTATTAAATTAAAAGTATTACAATTTAACGCAGGAAATGGTGAAATTGTTCATTAAAACTTCGAAAACTGTCAGCTCAAACGGAACAAGACTAAAAAGTATTGTTGTTAAACCAATTGTTTCAAATCATTTAAACTCTCGATGCCAAATCCATCTCATCGACTTACAAACTAGACTACAAATTTTTTTGTCTATCAAGACCACCTAACCAAATACGTCAGGTTGAGGGAACTAAAACAAAGCAGGCTAGAGAAGTAGCTGAGCACCTATTAGAGGTATTTGGCGACTTAGAGCTTGCGTGTTGCAAAGCGACAACGGCCGAGAATTTTCAAACCAAGTACGTATTTTTCCAATATTATTATGTAATATATTTTGATTATTGAAGAATTAGTCGGAATGTGGCCTGACTGCCACATTGTACATGTAAACCGAGACATTCGCAATCACAAGGCTCAGTTGAGAGGCGAATCAGGACATAGAGAACAAGTTAGCGTCGTGGATGAAAGATAATAATTCAGAAAAATGGAGCGAGGGTCTAAAATCGTCCAATTTCAAAAAATCGGTGAGTAGGCCAGTCTTTGAAAATAGAAGAACCGGTGTGGTCTTTTAAAATTTATATCTGATCTCATTGGTACTTTCTCTTCATTCAAAATGTTTTTAGCTGCTTTCATTCTGGAATTGGACGCAGTCCTTATGAGGCTTTATATGGCGTAAAGTGTAGAGATGGTTTAAATAACCTTTCAATTTCTATCGAAAAATTAAAATATACGCACAGAAGAAGAACTAGAGACATTATTATCGTCTACCAATGATGCCAAAGAGGAAATAGAAGATTCAATTCCTTCAAATAATATACCCAGCATTGAAGATGAAGTGGCTGTGGAAGAGTCGTTGGGTACTTATAAATTATCTTACTTAACCTATTTCACTGTATAACATAATATTTTTCAGGTTTAATTGAAAATGATAATGATACCCCAGTTTTACTCGAAGGCAACAATGAAACCTCAGTTTTAGTTGAAAATAACAATGAAACCTCAGTTTTACTCGAAGGTAACAATCAAACCGCAGTTTTACATCAAGAAGAAATGGTAGTGATCACGGGTACTGAATCTACGAAAAATGCTCTCAATGAATTATCATCGTCGCAGAAATGCATATTATGTTCTGCACAAAACGTATGTGATCATTGTCAGAATAAAACAATATTAAAGTGATAAGAGACGCATGCCACGAAAGTCTAAAAGGCAAGCGGAAAAATGGTTCAAACTTAGGAAGAAATTTAAACCAGGAAATGTAGGCATGTCGGTGAGAGTGCCCATTCCAGACGTAGACCAAAGTCGGTCAGACCATAGAAACAGATTGGACGTAATAATGAGCGTAGAAGATGAATTTTACCGAATTGAAACTGTTCATGGTGTCCTTAAACAGTTGTATTCTCGCAACGAATTCGAAATATGCAAACAATCATTCATCAAATTTGAAAATGTCAAGACAGACACTGAAACAACGTTACGAAGTGCTGTAGGAAAATTTTCAGTCTCCGGTTTAACAAGGCTATGTGCGCTGTCAATGTAAGAAGAGTTGCACAAATAAAAAGTGTAAATGTCTTGCATCAGGGTATATGTAACAGCAAGTGGCCCAATAGTGCAACTTGCTAATAAATAATAATTTTCTTTGTTTTGTTATTTTAATGCTTTAACGTTCACTATTATCGTTTTGTTACACAAATAATATTTTATTTCACTTTTGTTTTACTTACTTTTAAGTAGCAATTACAATTATTTATGTTGTACGTATGCAAAATAAACTTTATTTTGATAAAGAATTATTTTGCTGTCTTCAACTAAATTAACCAAAATGGAATTGGTTAGTTTATATAATAGCCAACGAGTTGGTTATTATGTGTTACTAAACATTAAGTTCACACTTTATCTAATTACTTGAATAGTTTGTAAACTAGCCAAAACACTGGTTAATTGTGGTTTGTACTTTAGCCATAAATCTTGGTTAGTTTGTAAACTAGCTGGATAGATATATACTAACCAATATTCGTAGCTATTTTAGTAGAAATGTGATTTTACATCAAAATAACCAGTCATTTGGATAGTTTATATACTATCCAGTTATGTATAAACAACAAGTAAACACTTTAACCGTAACATATATACTGTTGTAGACAAAACAAAATTTACTCTTGCTTTGGATCTAACTAACTAGAATTAGCATAGGTATCTTTTTGTTATTCGAGTTAGTACTTACCTATAATATTTGAAAGGAGCACTGATTACTGTTTTTTTCTATAGATGTAAAATGATTCAACAAAGACTGGTATGAAGCTGTAACGCGATATAAACAAACACGTGAGTTCGCAAAAATAAAATGCAAGGTTTGTGCAAAATTACTTTATCTGAATAAACTAAATGTTTTCTTATAAAATTTTATAAATAAAAGTAATACTCCTTGTTACGAAGTTACATTTTTTTTATTTCTTTTACAATAAAAATGTAAAAACTCAGAAAACTCCAGTGAAGTGAATTATCTTTAGTGAAATAGTTTTGTCCATAATTGTTGGATGAAAATGTTGTTTGGAGTTTTATTCTAATTAATGGATAGTTTTAGTGAAATTTAACACGATCTAATTAGTAAACTGTCATTACCTATTACATACCTGAAACTTTTTATGTTATTTACAGTAACTATCAACGAATTTTACAAATTTTTCATGGTAGCTTTTCGCTTGCCAGCCTCCTTATATCTCAGCAAGGGAGGTAGTACGACTTAAAAAAATTATCGGCACAATGCAGCACTCACCTAACACAAATCACATACCTCGATGCATCCTGAAATTCAAAATAGAGGAGAGACTAGCATTTGTCCAGTCCCTCCCGCGATAGCGATATTTCAGCAAGGCGTGCATCACAAATTTTAAAATTAGCGCCACAATGCAGGACAAACCTAGCACAACTAGCGTACCGAGTTTCATACCAAAATTAGAAATGGGGGGGGGCTAGCATTTCTCCAGCCCCTCCCACGATATCTCAGCAGGGGAGGTAGCACAAATTTTAAAATTAGTGGCACAATGCAGCACAAACATAGCACAATTCGCACACCAAGTTTTATCCTGAAATTCGAAATGGGGGCTAGCATTTCTCCAGCCCCTCCCATGATATCTCAGCAGGGGAAGTAGCACAAATTTTAAAATTAGCGGCACAATGCAGCACAAACTTAGCACAATTCGCATACCAAGTTTTATCCTGAAATTCGAAATGAGGGCTAGCATTTCTCCAGGCCCTCCACGATATCTCAGCAGGGAGGTAGCACAAATTTTAAAATTATCGGCACAATGCAGCACAAACTTAGCACAATTGCACACCAAGTTTTATCCTGAAATTCGAAATGGGGGCTAGCATTTCTCCAGGCCCTCCCACGATATCTGAGCAGGGAGGTAGCACAAATTTTAAAATTAGCGGCACAATACAGCACAAACCTAGCACAATTCTCATACAGTTTTATTCTGAAATTCTAAATGGGGCGGCGAAATGGACCTCCAACCGCCTTTGGTACGAAATACTGTCACACTATAGCGTCTTATTTAGTTGGTTGAAGAAAGAAATATTTTAACTGCATGTCAAAGCCACGGTTATATATTTTTTTGTTCTATTAAAAAAGTTTTTGCAGCCCCTACTGATTCTTTATTATGTTAGGGTTCGCAAAACGTAACCACTTCACTATTAGCGTTGTATCACGGGTAAAACTAGAAACAACAAACATTTAACAAAATAAATCTGTAAACTATAGAAGTTTTTATGAAAGCTCTATATAATCAGTCAGTAACATGTATTATAATTCTATAAGCTGGAATAGGGTATCAAAAGCTCCTTTTGTACATTACATAAACATTTTCTCATTATCATACTCAAAGGCAATTATTATGTACATTAAAATGTAAAATCGAGAAAATTAGATGACCTCATATTGCCTGAAAATTTAAGATATAACAAGTCTTTAAATTCTATCAATTTTTTTCATTTAATGGGAAAAGTATGGTTCGAAGCAATTTAAATGTGCCTCTAAAATGCGAATCTTAAAACCCTTCATAACTCTAGACAAAAATTGAATGAATCTATTTACATACATTTAACTAAATTTACAACTTTCTTTACTGACTGCTTTTATGAAGAGTAACTTACGAATGCATTATACTATCGTCCTAAAAGTTACAACTATGTATTGTATACGTTCACATCTCCAAGTTAATTATCTCGTCAAGAACACACTTTCTATTATATTTGAAATAACTTACTTAAAATTGACAGCTCATTGTAATTTTGAATTAATATTCTTACTTACGTTACTAGTTTCCAAAGTGCTATTTTGCTGATCTGTACTGCATTTCTATCCTTCGTATCTCTTTAAATGAATCAATTCAGTTCCACATTTGATTATCAATTTCGTTAAACTTCTACGGAATACGTGCATGGGTTTTTACGAGTTAAGATATCTGGCAATTTTAATAAGAATGTCAGGAATTGTGGTTATTTATTAAATTTGCCATTTCTGTAATTAGTCGACTATATTTAATAGACTCAAATTCAAATTTTTTTCTATGCAAACTTTCTTTTTCTACCGATGCTATGTGTTCTTCCACACCATTTCTGTGCCCAATAATTCAGTTTTCATATTTAATACTAGTTCTCGAGTACTTGATGTCTCAATTGTCAATACCACAAAAATAAATTGAAAATTGCATAGAACTTAAAGATAGAAATACAAAAATACAAAAATGTAATAAAATCTTTAAATAACCTACATAATTTTTTTTTCTAAAATCTCATGGATTTATATATGGAATTTGCATATTTCAATATTCTTGCTTAGTCCATTTGTAGAATTCAACGCAAAATAATGACACCACAAACTAGATGATTTAATTTTTTTTTGTAAATAAGTGGTATTCTTGTAATACATCTTCGTGAATAACATAATAACATTTACGTATGAAAACTTTGTTACATTATTTCGCTGATTGAATAATCTCTTCTGGAACATTTTCACTATCACTTTAACATTTTTTAGTTTAGCTGTTTTATCATATATATATATATATATATATATATATATATATATATATATATATATATATATATATATATATATATATATATATATATATATATATATATATATATATATACATACAGTGCTAGTCAAAAGTCCCCTCCCCCCCTTGTATCTTTTGAACGGTTTTAATTATACTAATGAAATTTGGAGGGTGAACATAAACGGATATAAGCTTCTCAACTAGTCATGACAAGTAACGTAATAGTCATATATGACGTCACAGGGCCACAATGACCAATAATGTTAAATAGTACTATATGGCAAGTGACATCTCGTTTGAAAGGTATTCAAATTACCTATTCAGTAATACTAATTTTGTTAGGGTTTAGGTTGATTTTGATAGAAAAATTAAATAATACTAAAATTATAGTTTGGCATTTAATTAATCGAGATTCAAGGACCAATTCTTATAGTAAATGTTGGAAATGTGCTCCACTCAATTTCTGACAGTAATGTATCCTATTGCTAAACTCTTGTCGTACTAGTTCAAATGTGTTTGCGGAAATTACTCTACATTCTTCAACAATTCTTTGTTTCAAAATGTGCATACTGCCAGGTGCTGTAGCGTAAACCTTAGATTTTTAGTACCCTCACAGAAAAAAATCTAATGGTGTCAGGTTTGGTGACTGAGCTGGACATTCTATCGGACCTCGTCGTCCAATCCATCTGCCGCGATATTCTTCATCCAAGTAACGTCTTACTGCACCATAATAGTGTGCAGGAGCACCATCTTGTTGGAACGTTATTTCCAAGTTGCCGAATTCATCTAGATTATCTTCCAAAATTTCAAGAATTAACGGTTTAATTGCGTTTTGTAACATCTCCAGATACACTTCACCGGTTAAGTTAGCATTGAGAAAAACAGGTCCAACTATGTGGTTTCCCAAAATACCTGCAAAAACATTTACTTTTTCTGGAAATTGAGTATGTTTTTCACGAAAGATTTGAGGATTTGTGTCACTCCAATATCTCACATTTTGTGTGATAACGTTTCCATTGAGGAAGAAAGTACTTTCGTCACTAAAACAAATTGATTTTATGTAGTCTGGGTGTTGGATAATTTGATTGGACATATTTCCACAGAATTCTAATCTTATATCGGGGTCATCATCTGAAAGTTGGTGCACCATTTTTAATTTGTATGGATGAAATTTGTTTTTAGCCAACACCCTATGTACTGTCCTTTGACTGACTTCACAGATAGACGCATCTTGGGCTGTAGAAGAAGTAGGATGTACTACCATTTCTGCAATTATGTCCGACCAGATCGTTTGACATCTTAAACACTACCGGTTGCTTCAAACTTCTGAAGAAGTTCCCTCAAATAAGTCCTCGATATAGGGCGATCGGGGTACCTTTCATTAAAAAGACGTTCCGCTGCATAGAAATTGTTTCTACATTCACCAATTATTAAGATAGCTGCTACTTTGTCGGCTACCGTATGTACCATTTTGTCTATGTAGACACTTAAACGTCGCGTTAAAGAATAATTAAACTGAATAGTCAAGGTATAAAAACTGATCAAAGTGAAAACAACGAGAGAATTAAAAAACGTCAACGTTTTTGACAATTAAGCAGAGGCAGACTTTACAATCTTGATTAATTAAACGCCAAACTATAATTTTAGTATTTATTTAATTTTTCTATCAAAATCAACCTAAACCCTAACAAAATTAGTATGACTGAATAGGTAATTTTAATACCTTTCAAATATGATGTCACTTGCCATAAGGTACTATTTAAAATTATTGGTCACTGTGGCCCTGTGACGTCATATATGACTATTACGTCACTTGTCATGACTAGTTGAGAAGATTATATCCGTTTATATTCACCCTCCAAATTTCATTAGTATAAGTAAAACCGTTAAAAAGATACAAGAGGGGGGGAGGGGACTTTTGACTAGCACTATATATATATATATATATATATATATATATATATATATATATATATATATATATATATTATATATCACCTCAGTACAGGACTGTCACAACTCAACAATGTTGAATTTTGGGAAATCACGTTTTAAAGTATACTAATACTTATTGCTAGTTTATTTTTATGATTTAAAAAAGTACTAGAGAACCCATCTTTTGCAATAGCAGAGTTACTAACTTTGAGGCAATTTTAACCTAGTTTTGACCATCGTTTCATCCTTTTAACCCTTTAAGGGCTTTGACTTGTGACCGTTTTCCTATAAATTGTTCATGGCGTTTTTGAGTGACAGTATTGAAGGGAAAAGGATAAACTAAAAACGCAAAGGGTTTTCATTTTTAATATTTTTATTATTACATTAAAGAAAATCTTAGAAGTGAAAACAAGTATTAGGCACGTTGTATATTAAAACTTACTTATAAAACTACAGCCTTTCCAGATAACTTTACCTATGCCATGCGGAGGGTGTATAAGAGTGAATCAGACAATGAAATGTCTCGTAATGACCAACACGAGGCATCTCAATGACTGATCACTCTTACATACCCCCCTCATGCCAGAGGTAAAGTTAGTCTTGAAGGAAAAAGGAAAAAGGAAAAAACTCAATAATAAAAGTAGTATATTATTTTGCTAAATACGCAAGATAGCTTCATTTATTTTTTTTTAATTATTGTATTAGGTATCTGCATTAAAAAAACTTACACAATAAAAACAAGTTAAGAATATTACTTGTAAAACTCAAAGTAGTAAATTATGTTACTAAATCGCAAGATCGCTTCATTTTTTATAATTTTTTAATTACTGTACTAAAAAAAACTTACAAATAAAAAGTGCTTTAATAATCATTAGGTTAGTACGCGGTGTATTAAAAAATTACATACTTGTAAACTTACAAGTAGTGGAATAAAAAATCCTCTAATTAAAGTAGTGCATTATTTTACCTTCAAAAGGATGTATTAATTAAAGATAACTAATCTTTTATTAAAATACTAAAATAATAATAATTAAAAAAAGTCACAAGTTCTCATAAAATGTTGAACTTTTTTTGAACCAGTTTAAAGCTTTCTTCTTACTCTTTTTTTGCATTTCTTATTAAAGAAACTTACTGTTCGAGATTGGTCCCGTTTTCCTAGCATTATGTATCTGGGTTTCTATGCATGATTGTACATAGTTTTCCTCATTTTGTTAATGACCAGTAATTAAATACTTATGAGTGATGGGTTTGATGTGCTGCAAGTATTTTACAGGTCTGTGGTACATGACCATTATATAGTAATTTTTATTTTATCCTCGCACAATTGTTTGAGTAAAACTTGACATCCACAGGAGCATTAGCTGATACAGAAACTCGTTCAACATAACTCCACACACAAGATCCAATTTCAGTTGAGCCTCTGAATGACTTTCCTTCATGCCAAATATAAAAATCACAAATTTTAGATTTTAAATTAAAAATTGTGCAGTTATACATGTTTAGTTTGGAAATATGATAGAACGTAGAAATATCCCCTTGCGGGCAAGGCAATACGCCTTGCAAATCATAGACCGCCACAACTTTATTATTATCAGAGCTCTTGTCTCTCTCTCCTTTGCTGGGGTAGTATTTTCCTCCTCAGAACCCCGTTCCTTTCGATCCTATCCTGACCACACCCATCCTTAATACCACCATGTATATACACATAATGTATGCATGTATGTGGGAATCCATGTTGAAAAATCTGGAACACTGGAACAGTGGCAGGATCTTTAACAAATAAAGTACACTCACGTACCTCACAAAATTAAAAAACACCGAACACGTTTCAGTAGTGTTTCAATAGTGTTTCAATGATCAGCGGTTGACTATAATCCATGATTGTGGCTGAAGGAGCTTGGAATGCTCAATCAGCCCGCCCACCCCCTTGGAGAGGGAGTGAAATACATGGCCCTTTCCCTTCCTATTCTCTCTTTTTAAATCCTCGATAGATCCTTGTCCATTATGTGAGTCTTGTATTTCTCCTGAAACAGTAGTTTCTCTTCATCATTAGAATCGGTGTAAATTTTACATAACTCGCATTGATCTTTTCTCGACGAAAAACAAGCTATATTAAATTCCGTGTTGTAAATTGTATAATACATCATATAATGTCCATGTTCCTCACTTTTTTGATTACATATCATTACGTAATCTCGTGCTTTCCTCCATTCCTCCTTTTTTTACACGTTTGCGATAATTACCTACTATAATAATGTACACATTGTATATCACCTCACGCATTTGACCACCTATTACTTGGCCACTTTTTCCCAATGTAGAACTCATATTTCTACACTCGCTTTTAAATCACAGATGAAAACGAACTAACTACATAATAAAAACATTTTTGACTATTTGCTAATCTGTTGTTAATGACACTAAGGAATGTCAACTATTAGGATTACTTTAATGAGAATTTAAGCAAATGCCATTAGCATTACATGCACTGCAAAACTACTTATTTATTTTACTATGTATTGTTAAGTAAAGTATTTGTTATTTATACATATTTGTGTAATAAATTTAAGTATTATGAGCTTTAAAATTCACATAGGACACAAAATGGTTCACTGTCGTTTTGTTGCAATAATTGTAATAAACTTAAATTAATAAGTACGTATGTAAATTAATAACAGAAATAAATAATTAATTAGTGTAATACATGATAAAAACGGGACGCGTTTTTGGTGGCAACGCCACTGACATGCCGCGCTTGAGAGACTTTAAGTTGGACGAATGCGCATCCAACGTTCAGGCATAAAATCGTTCAACAAATTCTAGGTGTTGCAATTTTTATGGAAGTCAGTATATATTCGTCTGTAAATAATATGTTGAATGGAAACTGATTATTTTCCTGTAATTTAATTTGCATTGATCGACAAAAGTTAACTCGTTGAATGTAGTCATAAGAGGAGAGGTCTTGATGGAGTGATAGGGATGTAGTTTATTCTTTTTTATACATTTAGATACCGAGGATTTTCCAATATTTAGATTACTGCTAACTTCTCGTACACTTCGGCCACGAGTAATGTAATATCCAATTCATTTTCTTCATGTAAAACAAATTTGCTTCTTGTTTTTTTCTCATAGTTTCCGTTGGCTGTTCTTTCAAAGCGGTCTCTTAACTTTTCAAAACACGTTACCTGGGGATGTCTTCTATCTGGATGTTTTTGACCGTAGAGTTGTGACGCTAACAAACAATTTCCATCACTTTCTCCTATTGCATACGTCATGCTCACAAGTTGTTGTCTTGAATATTTTGTTGGATTCATTGCTTCACTAACACGCACAAATAACTTAATTTAACGAAGTTTATGACAAAAAGCAATGTTGGATGACACGTAAAAAATAAACAAAATGTCATGTTAGGAAAACAACCATTCCGCAGCCTTCTCTGCTAGAATGCACATTTAAAACGAGAAAATTCATGATGTCATAATAATGTACTGCATGCAAGTATTTTTGTATTCCACTGCGAAAGCACCCATTAGATGGTCACATAAGCAATTCAAATGTAAGAAACTTGTTATCCCAATCCTCATAGCCTACTTTACAATAAAAGGGACTTCATAACGCGTTTTGTAAAAAAAAAATTAGTTTTTATCGAATCAATCAAAAACTGCTTATTTTAGGTATAGGGCATGTCAGATACTTTCCTATTGATTTTCAAAGGAGAATTCACTAATGACATATAAATGGTGGTTTCTATTTGAAAAAATTGAGTTTTCCAATATTCGTGATGTCACAGTTTGAAGCAAACAGGACTCCCTGTACAATATTTTCAGGTATTTGGAATGGTTCTTAGTAGTGCCGTACTCAGAAAATCATTTTTATCTCTACAATAACTTCCATGGTATACTAATTTCTTTGACACCGTGTACCTTTCAAAAAATTTGAAATAATGCGAATGACTCGAAAACCGCTGAAGCTAGGGATATAAATTACGCGTCAAATGTAGGCAAAATTTCACGAGTTATTCGATGCTGCGAAAATATATAGGGTGTTCCACTTAAACAAAATATGTACGTGAGTGCGTAAGGGCGTGTACGCGTGTTTGCGTGTGCTTCTATGCGTAGGCGCGTGTGTGCGTGTGTGTGTGTGTGTGTGTGTTCTTGGGTGCGTGTATGCATGCGTGCGTGTGCGTGTGTACACCAGTGCGTGCCTGCATGCGTGCGCGTGTGCGTGTGTTTGAGTGTACGTGCGCGCGTGTGAGAGTGTGAGCTTCAGAAGGTGACCGCGTGCGTGCGTGTTTGCGTATTCGCGTGTGCGTATGTGCTTGTGTGCGTACGCGCGTGTTTACGTGTGTCCGCGTGTTTGCATCTGCTTCTGTGCGTACACGCGTGTGTGAGTGTATGTCTGGGTGCGTGTGTGCAAGTGCTCGTGCGAGCGTCTGTGCACGTGTGCGTTTGAGTGTGTGTGCGTGTGTGCGTGTGTGGATGTGCGCGTGTGTGCGTGTGTCCGTGTGTGCGTGTGCGCGTGTGTGAGTGTGTGCGTGTGTTCGTGCGTACGTTTGTGCGTGAGTGCGTTTGTGTGTGTGTGTGTGTCTGTGTGTGTGTGTGTGTGTGTGTGTGTGTGTGTGTGTTCCTGTGTGCGTCTGTGAATGTGCGCGTGTGTGAGTGTGCGCGTATGTGCGTGTTTGCGTGTGTGCACGTATGCATGTGTGCGGGAGCGCGCGTGCATGTGCATGTGCATATGCGACGCGTGCGTGAGTGAGTGCATATGTATGTGTGTGTGCTTGCGTGGGTACGTGCGTGCATGGTAGTGTAAGAGTCTGAGTGTGTGAGAGTATGAGAGTGTGAGAGTGTGAGAATGTGAGAGTGTGAGCGTGTGAGAGTGTGAGAGTGTGAGAGTGTGAGACTGTGAGACTGTGAGAGTGTGAGAGTGTGAGAGTGTAAGAGTGTGAGAGTGAGAGTGTGAGTGTGAGAGTGCGAGAGTATGAGAGTGTGAGAGTATGAGGGTGTGAGAGTGTGAAAGTGAGAGAGTGTGAGAGTGAGAGATGTGAGTGTGAGTGTGAGAATGTGTGAGGTGTGATGAGTGTGAGTGAGTGAGTGTGAGTGTGAGTGTTAGAGTGTTAGAGTGTGAGTGTGAGTGTGAGTGTGAGAGGTGAGTGTGAGTGTGATAGTGTGAGGGTGTGAGGTGTGAGGTATGAGGTGTGAGAGCGTGAGAGTGTGATGTGAGTGTGAGAGTGCGATGGAGTGTGGAGTGTAGGTGTGAGGTGTGAGTGTGTGAGTGATGAGTGAGTGAGTGTGTGTGTGTGTATGTGTGCGTGCGTGCGTGTGTGTGTGCGTGCGTGCGTGCGTGCGTGCGTGTGAACGTGTGTGCGCGAGTGTTCGTGTGTTTGTGTGGTAGTGTGTGCGCGTGTGTGCATGTGAGTTCGTAAGTGCGTGTACGCGTATTTGCGTGTGCTTCTATGCGTAGGCGCGTATGTGCGTTGCGCGAGTGCGCAAGTGTGCGTGTGCAAGTGTTTACGTGTGCAGGCGAACGCATGTGCGCGTGTGTGCATGGGCTATCGTGTTCGCGTGTGCTTCTGTGCGTACGTGCGTGTGTGTATGTGTGAGTGTGTGCTTGTGTGAGTGTGCGTGTGTGCATCTGTGCGTGTGTGCGTGTGTGCATCTGTGCGTGTGTGCGTGTGTGTGTGTACGCGCCTGGGTAAGTGTGTGCGCACTAGCGTGTGTGTGTGTGTGCGTGTGTGCATGTTTGCGTAATTGTGTGTGTGAGTGTGTGCTGCTAGACGCTTGTGCGCGATTGTGCGTTCGCGCGTGCCTGTACTTGATCGAACGCGCGTGCATGTGCGTCTGTGTGCGTATGTGTGCGTGATTTCGCGTGTGCGTGTTCGTATGTGCGTGTGTACGCGCGTGGGTATCTAGTTGTGTGCATGTGTACGTGTGCTAGTATGTGCGTGTGAGCGTGTGTTCGTGTCTACGTGTGTGCGTATGTGCGAGTGTGCGTGTGCGAGTGTGTGTGCGTGTGTGTGTGTGTGTGTATGTATGTGTGTGTGTGTGTGTGTGTGTGTGTGTGTGTGTGTGTGTGTGTGTGTGTGTGTGTGTGTGTGTGTGTGTGCGTGTGTGTGCGTGTGTGTGGGTGTGTGTGTGTGCGTGAGTGTGTGTGGTGTGTTGGTTTGTGCTGTGTGTACGTGTGCATGTGTGTGCTTGTACGTTGTGCGTGTGTGTACGTGTGTGCGCAAGAAATCCTAAGGTAGAATTTAAGTGTTATTTAAATTTTTTTGAATATCTGAATAACGATTAATTTTTCATATGATTTGTTCATAAAGTTTCTTATATATTAATGAAAATGTTTAAACTGTAATATTGATATTTTATAGAAGCGGGTCAGCTGATTATTTCTATTAATCTCTATCCGACATGTAGCTTTAAACGTTATTCGGGCATAGATTATTGTTTTTGATTTTACAATGTTGCGTGTTTTCGTTATGAACGTATAAAAAGGAGGTTGCAAGGTTAGGTTGTTCTACAAAATTATAACTTTTAATTTCCACTTTGTACGTTGGAAGTTCGTGTGATATTTCACATTAGATGTTTGAAATGTTTTATAGAAGCGGGCAGCTTTGTTACAATGTTGCCTGTTTTCGTTATGAACGTATAAAAATGTGGTTGCATAGTTATCCTAAAAAATTATAACTAAAATTGTTTCTTTTAATTTCCACTTTGTCCGTTTGAAGGCCCTGTTTTGTTTCACACCAGATGTTTGAAAAAATGTGTTGCTTGCCAACAAAACCTCTTTCGTTATAGATGCAGTAATATCGTCACAAAATTGTGGCTATTGGGTACCGGACAATTCCTATTGGATAATAAATTGTAAAAGCCCATATTCAATACTTATTGGTCCTTTCTTTTTTGGGGAAAAGATAGACGCACAGAACTTTTTGATATTTTTAAACACAAAGTTGTGGGAAGGCATTTAGAGACTTCCAATTAATGAACGATTTAATTCATTAATTCATTTAGATGGGTGTTCAGTTTATTATGCCATAGCTGTGCGGCAATAGCTTAACGAACATTTTCCAAATCGATGGATAGACCGTGGAAGTCCGTTAATAAATTAGCCAACAAGATCTTTGGATCTTGTAACTTTAGAGTTCTTTCTCTGGGGACTTATCACACAAAAAGTTTACAAAGCCCGCTCAAGAGACAAAAACGACCTGTGCAGGAACTCGACAGGCATGTGCTGAAGTTATCCCTCACCAACTACGGGATGCAATTAGAAACATTCGCAAGCGCTAGGATGAATGTATTCAAGTAGATGGTGCATTAATAGAGACAACTAGAATCTAAACTTAAATTAAGTTTTGCACGAATTTAAAAGATTCAGTTTTGTTATTAGTTCAAACGCTTGTAAAGTTAAATGTAGTTTCGTTACTTTCATTAAGTGTTTAATGCTATTTTAAACATGTGTGACTGTTAGCTTAGTAAAGTGTTGAATTTTAACTGGTCGTAACTTGGTTATTATTAAATATATTTTTATGAAATTTCGGCCACAGTTATTAAGAGAGCACTTTGATACAAGGGGCGTACCTACGAATTTTTTTATTAAAAAATCTCAAATAAAAATTCGCCGTTTTGGACTACGAAAAGTATCGTAGTCGAAATAAACATTTTAAATTTTGTCCCATACTTACTACCATACTACTTGACATTAAAAATGAGTGTTTAAAATTGGTTAATAACAGTAGATTTACTATGGCTTCTAAACAAAATTTTGGCGGGAAATTTTAATTTAAAGGTCAAGATTACGCCCCCGTTCGGCGGGAAAAAGAAGTTTCAAGGCCACGCCCCATTGTTCAAGCAATTCTTAGAATCAAAGTTTATTGATCTTCAGGTATATTCTTAGAGATTAACTTTCAAGGTCAAAATTTATTGACCTCCAGGGGTATCATATTACAATTCTTAGGAATCAATTTTCAAGGTCAAAGTTTATTGATTGCAAGGGTATCACATTACAATTCTTACAAATTTAAAAATAGAATCAGTTCGTGGAAACAAGAAGCTTTTGTTCAAGGTTAGTAGGTTCAAGACGTCATTTTAGAATACTCTCTTGCTAAATCTGGCAATACTGCATGACGTTCAGACATGACAATACTGTAAAGTGACTTAGAAGTGCGAGACGACAACGTGTCATTCTTCCTATTTCCAAGAACTGATTTTATTTTGACCTTGAATGCGGTTTTTGTGCTTATATAAGCAGATAAAGAGCAGTATTATGTTTTCTGCAAACGTCTACTCTTTGACCTCCTAAATCATAACGAATTTCTTCGAAAATAAAATTGCTAAATTATTGGTTAAATTGCATGATTTTTTATCATCTTCTTTTTTGAGGCTCAAGCTTACCTTCTTGACTTTGAATTCAGATGCGTATTTCTCCAGAAGGTCCATATTAAGAAGATCCAGACGAAAGATAAGTGAAAATATCTGATTATAGGTATCATCAAAATGTACGTTTTGAGAAACGTTTAATGATTCGGCTATTGTCGGTGGGAACTTTTAAACCAATTGATGTAAAATAGTACTTTTCTGCAGATGTTAGCCGCAATTAAGGTTAATTAGTAATTAACGACTTACTGTAGGGATGATGTCTTTTATACGAATTTTTGAAAGATAGAATTAATTGTTATATTACTAATTACGTCGGTGTTTACTTCTAAATATTGAGTATTGCTTGGGGTTTTATCTAGACGGTAACCTGATGGAACTGAAACGTCAATCTCACATAATACTTTTGCAGGTCTTATGGCTAGATAACATGAGGTCGTGGGTTCGAATCCCATTCGGAAGAATCTTTTTATGTATTTATACTCATAAATAAAAAATATATGTCCCTTTACCGTCAATACAAAGTTTATAATTAATACCTTTCATGTAACTACTATTAAAATTTAAATAGTTATTGTTTAGTTTATGTATTGAGGCCATTAAGTAGATGTTTATGCCATCGAGGGCGACGAGGGCCGATAATCCCGGGTGCTTTTTAGTCGCCCGGCGCGCATAAAGTGCCACTTTCCGGGTATGACGTCATAGTTCATATTTTTAAATGGCAACCCTGTATTTTCTTCGCAGAAATCGATGCAACGCTGTCTTCTAAGTTTAAAAATGCCCTATTCATTGGGATTAATTGAAACCGTATGCGCGATATTAATTATTAAATGTGGCATAATTCGAAAACTGGTGTGATTGAAATGCAGGCTTTTATCAAAACAACAAGCAACTAGGTAATTCGATATGGAGTTTATTTTTCATTTTCAAGCGGCCGAAAACCACATATTTATGTATCGTTATAGGTAGACTTGAAGTACGTATTTTTGTCACCGGAAGACAAAAACCCTTTCAAGTCTCATTTTATGTTTGGTTTCGTTCAGTTTATGTTTATTTTAATAAATGCTGTGCACTGTTTAGTAACCAGATTGTTAATTTAACGCAAACATTGACAACACTAACACCGCATCACTTTCTGAATTATGCCACATTTAATAATTAATATCGCGCATACTGTTTCAAATAATCCTAATAAGTAGGGCATTTGGAACTCAGGAGAAAGAGTTGTATCGATTTCCGCAAAGAACATACAGGGTTACTATTTATAATATGAACTTTGACGTCATGTTAGAAAAGTGCGCAGCGCCATCTATATGTGCGATACAGCATAAAGTCCGGAATCAAAATAAAAAATCGACGTGTCGCAGGATTTTGACCACAAGTTAATGTTTTCGAAAATAATGAATTTATCCGTTACTTTCTGAGCGCACTATATATATATATATATATATATATATATATATATATATATATATATATATATATATATATACAGTGTGTCAATTTCAAAACTTACAATAGAGTATATCTCATGAATAAATGATATCCAAAAATTCTCTAAACCGTTTCTAGGGTAGAAAGGGGGAACCAAAATGACATAGGGAGACAACTCACCCAAATCAACCACCTACGCCCCACCTACCCTAACTAAAAAATTATTAAAAGCCTGTAAAAAATGTTATCCAGTGGTATAAATAAAAATTATATAGGGTGTATTAATATTAACCCAATTAAATATTTAAACATTTTAAAAACAAAAACACTCTACTTGCAATATAATGTTAAAAAGCTCTAAAGATGCCAATAATTCCTTATTTTGCATTGATAAGTGTCCGTACTGTTGTTATAAAAAAAATAGTTTTGCCGTTTTTGTCATAAGTTGTAAACTACTATCATTAATTGAGTTCTATCAGAGTCCATAATCTATTTTTTTTTCTTTGGGGTTACCTCAAGTCAGTTGTTTACAAAACCCAACATGCGTCACTCCAGGAGTTGCGGGAAAGAATTACTCAAGCATGTCGGGCTATGACCAGAACAACATTTATCAAAGTTCGTGAAGAATTTGAAAACAGGCTGTATTATTGTTTACAAAGCAACGGAACTCACTTTGAACATTTACTTCATTAATTAATATTTTTACCAAATTTGTAGTTCAACAAAATCTTTTAGTGAATATTGATGTACTTTTTTGAAATAAAATATTATGGTGTTATTTCTGAAAAGAGATTTGTGTTCATTTATAAAAATGACTGAAATAATATAATACACCCTGTATAATTTTTATTTATGCCACTGGATAGAATTTTTTTTAGGCTTTCCAATGATGTATTACAAGTAGGAGTTCGCTATTTAAATGTTTTTAGTTGGGTAGGTGTATTGATTGGGGTGAGTTGTCTGCTATGTCATTTGGTTCCTTTCTACCCTAGAAACGGTTTAAAGAATTTTTGATATCATTTATTCATGGGATATAGTCTATTGCAAGTTTTAAATTGACACACTGTTATATATATATATATATATATATATATATATATATATATATATATATATATTCCCTGGATTAAAATATACCGATTTAAGGCAACTTACCTTAGTACCAAGTTGTTCCCATAAGGACATACGAGCCTTTAAGATTTATTTTGTTTTTTATTTTTTTTTACGCTAACTCATTTATTTTTTGAGTTATTTAATTAAAATTTGGCTTTTATAGGTTTTTGCATTAGCTGAACATGTCTGTGTGATTAGTTTTTGTGTAAAGTATAGAGGGCGCTTACAGCGACCTGTGTATTACATTTTTGTTGTCATATTTGTTTGGTATGTGAAAAATTTAACATAATGAGTAACTTTTTAAAAATTTCATAACAATAGCTTTAAAAAAGTAGACTTGTCACAAGTCGCTAAACTGCACCATTACCAAGAAAAATGTATTTAAAATTAGTACTACAGAATTTCTATCAAAAATGTTTGCTGTCACATTAATTAACTTCTTGCTCCTCACAAAAAATTATGTACACAAATGTACATAGAAAAAAAAAGTAACCAAATTTAAAACAGAATATAATGGTTAACAGACTAACAAGAAAATTGAACCACAATAATCAACAAAAACCATTAAATCAAAACATTACACTAAAGTTTATTTTCAAAATGTTGACCGTTAACCTATATACATTTTTGGCATCTTTTGAGGAAGTTCATCGCTTCATAAATTTATTTACTGGTGTACGTCATGGGCACTCATTTTTTGCTTGTTAATATTGCTGTCGAATACACTATATAGAATGTTCGCCAAAGTAATAGAATCTGTAGTAGTAACTTTCAACACATTTTTCTTGGAAATGGTGCAGTTTAGCGACTTGCGACTAGTATACCTTTTATAAATCTATCATTATGAAACTTTTAAAACCTTATTCATTATGGCAAATTGTTCACATACCAAAAAATTGTGACAACGAGAATGTAACATGTAGGTTTCTGCAAGCGCCTTCTACACTTTACACAAAACCTGATTTCACAGGCATGTTCAGCTAGTGTAAAAACCTATAAAAACCAAATTTCAATTAAATAACTCAAAAAATAAATGAGTTAGCATAAAAAAAATAGAAAACAAAATAAATCTTGAAAGGCTCGTATTTCCTCAAGGGTGCAACTGGGTGCTAAGGTAAGTTGACTTATGTCGGTATATTTTAAACCAGAGAAGGTGTCTAGTATGGCCCATTCTTTCAGGACACCATATATATATATATATATATATATATATATATATATATATATATATATATATATATATATATGATATAAATATATATAATTATATAAATCACAGAAAGGTGAATTTTATTAAGGTCGACCATCCAGCCATATTTCAGAAACTAGTGGACATAAAAGTGGAGAAATTAAAATTCATTATAGAACTTAGTCACGTAGAAAATCCTAGAAATTTATTTTGTTAAGTTCCGTACACTTCATCGCAAGGGGCGCTAATTGAAAATTAAATATTATAAAATTATAAATTTCTCCGAAAATTCACATTAAGGCATACCTTTGGTAACATCGTTAGAAAGCTTAGACAATTCTGCATCATTTTGGTCTAAGGCTCATTGGCGTATCGACCTTAATAAGAGTGGGGAAGCTATTGAATGTGTAATCATTTAAATCGCTGTTATTTTTAAACGACTTATCCGATTGTAGTAAACCTAGGCTTGTTTAGAAGAAAAAGGTAAGTACTTTTAACTGTCGCAATTATGTTTTGTAATTTTAAAGATAGACAAATAAAAAAAAATTTATTTTAAAGGTTAATAAACTCCGATGTTCAAAAATTCGTTATTCTTAAACAAAACATCTTCTAACTTAGCATCTAAAACATTCTTCAGCATTTGAGGAGTAATACTAGCAAACGCTTCGAAACTAATCTTTGTAAAATTTCTTCGTTTTCAATATCGTTTCCATAAATGTAATTTTAATGTATCCCCAAAGAAAAAAATCCAAAGGTGTTATATCTGGAGAACGGCCCAACATTTGCATGAGTGCCAATACATCTTTCTGGAAATATAACTGACAGGTATTCTCGACAACTCAAATTTTGGGTGCACCGTCCCATAAACCAACAACCTTCAACTTCTTGGAAAGGCAAATCTTCAAAGCAATCTCTAATTATTTTGGAGTAAAATTTGGTAACGTTCAGAATTTAAGGACTCATGGTAAATTAAAGGACCTATAATTAGTACCGAATATAGCAGCCCATATATTAAATCCGAAACTTTTTTTTTTGTACAGACGGGATTTACTTTGAATAATGAGCATTTCAGATTAAAATTCAGGTCGCAGTCCTGGCAAATTCTAAATTTATATGGATGTATTTTCCTTCAGAACATAATACTGTGGAATGGGCTATGCCAGTTGTTTCAATTTTCCTAGTAGAAACCTCTGGATTTTTTACAGCAATAAAACAGTATTGGCTTTTTCTTCATTGCAAGGTTTTGGATTTTAATTTTTGAAGCAATATTCTTTTGATTAATGCTAATATGCAAAAAAAATTTTTTTAAAATGCATAAATACGGAAGATGTATTTTAACTGTTTAATTAATAGTATTTCACTAAATACAATTTAAATTTTACAAAAAATTAAAAATAGTAAACATTTTTTTAATTTTTACAGTTTTCTAATTTTCTATATTAGTTTTAACTGGTTTTGATGTTTTAATTGAATATGAATTTTCTCATCCGAAACATCAAAAATATAAAGTGTATTTCTTGAATTCAGAATGGGGAGAATTTAAAAGGAAAAATAATTTTTCGTGTATTTAAAAAATGGATGATGGTTCAACAAACGAAACGTTGTATCAAAATTGAATAAAGTTAATTGGTGGCAATGAAAATGTTTCCCTTTTCTTGATAGCTCTTCAAATAAGGTCAGAAAAAATAAAAAAATGAAAATTCAATTTTTTTCAAATATCTCAAAACTAAAAGAGATAAGTTTAAAAAATAAATACATTCTCAAATTTTTTGTTCCATTTGCATTTCTAGTTTAGATCATAGTGGATCCTTATTTGGACACTATATTATTTGGTTAAAATAGATTTAAAATTAATTTAAATTTGTTAAAGGACAAATTTTAAATTTATTTTGTTTTTTTTTTTTTTTCAATTTTTGATTTTTAATTAAATTTCATTTTTGCATTAGGAACATGTCTGTGTGATTATTTTTGGAAAAAACCTGTGTATTTTTTTGTTTTTTGAAAATTTCATAATGAGAATTTTAAATTTTAACAATAAAAATAATTTAATGTAAACTTTCATTACCAAAAAAATTTAAAATTTATAAGAATTTTAAAATGTTTGCTGTATTAATTAATTTTTTAAAAATTATGTACACAAATGTACATAGAAAAAAATAACCAAATTTAAAACAGAATATAATGGTTAACAGACTAACAAGAAAATTGAACCACAATATCAACAAAACCATTAAATCAAAACATTACACTAAAGTTTATTTTCAAAATGTTGACCGTTAACCTATATACATTTTTGGCATCTTTTGAGGAAGTTCATCGCTTCATAAATTTATTTACTGGTGTACGTCATGGGCACTCATTTTTTGCTTGTTAATATTGCTGTCGAATACACTATATAGAATGTTCGCCAAAGTAATAGAATCTGTAGTAGTAACTTTCAACACATTTTTCTTGGAAATGGTGCAGTTTAGCGACTTGCGACTAGTATACCTTTTATAAATCTATCATTATGAAACTTTTAAAACCTTATTCATTATGGCAAATTGTTCACATACCAAAAATTGTGACAACGAGAATGTAACATTAGGTTTCTGCAAGCCTTCTACACTTACACAAAACCTGATTTCACAGGCATGTTCAGCTAGTGTAAAACCTATAAAACCAAATTTCAATTAAATAACTCAAAAAATAAATGAGTTAGCATAAAAATAGAAAACAAAATAAATCTTGAAACTCGTATTTTCAATGAACTGGGTGCTAATAAGTTGACTTATGTCGGTATATTTTAAACCAGAAATGTCTAGTATGGCCCATTCTTTTCAGGAACCCATATATATATATATATATATATATATATATATATATATATATATATATATATATATATATATATATATATATATATATATATATATATATCAGGTTTTATTAAGGTCACCGCCATATTTCAGAAAGGCTTAGTGGACATAAAAGTGGAGAAACAAATTCATTATAAAATTGTCGGGACGAGAAAATCCTAGAAATTATTTTTAAGTTCCGTACATTCGTATCGCAAGGGAGCGCAATTGAAAATTAAACCAATAAAATTATAAATTTCTCCGAAAATTACATTAAGGCATACCTTTGGTAACATCGTTAGAAAGCTTAGACAATTCTGCATCATTTTGGTCTAAGGCTCATTGGCGTATCGACCTTAATAAGAGTGGGGAAGCTATTGAATGTGTAATCATTTAAATCGCTGTTATTTTAAACGACTTATCCGATTGTAGTAAACCTAGGCTTGTTTAGAAGAAAAAGGAGTACTTTTAACTGTCGCATCCATTGGTACGCGATAGCTCATAATAAAATTGTTAGAGGGCGCAATTTGTAATAATACCAGTTTTTGATTTTATTCAGAAAAATTAAATCATACGGTATAATTATGACATCATAAGCGGAAAGTAGCTTAAATTTGTAACAAAAACGTAAATAACGAATTTGATATCTTTATTTGTTCCAGAGTTATGGCGAAAAGAAGACTTTTAACCGTTTAATTTAATAATTGATTGTTGCTATGGTTTCTTAAGGTGTATAGGTTGGATTAGTAATGAGGAATCTGCATTTATCATAGTGCCTCCTTCACACTCTATCTAGGCTTAGGACTAGTCCAAACTAACAAATTGCAAAATTTGGAGCGTGTTTAGAGGCCAACGGGCCATAACAACGATATCAAAGTAATGATTGACGTTAAAAAAACAAGTGAAAAGCTATAAATGTTCAAATTGACGGCCGTTTTGTAAAATACAACTATTAATTCTTCTTCGTACTGCTTTTATTTCGTCTCGTAATCGAATTTATTGCAATTTTTCGGTGAATCATGTCCCTCGGGTGGTTGGTCTCGTTTTAAACAATATCTTTTATTCTTCCCCACAAGTAGAAATCTAATACAGTTAAATCCGGGGATCTAGGTGGCCACGAAAAAACTACCCCCCATCCAGCGATTTGGGTATCTAACAAAGAAATCACGGACTTTCGGGAATAGTGTGAAGGACATCCATCATGTTGATACCCAGGATGCCTCACGTCAAGGGAATGTCTTCAAAAGATTGGGCAAGTCATTTTGTAAAAGTTTAAATAAGATTCCCATTTAGGTGTCCATGAAAACAAATGGTCCGATAATTCTGTCACCAAAAACAACAAATTTACACTCCATCTGTTTTGGTGATCCACTTCGCGCATCCAGTGAGGATTTGTTTGCGACCAATAAAAGTGCAAATTAACTCTGCCGCAGCTAGTAAAAGTAGCCTCATCGGTTTTTGGAAAGGAATCGAAGATTTTTCACATGTTCTCAGCCAATAGCAATAGTCGAGCCGCCTGTCAAAATCAGTGTCTGATAAAGCCTGGTGTAAAACTAGATGATAAGGATGCAGCTTAAAATTTAAAATTCTAACACAGAAGCAACACTTACACCTAGTTCTGTGGAAATCTCCCTGATGCTTACGTGAGGCTGATTCTACGTACGCAAGAACATTTTATTGTCTTATTTCTTAACGTCTTCTGACAAAGGGTGGAATACGTCGTACATTTCCTGTTTGTCAAACGGGATTCGCCGAAACACTTTTCTAGTGGCGATCAGGATATCTGATAGCGTATTGTCGTTCCGCAATAGCTGATTTTGAAAATATTCATAATACCAAGCATGTCGTAAGCCTCGGCATTGGTATACGACATTTTGAAGGATAGCACTAATTTCTGATAAGGTACAATGAAACCCAAAACTAATGAAGGAAACAATTTTACAACTTTCAAATCAACTACATTACCAAGAAATGTATTTAAAATTAGTACTCAGAATTTCTATCAAAATGTTTGCTGTCACTTAATTAATTTTGCTCATAAAAATTATGTACACAAATGTACATAGAAAAAAAAGACAATTTAAAACAGAATATAATGGTTAACAGACTAACAAGAAAATTGAACCACAATAATCAACAAAAACCATTAAATCAAAACATTACACTAAAGTTTATTTTCAAAATGTTGACCGTTAACCTATATACATTTTTGGCATCTTTTGAGGAAGTTCATCGCTTCATAAATTTATTTACTGGTGTACGTCATGGGCACTCATTTTTGCTTGTTAATATTGCTGTCGATACACTATTATAGAATGTTGCAAAGTAATAGAATCTGTAGTAGTAACTTTCAAACATTTTTCTTGGAAATGGTGCAGTTTAGCGACTTGCATAGTATACCTTTTATAAATCTATCATTATGAAACTTTTAAAACCTTATTCATTATGGCAAATTGTTCACATACCAAAAATTGTGACAGAGAATGTAACATGTAAGTTTCTGCAAGCTTCTACATTTACACAAAACCTGATTTCAGGCATGTTAGCTAGTGTAAAACCTAAAAACCAAATTTCAATTAAATAACTCAAAAAATAAATGAGTTAGCATAAAAAAATAGAAAACAAAATAAATCTTGAAATCGTATTTCATAGTCAACTGGGTGCTAATAGTTGACTTATGTGTATATTTTAAACCAGAATGTTCAGTATGCTATTCTTTGGACATTATATATATATATATATATATATATATATATATATATATATATATATATATATATATATATATATATATATATATATATATATATATATATATATTATATATATATATATATATATATATATATATATATATATACAGGGTCCGTCTTTGGAGCTGATCCTATGAGTATCTGCTAAACCAAACTTACTATAATTTTAAAATTTGGTGACAGGGTAATGATGTTAGGGCTAACTCATCTAAAATATTTTCACGTTCGTACCACTTCCGGTTATACCGGAAGTCGGTATAGTCGCTTATTTTAAATGGAACACCCGTATATTAATACATTTTTGGATTCTATGTCGAATTTTAAGGTAAGTTTGTTAAATAAACTAGATACGAAATTTCAGTCGTTTTAAAAAACATTTTTCTAAAAAATTGACAGATGCGGTCTTAGTAATAACTCGTTAATTGTTTTGTTCCTGTAAAACAATTTGAATAAAACTTTAGTGTTGTAGGAAAGGTTTATTGCAACAGTCTGCAAAAATGACATTTGTATTTTCATAAAAATAAAATTATGAATGTCTAAACTTGACTATCAAAAATGCAAGTTACTCAAAAAATCAAATGGAAACCCCTATTTTTATTACTCAGATCGATTTAACGTCAAAAATTAAGGTAAGTTTGTTTAAAACTTTATTTGCCTAAACGTAACAGTTTCATACTTATATCAAAAAGTCCCAATTTTAAAATTTGTGATAAAAATGAGCTACATACTTAAATCTAGTATTCCTTGTTCGTGGTCACCATGGAAACCAAATAATTGAGAATTGAAATAAAGAAAATATTTGAATAAGTTACTGAAAAATTATAAAATTGATAATTTTGTGATTCAAAAGTCATTTTGCCAAATAGAAATTTTCTAAGTCATTTTTTCAAATTCGATATACAACATAAGTGTAAAAATTTCATACTTTATGGGTAAATAAAAAAAAAAATACTTTTTGCTGCGGAGGTAATACATACTTATCAGCGCATCATTACACGATAAAGGTTCTTATTTATTTTGTTTCTTTAGTAGTCAATAATTTAATAAAATTGTTGACAGTTTGTGTTTTTCTTGATGAAATGGCCAACTTGAATATTCTAATACAGATTATTTGAATTTAATTTAATTCACGGAGAATGTCATAGAGTTGTAAAACGAACAGTAAGAACATTTATCGAACGCTATCCTGAGCGCCTGACCATCAGCTGATACAATAAGACGTGGTTCAAAATTTGGAACAGTTTGGCACATTTAAACACTCTGCGCCTCGCAAAAACTGCTATTGATAACGAACAGAATGAAGTTATAACTTTAGGATATTTCCGTGCCTATCCTTGTAATTCCATAAACGACGCGAAAACAGATATGGTTACACCAACAATTATCAGAAGAATTCTTAAAAATAGTTTAGACCATACTGTATACAATTAGTTCAACATTTGAAAGAAGCGGATTTCTTGAAACGTATCGAATTTTGAAACAATTTTGCTCAAAATACAAGAAATTCCTAATTTTTGACTAATATCATATGGACGGACGAATCTAAATTTACAAAAGGATATTTAATCGCCGAAACTCGCATTACTGGAATAACGAAAATAGCAATCCAATTCGAATGCCATTTTCAGGAAATTTGGAATTTAAAATATTTGTGCTATTCGGAATAACGAAATCTTTGACGTGTATTTTTCAACGAAAATTTGAGAGGTTTAAAATAGTTGATTGTTGCGATTTATGATTACAAATTTAATTTCTAGAGAAAATTATCTTGAGATATTAAACACTGAATTCAACGATTAAATCTAGAAGAATATTTATACCAACAAAAGGTGCGCCCTCACAACACCAACGTGTTTCCATGAAACTTTATGAAATTTTTGAAGATCGTTGATTTGCAATAATGGTCCCTTCCATGGCCACCTAGGTCACCTGATCTTACGCCAATGGATTTTTATCTTTGGGGTCGATTAAAAATATTGTTTATGCTACCACTAACGACTAAAGAAGATTGCATTGCAAGAGTGCAAAATGCCTTCAATTTTCTCTCCACAAAAATTCAAAGGGCTACAAATGAAGCCGTTATAAGGTTCAACAATGTCTTGCGTCTAACGGGCAACATTTTGAACATTTATTGTAAATTAATTTACATTTGATCACGAGAAATGCTAAATAAGCGACTTTATCGTGTAAGAATGCACTGATAAGTATGTATTACTACCTCCGCAGTAAAAAGTATTTTTTCGATTTACTCATAAAGTATTAAATTTTTACACTTATGTTGTATATCGAATTTGCAAAAATGACAACAAATTTCTATTTGAAAAATGACTTTTGAATCACAAAATTATCAAATTTATAAATTTTTGCATAACTTATTCAAATATTCTCAATTATTTGGTTTCCATGGTGACCACGAACAAGGAATACTAGATTTAATGTAGCTCATTTTATCACAAATTTTAAAATTGGGACTTTTTGATAATAAGTATGAAACTGTTACGTTTAGAAATAAAATTTTAAACAAACTTACCTTAATTTTGACGTTAAATCGATCTGAGTATTAAAAATAGGTTTCCATTTGATTTTTTAGTAACTTGCAGTTTTGAAATCAAGTTTAGCATTCATAATTTTAATTTTAAAATTACAAATGTCATTTTTGCAGACTCTTGCAATTAAGGTTCGGTACACATAAGCCTTTATTCAAAATTGTTTGACAGTCTAAGTCAATTAACGAGTTACCACTAAGACCGCATTAATCGTGATTTTCGGAAAATTTTATTTTTTTAAAACTTAAATTAATTCACTTCATTAGAAACTTACCTTAAAATTCGACATAGAATCCAAAAATGTATTAATATACGGGTGTTCCATTTAAAATAAGTAACTATTTCGGTATAACCGGAATGGTACGAATGAAACATATTTTAGATGAGTTAGCTAACATCATTACCCTGTCACCAAATTTTCAAAATTATAGTAAGTTTGGTTTAGCATATATCAGGATCAGCTCCCAAAGCGGACCTTATATATATATATATATATATATATATATTATAATATATATATATATATATATATATATATATATATATATATAATATGTTAATTTCATCTATGCAAATATTTAAATATAGAATATGTGATTTGAGTCGATTTAGCAAACGTACTTATACAAGTGTTACCATTTTTGAATAATGCATTTTAATGTCTTTTTTGCGTCTTATCGAAACTTATACTAAGTTTTTTATTTGAGTAATGTTCATATTCTTTTATAAAAACTAAAATGTCTTTGGTTCTTGCTAAAATTCTTAAACATGAAAGTTTTAATGTAAAAAAAATCCATCAGTTGATCAGGATCTCACGTCAAGGGAATGTCTTCAAAGATTGGGCAAGTCATTTTGTAAAAGTTTAAATAAGATTCACCATTTAGGTGTCCATGAAAACAAATGGTCCGATAATTCTTCACTAACCACACCACAAATTTACACTCCATCTGTTTTGGTGATCCACTTCGCATCCAGTGAGGATTTGTTTGCGACCAATAATGCATATTATGCAAATAACGCGCAGCTAGTAAAAGTAGCCTCATCGGTCCATAAACTTTGGAAAGGAATCGAAGATTTTACTACACATGTCTCTCAGCCAATAGCAATAGTCGAGCCCTGTCAAAATCAGTGTCTGATAAAGCCTGGTGTAAAACTAGATGATAAGGATGCAGCTTAAAACCTAAAATTCTGAAACGAAGCAACACTTACACCTAGTTCTGTGGAAATCTCCCTGATGCTTACGTGAGGCTCGATTCTACGTACGCAAGAACATTATATTTGTTCATTTCTTAGCGACGTCTTCTGACAGGAAGTGGAATACGTCGTACATTTCCTGTTTGTCTTAAACGTGTTGCCATTCGAAACACTTTTCTAGTGTAGTGCCTTCGATCAGGATATCTGATAGCGTATTGTCGTTCCGCAATAGCTGCATTTTGAAAATATTCATAATACACGAAGCATGTCGTAAGCCTCGGCATTGGTATACGACATTTTGAAGGATAGCACTAATTTCTGATAAGGTACAATGAAACCCAAAACTAATGAAGGAAACAATTTTACAACACAACATCAATCAAAATTAAGTAAGTTGACAACTTTTTTTATTTATTTACCTCCATGGAAACGAGCCGACTTTGTTCCGCAGCAAATTAGATTATTATTTTAAAACACACCACATTAGAATTATGCCTTAGAAGTTTTATATGATGTTATAAACGTACAGAAGAAGAATTAATAGTTGTTTTTACAAAACGGCCGTCAATTTGAACATTTATAGCTTTTCACTTGTTTTTAACAGTTGTTCATGATTTTTACCATTCTATTGAAAAGTTTCTTAAACAAAATCAATCATTACTTTGATATCGTTGTTATGGCCCGTTGGCCTCTAAACACGCTCCAAATTTTGCAATTTGCTTAGTTTGGACTAGTCCTAAGCCTAGATAGAGTGTGAAGGGAGGCACAGACTATGATAAATGCAGATTCCTCATTACTAATCCAACCTATACACCTTAAGAAACCATAGCAACAATCAATTATTAAATTAAACGGTTAAAAAGTCTTCTTTTCGCCATAACTCTGGAACAAATAAAGATATCAAATTGCGTTATTTACGTTTTTGTTACAAATTTAAGCTACTTTCCGCTTATGATGTCATAATTATACCGTATGATTTAATTTTTCTGAATAAAATCAAAAAACTGGTATTATTACAAATTGCGCCCTCTAACAATTTTATTATGAGCTATCGCGTACCAATGGATGCGACAGTTAAAAGTACTTACCTTTTTCTTCTAAACAAGCCTAGGTTTACTACAATCGGATAAGTCGTTTAAAAATAACAGCGATTTAAATGATTACACATTCAATAGCTTCCCCACTCTTATTAAGGTCGGTACGCCAATGAGCCTTAGACCAAAATGATGCAGAATTGTCTAAGCTTTCTAACGATGTTACCAAAGGTATGCCTTAATGTGAATTTTCGGAGAAATTTATAATTTTATTTTTAATTTTCAATTGCGCCCCTTGCGATGAATTACGGAACTTAAAAATAATTTCCAGGATTTTCTCGTGGCGACTTTTATAATGAATTTTTTCTCCACTTTTATGTCCACTAGTTTCTGAAATATGGCCGGTGGCCAGCCTTAATGAAACACCCTGATATATATATATATATATATATATATATATATATATATATATATATATATATATATATATATACACTACATGTTAAAAATAACCAGGATCGATAAAAATAATTTACTAATTTTAGTTTTGTAATTTACATGTTCAAAATGAACACCATTACGACATAAACAAGTTTCATAATTTTGCAGATCATTGAACATATTCATAAATAGTGGTTGTTGAAATACATTATTATTGTTTGCCGTAGTTTTGCAAATGTATTGGTGCATCATCAGAGAATACTGACTATTTCATCATACCCAAAATATATGCATCAGGTGGCGCAAGGTCATAATGTGAGTTAATCGAATTCCGTTCAAGAGAAATAATTGTTTCAAAATGCTCGCGGAGAAGTTCTAATGAGCGTCTCGCTGTATGTGGCGCTATCCCGTTGAAACCATTGCTGTTCAACTGTAAATTTCGTGCGCGGCAAAAATTTCTTAAATCTCTACAAAAGTTATGATGATGTTCTGCCTATAACGCTCTTGATTAAAGTACCTGTGTTGATTCTATCATCAACAAAATAAGGACCTATTATATGCACGATACAGACACCAAATCGTAATTGAGCACTGTGAAGTGGTTTTACATAAATCACGTTCAAATCCAAGAAGTCAAGTTGTTTGTCAATTGATATAGCCAGTTATGTAACATGACTTTCGTCTGAACACCAAAATGTTGAAGAAATCGTATCTTCGATACTAGGCAATAAATTTTTCTTGAGCGTTTGTCCACAGCGTTTAGTCGTTGTCCAGTTTGAATACGGTATGGATAACCATCAATGCCTCTGACATTCTACGTGTAGATGTTTCACTGGTGTTTAATTTATATGCAATTCGTTGAACCCTTCTTTGTGGAGACTGTAAAACCTGGTCAAGGACCCTTTCTTCATTCTCGTTGGTACAAACTGTTCTACGACAACCTAAAGAACCCTTGCGCTGCCACAATACTACCAGTGCGACGAAATTTCTCCACAATTTCTTACATTACGCTTTTACTGAGTGCAGCTTTATTAAATTAATTACTTCCGACATTTTTCAAAAACTTGTTTCAAACTTGGGCCATTTCCATTACCGTAAGAACGGAAATAATGTTCCACTATAAATACCTTTTCGTCAGTTGTCAGAACCATTTTCAGAACCATTTTAATACGAGCTCAGTATTATCATGACAGTTAATGGCAAAAAAGCCTAAAATAACAAACAAACATCGCCTCAGCCGTCCCACGGCTCTTCATAATTTGGTACTGTTTATTTTGGCGAATAAAGTATATATACAGTTAAAGTAAACTTGCAATGTAAGAAATAGAACAATTTACACAAGGAATTTGATAAATTGTTTTTGTAGTGAATTAATGTTTCTAATTATTTTTTAATTTTGAGAATAAGTCATGCCTTTATTTTGTGGTGTGATTTAGGAAAAGATAAAAATCAGTTCAAGATTTCAATTACTTTTAATTTCATGCAAACACGCGAAATTTTAAAATTACGTTTTCATTTACATTATAAAATTTAGGTAAGATCATCGTAATAGTAACCTGTCTTAGGAAAAGTATTTTTGTTACAAGCAATAATTTCAGTTCAAGTTACTACTAATTTTTGGTCTCGGAAAGTTGAATTTACGATAGCAGTATTGTGTTAATACTAGTTCTTCATTTGAGTAATGTTTTTAATTTCCTTATAGAATAATTTTCTCAAGTCTTAAATTATAACTCCTTAGTGATGTAATTTTTGTTAGTTGTAAGGTAAAGATCCAAAACCACAAAAGCATAAATAGCTCTACGACTTCTAAGTCAATTTTTAAACTGCCATTATTTTTTTACCAATAGATATAACGCTTCGTGGCAGAATTAGTTATAATGAATGCAGGCTTAATTAAAAAATATATAATATTTTTGCTTCCTTAAAACTAGTTGTGAAAAGGTGTTGAACATTCTGACAAATTCAGAATTTTATGTAGGACATGAAATTTTGTTTATTAGTTAGAAATAGGCAAATTTGTTCATTAATGTAAATTTTGTAAGATTTGTATCCAACATGTAGTCAGCAGACTTTACTTAATATCTTTTCAAATACAAAAGGAGAAATCAGTTTTTAGCGTGACCCACAAAAAATATGTCCTCGATTTTCCGCTTGTCTGTCTGTCCGTGCACACTACAACTCAGTCCATAGAGTTCATAGACCCGCTATCGACTTTGATAGCTTACGTACTCTAGTTATGCAATACGTATGTGTCTATCATTCTCAATAGTTTTTTCTTTTTTTTTTCTTTTCAGCCAATAATATTCATTTCTTTATTCAGTGTGATAGTACTCAAAGTTGAAACATGTAATTCAGTTTTTATTTGTGATATTTAAATAATTGCAACTTCTTCGCAAAAAGTTTTTAAGGAAGTTGTTGAAGTTCGTTGTTATTCCACTTCCTCTATAAATCTAAAACAACAAAAAGTGATTCGGGAAGAAATTAAAATTCTTTGACTTGCGTTGAAAAATAAATTAAGCAAAGTTGACTGTACCATAAACTTTGTTGTGTATAAAAGAAAGTTTATTTTATGTGTAAATAAAAATACGATCGAGGAGTTTATATTAAAAGGTTTCCGTTTAGAATGTTTAGATCATGTTAGGGGCAATAAAATTAACACCAAGTTGATAAGTAAAGAAACCCTGTAGTTCCACAGAAACAAGCTAGAATCTTTCATATTATATTCGTACGTTTTATCCTTGAACAAATTTTGACGTTGTTAAATATTAAACGAATAATAGTGAAATTAACCTTTTTTAACCCTTTACTGCATGAATTTTTATTTTTGTCAAAAAAAATTTACGATAATCAGCAGAATTTATTTCTTGTTAGGAAAAATAATTTAAAAAATATTTATGGAATTATGACGTGTATTTTACAAAAAAAAACAGGTTTGTGTCATATATATGCAACATTATGAACTTAGAAAATAAAATTACTCGGTACGAAATCTTAAAACCCTGCTGTTCTCCTCGACAAGACTATACACTTGTGCTCCTTCGGATCATAACCCGAACTCCTGAAATATGAATTAAAACCAAAATGACAACAATTTTCATACATTTATTAACTTTATTTCTCTAATGCAATGTTTTTTATATGAAACGTGAAACTTACAATAAATTCAACCAAATTTAAATAAAAAAAAGAAAACGGAATAAAAAATATTCGTTTTGTTATCACATTTAGAAGGGAAAAATTTACAGCGTGCTCGTTTGTTTTTTTTGCTGGTTCCAGGAAGAGATGCGGTAGAATTTTCCACCAATGGTTGTTGAATAGCTGTTACAATTGCAGCTGCTTATTTATTACGGGGAAGATGTTTTCTGGACAAAATGTAAGTATTTACCAATTGTTGGCCCAGTTGTTCCAAAAACAGTCTTCTTTTAAACAAAACATTTTTATTCCAGTCTGGATTTATTTCGCGCCATAAGACGAAAGCATTGTAGGCACTGGTATCTAAAATGTTGTAAAATAAGATTATGGGCCATCGATTTGTTTTTCGTTTGCATGTGTATGCACCGATTAACTGATCTAATGTATCAACTGCTCCTTTGGTAGAATTATAATCAACTATAAATTGTGGTTTTTTGTCTTATCTGTCGCTTACTTGTTTCTGGTTATGAAACGTACTCATTAGAATGACCTTCTTGTATTTTTTTGGAATATAAGACACAACTGCTGTATCTTTAGTAAAATAAAATTTGGAACTATGCACAACGTTATTTACTTCCATGATAGGTAGCCCAGGCTTGCTTTTCCTGACAGTCCCTAACATAGTAAGATATATTTTGAGAAGCACTTGACCCAATTTATACGATGTAAAGAAATTGTCACAAGTTACATTCTGACCTCTTAGTCCATAAGTAAGATCTAAAACTACTCTCAGCCCCTGATCCTTCTCAGGTTTTCCCCCAGGTGGTTTTCCGGTATATACTTGAACTTCTAAAGCATAAGAAGTTGTACTATCACAAAGCGTCCATATTTTGATGCCATATTTTGCTGGCTTGCTTAGTATATACTGTGCAAACCAGCTGCTCGTCCACAATTACGTTTTGCCCAGGATTGTACAATTTTGGTAGTATTTCAGCCCATTTGTCCCAAAATTCTCTAATAGGAGCCAACTTATCCCGTAGCCTTCTTTCTTGACGATATTCTTTATTATCAAACCGTAACACGAGTGATATATAATAAAATCGCGAAAAAGAGGTCTGCCTGTTTCTGCATTCCACAAACTTCTGGTAGATTCATCATGCGATCTGTAAACTCCTCCTAACAGTAACAAACCTATGTACGCCTGAAACGTAATGTCATCTAATTCTTGCCACTTGTCACCGTACACTCTACGACCTTCGATGTTAGTAATTTTCAGCTGAAATGTAGACTTTACATCCTGGACTCGTGCATTGCTGTATCTAGTTGGACCTGGAGCGACTTTTATGATATTTGCACTAGTTTCACGCCCTGATTGAGAAAATGGATCTAACATCCAAGTTATAGCATTATCTTTAGATTGAACCGATTGAGCAGGTGGCATCAATTGCGTAGGATTTGTCCGTCCAGTATCGTCGAAAAAATCATCGTCTGAGTGTTCACAGTCACTATCTTCACTGATATGATCTTCCTCTTCAGAAGGTTCATCGTCACTAGTGTCACTCAAATTATCAATAAGTTTTTCCAAGTCTTCACCGCTAAGATATTTTTTTGCCATTATTGTTATTTCGGCACTTTAGAAGATCTAGTAGTACGTACAACAAACCGCACTTTACTCTGCAACGTAACAAACAAAACTGTCGGTTGCATACTGCGATATGATATTTATACCTGCTGCAAGTTGTAAGTCTGTTCCTGTTTCGACTTGCACATGCGACTACAGACCTGCCGAAAATGCCGTAGTAACTCGCATTTGAACAAGCATGTGATGATATGCATATTATCTATCCTCAAATTTCTATATAAAATAATTGGAAATACAAATTTATACGTCCTACTAATGTATTACAGCCTCGGGTCATAATGACCCCAGGAACATCAATGTAACAATCATGTTTCAAAAAATAAGGAAAAAAAAATTATTAACACACACAAGCCACCTCATTCTTCAATGGATTAGAAACAAAGTCATTAACTACGAAGTTTAGATATTAATAAACAAAAAAGTTATCTAAACAACAATTTAATTTCGGGTCATATAGACCCGAAGGTAACAGCAGGGTTTAAAAAACAATTCCGGTTTTTGTTGAAACATAGCAAAATTTTATATTTATAGCAAAATGTAAATGCCGTGTAACCGGAAAGCTTGCATCTTAACCTGTTATTTTCGCACCCTTCGGGTAAATGGTCTTCACCATCCCGCCGAACATCCTGTTGGGGAATTCCTTTGGTAGGCCCTCTTTGCTTTTCTCTTGCATATGCTTGTTGTACATCGGTCGATGATCTTCCTGCAGTCTTTCTCAAAAGTTTTTCGGCAAAGTATAGTGCGTCAGATATTGCGAGTTTGAAATACGGGAGGGACAAACAACATTTCCCTGCTTTCCTAAACAGCAACCAACCATTTACCCAGCACATATCTAAGAAGTGGAAAAAGATTCGCAAGTACCACTTTTTGGATCTGATTTTTAGCGATAAAAACCCAACATTGAATCTAAAAGATCAACTCTTCCCATATAGTATTATACACAAAAACACTGTGGGGGCAAGCAATCATCTTGTGGGGGTCATCGGTCTTAACAAACCGTTTCTTTTCAGCAACTGGTTCACTGCCAGCATATGTAGACATGGTCGTCACGACTTTATAATCATACGAAAACTCCACAGGTATTTCTGTATCTTCTATAGTTGTAAGTCTTTCTACTAAGAATCCTCTTCCTTGTCGTTTCATACTTTCTCTTTTGGCATGTTACATACTGTAACGCGATTTATTCTTACAGTGCCTAATGACAGGATACCTTGTCTTGTTCACTATATCATTAGAGGAACACTGTTGAACCAATTATTAAAGAATATTTTGTAATTTTGATTTTTTGGTATAGTGTCTGATAATCTCAGGACTACTTGCTCCCATATTCGGTACATCAAGCGGCATAACGTTGCTTTGAGCTCCTTCGAATAGCTCAAGATGGTAGGTAGGACAATATTTTTGTAGGCCCATTTGTGTGGCTTTTTTGGATTATACTGTTTTATCCCAATTCTTGCTTTTGTTGGGATAATTTGTTCGTCAACAGCTGTATGCTCTTCTCCAGCAACCAGAAGTTTTGACAAAAATTGGCGAACCTTGAAAATCTTATCGTGACCGGGATGTCCAGGTGGAATAGCATCGGTGTTATCGTTGAAGTGTGAAAACCTTTTAGTGTCTTTAAATATATATATATATATATATATATATATATATATATATATATATATATATATATATATATATATATATATATATATATAATATATATATATATATATATATATATATATATATACTGTATATATATATGGACGTTGCTGGACCTGATACAAGTTTGTTTGCTCGGTATTTAAAATTTCGCCCGGCAAATCTTCACTGCCTTTGAATTTTATTTCTTCTTCAGTTTTCTTGAGATTTCCCCTGTATGTCGTCGGGTATAACATTTTCTTCGTACTCGTTTAATTCGTCCATATTTATACATAAAATTTATTAAACTCAGTGTCAAATGGATATAGACGTCACAATTGCAGTAAAAATGTTTGATGTATATTATACGTAATTACAGATACGAATTGAACGTCTTGAAATAACTAGATTAACTGGGTTTGAATTTTTTTTTCTTTTTTAAACTAGTGGCTATTTTAACTTTGTTAGTGGGTGTTTAAAAAATGGGCTTATTTATTGTATTGATTGGAAAATAGAAGATCGCTCAATATATTAGAAACACTACATTATTTATTACAAGTTTTTGTTATGAACGAATAAGTTCAAAAGTAAACATGTAATGAAAAATTATTATTAATTTGATTAAATATATAAATAAAAAGTTTACCTCGAGTAGGATTTGAACCTACGACCTGTACTTTGCTAGAGTACCGCGCTAACCAACTGCGCTATCGAGATTCAAGCCCCAATCGATGTAAATTTTGTCTTTGGGTATGTAGAGCTGATGTAAATTCTAAATATAATGAGATTACAATCAAACTACTTATATTAATGAAACGTGAGCCTGCAATATCGCAAGGATTCACACATACCAAATCAACCTGGCTAATACTAATTATTTAGAATTTACATCAGTTCTATATACATAAAGACAAAATTTACATCGATTGGGGCTTGAATCTCGATAACTCGGTTGGTTAGCGTGGTACTCTAGCAAAGTACAGGTCATAGGTTTAAATCCTACCCAAGGTAAACTTTTTATTTATGTATTTAATAAAATTAATAATAATTTTTAATTACATGTTTACTTTTGAACTTATTCGTTTATAACAAAAACTTATAATAATTTAATATTAGTCAAGTTGATTTGGTATGTGTGAATCCTTGCGATATTGCAGACTCACATTCCATTAATATAAGTAGTTTGATTGTAATCTCATTGTATTTACAATTTACATCAGTTCTACATACATAGAGACAAAATTTACAACGATTGGGGCTTGAATCTCGATATCGAAATTGGATAGCGCGTAGTCTACTCCTACTCGAGGTAGACTTTGTATTTACGTATTTAATAAAATTAATAATCATTTTTAACTATATTATTTGTTATTAATTGGTGGTTTTCGCTGGAGGTGATAGAAATAATCATATGTCTTACACTGGAGTAAAGTGTCTTTTCCTCCCTTTGCGTCTCGCATGCGGGAGGAAAAGTGACACACTCCTTTCTAGTTAAAAAAATAGCTATTGTATCAGTTTATGTCCTTGTATTCAATGTGTCTTGTCTAAAAAAATTGGCCTTTGTTTCTTTGAATATTGCTAGATATTCGATAAAATTTTGAGCAAGCTGTAATACTTTAAGTACAAACTTCAGTATATTACTAATATCCCGGCAGGCAGCGACAGAAATTTACGGGTTATTTTCGTTCACTTAATTTTTTTTAAATGAGTTATATACGACTTATGTAACTGTAATATGAACGTCTTCCAATGCATCCTTACGACATGGGGTTGCAAGAGGGTTGCGATTCCCGCCAAAAATTAAAAAACTCAGTCATTCACATGAAACCTAATATATTGCTTAGTTTGACTACGAAAAAGTTGTAAAATCATCCATCAATATTCTTCAACAAAGTACGTCTTCCACTCACACAAACTTGCGCAAGAGAAATGAAACAATAACTCATAGCCGGTAAGGTAAAACTTAGGTATGATATTTATTTTAAAAATATGTAAGAAATAATATCCTTCCACCTATAAAGTACAACAACGATAGTCTTCCAAGCTGACAAGGGTGCTCCGGTTGTACGGCCCATGCGACTGCCACGGTCGTAACGCCGCATCTTTACCTGTTTATAAAACAATCATTGATGTTGTTAACTGTTATTAGACTAGCATAGTGTTAATGTCTATATTATTATTAATTCATTTAATTTATTTTGAATTTGATGACGTTTTAACGTGTCCGCAACACAAAGACAGACAAAGAAAGTCACATACATCAGCAATATTGATTGCGAATCAAACGTAATTGCGCGCTGTTCCGATACCTATATCTTTAGATATAATTAATTAGACTAATAATTATGTAATGCGCTTCCAGCTTTCTACGTCTTTACTGAATGTGATTACAATCCATCATTTTTACCGGAAAGGTAAAAATCGGCCCTTTACAATTTTGAAAAACAGAATAATTCATGGATGCGTTTGAAAAAATGAGCCAGTTATCCACAGGACATATTCCTGAAATTGACTCGGTACTGGAAGAATGTGTGTGCAGGATTTATGGTTTAAAAAAAATTACCAAAGTTAACGAAGCTCGCATAGCTATGTTCATGAAGAATTATTAAATTAATGACGGTGATTAAATTTTTCAAATCGCTGCAAAAATTTTGACGGAGCAATCCTGCCACCATGAAAAGCTGAACTCATCAAACAAATTAAGCGAACAGCATGCATTTCGCACCTTTGGAGGGATGCTTATCTCCCACAACCAACGGATCTCTCTTCCATCGACTACGGTTGGGAGGAATCCGAAAATAAAATTTTTCAATGGTTCGATAGAGATCAGCTACCTCAAATCAACTGTGGCAAAAACCAAAGCGTTACAGAAAAAATTACAATCTTTTATAAATAATTTTCACAATTTTTAAATTATCAAATTTTTATACGTACAGATAAAGAAAAAGTCAAGATATCGAGATGCTCAATTAGATGAAGAAGAGGAAATCTCTAATTTTAATATCGATAATGTCAATTTCATAATCGACAAAACAGACGATTCCGTCGATCAATATGACATCGAAGAGTGGCTGTGAGAATAAAAAATTATTACATACAAAATGATAAATATAAAATAATATTGCATACATGTTACGAATGTAAATAATAAATTTAAAATCTGAAATAAGTTTACACAAATAGCAATAAAATATAACTGTGATTAATTTACTTACCTTAATTTTTGCGTAAATACTTCAATCTAAATTACTAAATTACAAATTATCTAAATCAATCTAAATTACCGCTTAAATATACTATAAAAATTTATTTCATTTCATAGTCTTGTATCATGGAGCATTCTATTGATTTTACCGGTTTACTTCGAAATTTAAATTGTTGCGTTTCACTTTAACGTATAGTTGTGATGCAAATTCAATGAATAATTTATAATATAGACATTAACATTATGCTGGTCTATAACAACCTCAATGATGGTGATGGCCTTTTAAATAGGTAAACATGGAGCGCTGCGGCCGTGGAGCTGGTACGCGCCGCATCTTTATCAGCTTGGAAGACAACCTTTGTTGCTCTTTATAGGTGGAACACTATTATTTTTATTTACATATGATTTTTTTTTCATTCTTGCGCTTGTTTATGTGGGTGGAAGGCGTAGTTTATTGTGGAATTTTGATGGATGACAATGTTTCTTCAACGTTTTATGTTCAAACTAAACAATACACTAAGTTTCAAGTGAAAGGCTGAGTTTTTTTTTAAATTTTTGGCGGGTATCGCAACCCTCCTGCAACCCCATATCATAGAACTGGAATGGAAGACGATGAATTTTGTATTAGCTATCGTTCGAACATCTCATACTAAAAAAAAGCGACCGAACTTGCGTAATGAAATCTGTCGCTGCCTCCCGGATTATAGCTGGAGGGTTAGTTATTAACGGTTTGATTACACTCAAATTACGAATTTTGTAAAACGACGTTGCAGAGTTAAAAAATATTTCAAAATCTGTTGTAGAAAACGTCAATAAAGGCTAACCAGGAATATTGCGGAGAATAAAGAGTAGGGAAGTTAATGGCGACTTCCGATATAACCGGAAATGGCGTAGGGCTGAAAATATTCTGAATGGATTTAGTGTGTCCAAAAACCGTATTTGAGATACGTTTCTTGTAAACGTTTAATGCATTCTTTTTTTGTATTTATCCCACATTTATTGTATTTTAGCACATCCCTATTACTAATTTAGTCTACTGTACTTATAATGAGATAATAATATATTATAAAAATGTGTACAAATGTAAAAACCTGCGAAACGGTTTAGGGATATCTATTAATACTGTTATTATAGTTTGATTCAAACAATGTTCGATATGACTCATTCTTAAAATTGCAGGAACTAAGATTTAGGCGACGTAAGTCTTCATTAAATCAGCAAAGAATCTTTTAGTTAATATTTTTATCGGCAGATGTCTCCACATAAATAACGATAAAATGTCAAAGAAAGTTGAAAATTTTTGAATGTTTTTTGTATCTTAAACTAGAAAAATTGTCCATTATATCCACTTATTTTATTGATAGAGTCAAGAATATTTTGCTGGGACAGTGAATTGTTAATATCGCAAGCTCTCACATACCAAAGCAACTTGACTAATATTAAATTATTATAAGTTTTTGTTATGAACGAATAAGTTCAAAGGTAAATATGTAATTAAAAATTATTATTAATTTTATTATTTTTAATTACATAAATAAAAAGTTTACCTCGAGTAGGACTTGAACCTACGACCTGTACTTTGCTAGAGTACTGCACTAACCAACTGCGCTATCAAGGTTTAAGCCCCAACCGATGTAAATTTTGTCTTTATGTATGTAGAACTGATGTAAATTCTAAATATAACGGGATTACTATCAAACTACTTATATTAATGGAATGTGAGCCTGCAATATCGCAAGGATTCACACATACCAAAGCAACTTGACTAATATTCAATTATTATAAGTTTTTGTTATGAACGAATAAGTTCAAAGGTAAATATGTAATTAAAAATTATTATTAATTTTATTAAATACATAAATAAAAAGTTTACCTCGAGTAGGACTTGAACCTACGACCTGTACTTTGCTAGAGTACCGCACTAACCAACTGCGCCATCAAGGTTCAAGCCCCAGTCGATGTAAATTTTGTCTTTATGTATGTAGAATTGATGTAAATTCTAAATATAATGAGATAACTATCAAATTACTTATATTAATGGAATGTGAGCCTGCAATATCACAGGATGTATATATATATATATATATATATATATATATATATATATATATATATATATACATATATATATATATATAATATATATATATATATATATATATATATATATATATATATATATATATATATATTATGTGTGTGTGTGTGTGTGTGTGTGTGTGTGTGTGTGTGTGAATCCTTGCGATATTAAACCTTGATGGCGCAGTTGGTTAGCTCGGTACTCTAGCAAAATACAGGTCGTAGGTTCAAGTCCTACTAGGTAAACTTTTATTTATGTATTTAATAAAATTAATAATAATTTTTATCCCTTCTAGAAGCATAATTATAGCTTTATAATCGACATAATTCTTTAGATACTTTACGATAACTTAAATATCTATAAATTTGTGGTTCTTTCATTCTTGTGGAGGAGAGTGTGTGCAGCGTAATGTAGTTCGAAGTTCAACGAAATTATAGATGTTTAATATTTTAATTCAGCACATAGTGTAAATAGATTTCTGTTGCTCCAAGTTAAATGAAAAGAAATTTACATAAATCAGTACATGTATTCAGTCCATATATTGTATGTAGAGTTATCAATATGTGAAGTATTTAAAATTGGAACATTTATATTGCATTGAAATTAAAACATTTAAATTAAAAAATTATTCACTATCAGTGACGCTCAAGTGGATCTTTAACAGATATAATTAATGGTTGCACAACCTCAAAATGTTTTCAGTTTCACCACTCTAACATAGACACTTCGACATATTTAATGCATTTCTAACAATATGTCCCATCAATTCGTTGCAAGATTCCAGCCATATTTCTTTTACATGGTCATCGTTAAATTTTGAATTATATCTTCCTATATTTTTGTTGTAGTATTATTTGCAGTTTACCACACCAGTTGAATTGGATTAAATTGACAGTGATATGGTGGTAACCGTAATACTCTGTGTCCACACTTGTGTGTAATTTCATATATTCGTACACCTTTGGTATCGCATTATTTGCAACTAATTGCAGTAATTCTTTTAAGTATGCTAGGTTCATAAACTATGTTGTGCTTTAATAGAACATTACATATTTCTTCCATCTTAGATCAATTATTTAGAATTTATTCTAGAAGTTTGAATGATAACTAGCATTGTCCATTCCAATTAAAGATGGTAACAAACCTTTCCTTCACTGATTGGCTTCTTATTCATGCTTTCCTAAGATTTGTCATGTCAACTTCTTTTGTGCGATCCTCGATTAAAACTCCAAGTTTCATCTAAGAATGCAGGATTGTATAATTTTTCTTCCTTATTTTTGTAATATTCTCTTAAGAATCGTACTACGATTGGCAGGAATATTATTGTTCCAGTAAACCTCTCCTACCATCATCTATTTTAGATGAAAAGCCAATGGAATATAAGAGACGTCTTAAACTTGATCTACTGGAATCAAAAACTTGACTATTGCTTAATTATTTTTGTAATGTTGCCAGCGCAACATGTATACCTACAAAAACAGGTATAGTGCTAGACAAGTCTTGCATGTTTTTATTTACATTTTGAACCCTTTTCATAAATTTTTCCCTTTACAGCATCCTTCACATGGTCATCAACTTCGGTGGACGTAGATTTCATCCGATTTTTCCGCTTAGCTGGTGACTGAAGATTTATTTATTGTTTGGGCTTCTGTAACCCTTTTTTTATACCACTAACTGTATTTATACTAACCCCACATGCTTCAGACGTACGCTAAAAGTAGTCCTTCCAAGTATCATATTTTGGAATATAATGGAACGAGTGCCCCTTGATTGTCACGTTCTCGTTCAATATAATTAAGCACGTTCATAACTACGAGCTGCGATTGAGATTTAAGGTACTTATTACTAGCTATAAATTATATAAAATGTTACCAAATTACGGATAATTCGCTGTACAACTTGTAGATAGTTTTGAAAAAAAAAATTTTATAAAAAGTAAAGCAAAAACACATAAACAATAATTTCAAATAATGATAGGAGTGAGTAATGCTGCTTCTTAGTTACGACACACGTTTAAGTGCGCTACATTGTACAGACGATTTGTGTTTTTTATGGCCATCCTTCTCTAATACATGTAGTTGAGAGAGTGAGGGAGAGAGAGAGAGAGAAACTGAGAGAGAGAGATAGAGAGAGAGAGAAATACAATTTTATTATAGAGCTTTACATCGATTAGTCATACCCAACTTTATCTGAATCAAACTTTAGTTAGGTTGTTCCGTTATTACAGGTTCGTTGCTTACCCTATAACCAGTTATTTATGTAACTAAAATAATGGACACTATTACAGTATTGATAGAATAAAAGATGTTGTTTCGGAAAAGGACCCTGCACACCTCTTATGGGTTTTTAGACCACAGTCAAATTTAATGAAATTTTAATATGTTATAGACTAAAACTATCTGAACAATATTTGTCATTGGACCAACTTAATATAATGGCTAGTTTTTGATATACAGGGAGTTAAAGTAATAGTGCCTAATAAGAATAATGGCTGTTCAGTGGGTTTTAACATTGATATACGCAAGTGTTACCATTACATATTATACTTTTTTGTAATGTTTATTATTCTATACTTTCTAACATTTTATACAGGGTGTTTCAACAAAAATTAGTATTAAATATGATTATTTACATGATAAAAAGTGGAACTTATACATAAAATAAACAACCTAATATTTACATGATTTATATACAAGAAACGGAACATTTAGACGGCAGCATGTCTGTTTAAAACATCATGAGTAGCGCTAGCACTTTGGTTTGTGGTAGCCTAATAACTTCTTCGTGCCTTGCATAGCCCAAAAACCAAATAACTGCTGCTATATGTGCGCACATTCCTATAGTTCGCGCTCCTGTTTTGCATTGGCAATAGTAGCCAAATATAGCACCATCTTCTTGTTCAGCATCATTATCAGGAACAGGGTTATAGCTGATTATTATTTCATATTTAATTTGATTTCTATGTCTAGATCTAATTCTAAGCCAAACGAGATTTAATTCGTTGAACGCCGTATCAATTTCGAAAAGTGGTTGCCCAGTTGGTGATTGTTATCCTGTATGTAAGAAGGTGCTAGTTTAAGTTGGGAAGTTCCGTAAGTTATGCGTCTTAATTGAGCTATATTTAGAACTGGAAAATTTTCTAATTGGTTTTGTTCTAAAGGTCCCCATCTGCCTTCATTTTCCGCTCTAGCTTGTACATGATTAGGTTCGGTTACCATTTGAAGCATTTCTTGTGCTAGTTCTTCATTTGCTTCTTCCATATGTAATGGTGGATGGTAGCGGTTTATTAGGGCACAGGCAACACGGGAAAATGTCCGCAAATTGGGTATTTGGGCAATTGAAAAGCAGTTACGAAAAATTTTAAATATTGACTGAACGTGTCCGTTTCGAGCTTCTACTACCCACCTTTGCTTAGTAATAATTCTGCTAGCGTTGGTTTATACAGTTGGCAATTGACTTCTACCTTCTAGCGCTGGTGGAATTTGCACAGATATGCCAATATTATTAAAATTCCGAGCACCTCGGTAGCCTCTATCCTCAATCACAGCATCGCCAGGTTGCAGCCAGTGTCTAGTTCTTGATCCTGATTATATTGGTATATTAATATACTCGCATCATTATTTCTTGGGTCGGAAAAGTATCGACCATGAACATCCAAAATATATCCATCTGGGGAACAACTAGCACTGGATTAACAAGATGGCAATGTTTGTGAACTGAATAGGACTACCTGAGGGTCTGAAAATATTTTCTACGCTCTATGTTAACATAAGTGGCATCGATACAAATAATGGCTTTTGGGTTTTCAGGTTCCTCATTAAATAACTCATTTGCAAATCTGGTCACGTGTTCAGCAATAAATTGGTTACGGTTTATGTGACGAGGTCCTAAATTCTGGGGCACAAAATTATTGGATAATGATTCCTTAACTTTTGAATTACCAATGAGACACCCTGTCTGCTACCATAAGAAAACATCGCCACTAAAACTTGTCTGAAAGTCCTTGACGTAATTTACATAAAAATACAGTAAATCTTTTTTTAACTTCTCTCCTTCTTCCGTAAATATTAACTTCCACAAAGGTTGAACAATTCCCGAAATTGATCCCTGTTTAAGGATGACAGCGCACTTAGCTCCTCATCACTGAAATTGTTTTCATCCGAAAAGTTTCATTTTTATGTTACTTTTTCGTATTGTTGTCAACAACTGATCCAACTCTGCCCCTTTTAAATTGTATGGCTTTTTAATGGACCTTATACCATTTTCTAATGGAAAAAGTAACAAACCATTCGCATCAAGATGGACAGGACAAACCTTACAAATACGAGGTATGTATACTCCTTTCGCATAAAAATATTTGTCCTTGCCTGTCCTGATAAATGTTGAATATTTGCAGCATTATTGCATATTAAATAATGATTAGCACTATATTTTAGAGGAAGCTTCATAATTGTTGGATCTGGATCATTTTCATAGACCTGAATTTCATCTATGATACCTTGATTGCAACTTGTACATAGTCTGGTATTACCATTTATGTCCATTGGCGGAAGTGAAAGTTCCTGTCGTCTTCTCTGAGCAATATTTATCTTCTGGTCGGCATTTTGTCGTAAAATGGTCATTTGTCTGGGATTCCCCACTATTTCACATACATAACACTGAAAGTTTAATCGAAAAGCCATTTTAATGCAAACTTAAATAATGACTTTAAGGAAACTTAGTTACAGGTGACATTGTCATTTTAAGTAACTGGTTGTTATTAACAATCGAAAGTGTAGATATGTATCAGGCTTATGGCTATATCTGTAATTTTAATAGTATTAACTACTAATTTTATTAAAACACCATGTATAGAATGATAGAAAGTACAGAATAATGAAAAATTACTAAATAGTATAATATGTAATTGTAACACTTGTGTATATCCATGCTAAAACTCACTGAAAAGCCATAATGCTTATTAGGCAGTACCACGTTAACGCCCTGTATATCAAAAACTAGCCATTAGATTAAGTGGTCCAATGACAAATATTGTTCAGATAGTTTTAGTCTATAACATACTAAAATTTCATTAAATTTGACTGTGGTCTAAAAACCCATAAGAGGTGTGCAGGGTCCTTTCTGATTATGTACCATCACAAAAGTAAATATGAGTTAATATGTCAGTTTACCTAAAAGGTAAGCCATTTCATCCAAAATCTTGCACCTTGAAGTTTAAGTCTGTTACTATCATAATACAGAGACGCATACTTTAAATGAATCCGGGAATCTGTTTACTTAGCTTAAAATATATGTGTAATGCCGTTTATTGTTTATAACCTACAATAGGTTTACTAATATAAAAACTTCTTTATTTATAGAGCAATATGGGAACAATTTTTAGCTTACGATCTCGAAGGAAACAAGATACTTATTTATCTCTAGAAATTGCTGGATTCGACTTGAAATTAGTCCATGCTACGTCTAACGGAACCGACGTCGTTCGCATACCAACTACATTAGATGACAAAAAGTGGCATCAGATTGCCATTGGGTAAGTTATAACACAATTATTTTCTTCTGTTTGTAGTACTTTAGGACAAAGCATGGATATTAAAGTACATGGGTAAAATAATTATCTCTTATTGAGCAATTAAAGAACTTACATTAACTTCGATAACCTAATTTCTAGTACGCTGTTATAGAAATTAACTAAAACCATTGAGTAAAAAATCATTTCAGTCAACTGTACATTATTTATTACATAAAAGTGCCGCCTTAGGGAGCTGCTCAATATATAATACTTGATTTTTAATAAATAAAATGCGTAATTGATTAATATTAGGAACTATGCTGCCTTCGTAAGTTAAAAGCTTCTTTCCCAGTGTGAGCACGTAGCGATAATTGGATCATTAAAACTGTTATGAGACTTTTGTTCCAGAAAATTAGATAGTCTTAGCGTAAAAGCTTCACTATAAAGGGAAATATTGAATTTGAAGGTTTTAATTTCGACCTACTGCATTTTTACACTTTCATTACACAATTTTCTTTTTTTTTTCAGTATACGTGACGATAGTGTAGTTGAGAGTTACATCGATTGTCAATGGTCTAGAACAGACATTATAAAAAAGGACGCTATTGATATTCCAGAAGATTCTGATCTGATCGTAGGATATTTGTTCTCGGTAAGATATGCAGAATCAGATGTTTATCGTCATCTAACTTAAAAGTTTACAGGGTGATTTAGAACAGATGTCGATAGTATCTGATCCTACATTGGTAAGTTTGCAGTGTTCAAATCTTAAAACTCCAATTATTGATCCAACTGTGAAAGACAATACGGAAGAAGAGACTGTAACTAAATCTGTACGCGGACATAAGATGTATCAAAATATCCATCACAAACATAAAATCCTATAAGACGCTTAGTAAATACTGTAACATAAATGAAATACGAGTTTTAATTTATTTGTTCTTATTGCTTTCTTAATCAAGTATAATTGCAAATGTAATTAAATCTTTAGAATCCAGAATAAGATATTGTTTAGAATTAAAAAGAAAGAAATTTGGCTCTACAGTATGAAATGTTCAGTATTATTGTGAGACTATAGGGTTAAGGGTTACCATTAGCATAAACAATTTAAATACGTAACGTAATCGCGTCTAACACACTATTTTGAAGCATATTGCTATAATTGGTGTATTTTTCTAGTCTAATTTTCGTAATTGTAATTAGAAATGAAATATAAAACGGTGTGTTGGTTCCATTTGGTCTAGTTTCACAAATATTCACTTGGTTTGTATAAAATGGTAAGTTATTAACTGTTAGTACCTACTTCTGTAAGTAACCATGTGTTTTCTGTGTATTGCTTAAACCAGAAAAAATACAATTTAAACTTAAATTTGTACGAATTTGCGCTTAAAGAGAAATTGTTATGAGTAGGTACGTTACAATTAATGAAATTTAACTTTTCTATAATCAAATGCAAATAATAAAAAAATTTATATAGCTATTATATTAAAATTTATACAAAAGATCTTCCATATTTACTATTATGTATTATTCATTAAAAAATGTGTTATTAGTACCTGCAGGACAATAGACACTCGTTAAAGCTCTACACATTTTATCTATAAATTTATCAAACAATTTATAAGAAATAATTAATTAATTTTTTACAAGTAGGTACCGGGAGGACAATAAGCATTTAAAAATATATTTTAGTTGAGAAATTATCCTTATTAAAAAATCGTAAAATTGATAATTTACTCATCTAGTATCAATAAGTTTTGTATAGTTTATAAGTAATGACATTGTAACGAGCAGCAAGACAACAAAATAAAGACTTTCTTTGCTTTGTATTACTTTTTTTTGTGTATCTGTAGTTTGCATTTAGTGTGTTTCGAGTTTTTTCTACCAACTTTACCCATTTTTGTGAAAGTGATTTATTCCATGCAGCAGAAGTCTTTAAGGTAAGTTTTAATGCACTGGGAGCTTTTACTGAGGATACTTCATACAATCTAAATATTGTAAAAAATAGCGATATCCTTCAATATAAGATTCGAACTGTTTATTGTATAGGGTGTCCCAAAATCATAGGGACACAGCTTAACTACAACAGCTTCCTTAGGTCAAATGGGATCGATTAAACCAAACATGCTTTAGTACAAATGTGCTTTCTGAAGATGATACAGCTCTTTAAAGTGATAAAAAATACTTTTAACATTGGGTATATTTCAGAAATTACTAGATGTATCAAACTGAAAATTGGAACTCATCCACAGTTTATGAGCCTTACTGCATATTGTAGAGGGCGCTGTCGATATATTCTTTTTCGTATGTTTGTCATATTTTTCTTATGATCAACACTTTCGTTTCTGCGGGTAAAGTTTGTGATGGAGAAACTAATTTTACATAAAAAACGTGTACTTGTTGCTTGTCCACAGAATGTACCGTTTTCGAAAAAAACGCACCTAAACCTTTTAATTCACTAATTTAAAGGTTTTCACGAAATACGAATGTATCTAGTTACCAATTGTCACACTACTATTAATCCATTTTTTTACATTATTTGCAAGTTGTAATCTGTCAGTTATTTTATATAAAACCATTTTATTGTTGTTCTACTCGAGTTTATTGTTGTTCTTAAAGTTTCCGTTCATTTTTCATGTTCCCGCTCTGAATACCTTTTCTTGTTTTATTGTAAATGCCCCATTATAATGTATTTTTCAACTCTGAGATGGCAAATATGGTTGCGACTTATTGCCATGAGCAATTCAATGGAGGAGCTGCTGCAAGAAGGTGTCATGAATTGTACGCAAATCGTCGCTTTATTCTAACGATTAAAAGAACACGCGAGCTTTAAAGCGACATACCATGCTGGACGTCCAACTTCTCTACCCGTTGGGGAGGAAGAAGATATTTTACGTCGAGTTGAAGAAAATCCTGAAACCAGTATTCAGCAGTTATCTACAATTACAGTTGTACCCCAGGCGTGCATACATAGAGTTCTTCGTGCCTAAATTCTTTATCCGCATCACCATTTAAATGTACAAGAGTTGTTGCCGACTGATTTCCTCTAAGATTGAATTTTTGTCAATGGTTGTGTAATAAACAAAATAATGACCCGACATTTTTTAATCGTGTGCTCTTTACTGATAAGGCCAACCTTTACCCATCGAGGCATAATTAATACCCGCAATTCTCTTACATGGAGTGAAGACAAACCCCGTATAGCTAGAACGAAGCATTTCCAGCACGAATTTTCAATTAACGTATGTTGTGGAATTGTCGGGGATTCTTTAATAGGATCAGGTGAACGTCCTACTCGGTTGAATGCAGAATCATATGTCAACTTTTTGGAAAATACTTTGCCCACCAAATGTGGTTTATGCACGATGGTGCTGCTGCTCATTATGCTCGAAATGTACAAAATTATTTAAATTACCACTTTCGACAACGATCAACGATGGATTGGACATGGGGGTGATCATCCCTCGCCATCGTGAAGTCCAGATCTCAATACGTTACATTTTTTCTTATGGGGTCATATGAAATCAATTGTTTATAAACAATCAAACGGCAATGCAATGGAATTGTCAAGAAAAATTCGAGAAGCTAGAAATGAGATTAGAAATAATGCTCAGTCAGTCTTCCGTGTTAGACAAAATTTAGCTAAACGTTATCAAAGGTGCATTGAAGCTAATGGCGTCCACTTTGAGAATCTTTTGTAAATAGCCAATAGAATCTAACACCTACTTAATCCAATCTAATTTTTATTAGAAAGTGCATTAATATTAGTGTGACTTGATACAGTCGTACTTCGTGAAAAGCTTTAAATTGGTGCATTAAAACGTTTAGGTGCATTTTTATTGAAAACGGTACAAACAAGTACCCCTTCTTAATGCAAAATTAGTTTCTCCATCATAAACTTTTCCCACAGAAACGAAAGTGTTGGTCATAAGAAAAACATAATAGAAATATACGAAAAATAATCTGTCGACAGTACCCTTTACAATATGCAGTATGGCTCATAAACTGAGAATATTCAGATTCCTCCGAAGTGGATGAGTTCCAATTTTCAGCTTGATACGTAATGTCATTTGTGAAATGCTATGGTTAGTGCGACCACCATTCCCGACCCCCGCAGATAAGCGATACTATCCGAGTATTGCCGAGTGCTTCCTCCAACATAATTTAGTTATAATTTAAATTGAAACAGAATTGGAAGAACAAAGTATAGATTTAAATTATAAAATTAAAATTAAATCGAATCTACTAAAGCATACGCATATTACACGTAAAGAAGGAATTGTATTTTTGAGTAAAATAAAAGAAGCCTTGTTTATTTGTTTTTATTCAAGTATAACTAAATTATATCGTAAAAATGGGTGTAAGCACTCAACAATGTTCGGATGGGATCGGATATCTTCGGGAGCCGAGGAGTGGGAGTCGCACTAACCATAGCCCGGTTAGTGTAATTCTTTTCTATACGGCCTATATCACCCTCTCTTAAATACCAAACAAAAAATCTGTAATGTCCTGATCACCGGTATACATTTTACTTTTATGTTGCCTATCTTTTAATATCAAAACGGTGCTTTTGTTTCTAGAACGTAATCATCATAATTGTATTTTCAAGGACTGTTTGCCTTTTATGTAGTTACCTAATCAGTGGGGTTTTCCAAACACTTTAGAGGCTTTTGGACATTGAATAGTGAAAGGGTGCTATTGTGGTTACATAACTGGGAAATCCCACACCATACTTGCATGTACATCTCATATAACATGATTTTTTTTGTCAAACAAAGAACGTAAACATTTTCAAGCTCTGTTTACCATTTATGTAATTACCTAATTAGTGAGTTTTTTCTTAAATGCAATAGAGGTTTTGGATCAGTGAATAGTGAAAGGCTGTTATTGTGGGAAAACCGTTAAGTACTTTAGATTGTCAATGTATAAGTGAATGCATACATAATAATATATATATATATATATATATATATATATATATATATATATATATATATATATATATATATACAGGGTGTGTCTATTGTTGATGGTTTTTTAATTTTTTCTATTTCGTGGACTTATTTTTAAATCACGCTGTATCTTCCAAACTAGAAGAGTTACAAGAAAACACATTAGGAGAAATTTGTAGAAGATGAAATTGCCTTAAATAATATTGAATTCATTCGAGACAAACTCATCATTCAACATTTTTAATGACATAATGAATTCAAAATGATTTTTTCAAATCCCAAGACAAATTTCCAAGAGGAATAACTTCCTTTTTCATAAGCTTCACAACGATATGAAAAAAACTTATGGTTGACGTACTAATTACTAAATTGTTACAGGAATACATCTCAGGAAATACTTTTAGAGCATAAAATTACCTTCATAAATAGGGTAGAGTAGATGAGAATTGACGATTTGTCCCTCTCTTTTCAATCAATCTGTACATTTACGGCAAGAAATACGTCTCCTTTACTGATATCTTTTCATCACCGTAGCAATGACTTGACATTAGTAAGTTAGTTGTCAAAATTTGTTTGCTATTACAGTTTTGCTGACTTCAATACGAGTTCTTTCTGTTGTAGTGATATTGTAATTTAGTTTTTGAGTCGTTCTTGTTCTTGTTATTATTATTGTTCTTGTTCGTGTTCGTGTTTTCCTTCCTGAGTCATGTTTTCAAATGAAGAATATGCCGATATTCATTATTATTATGGTGATGCCCAAGGTAATGTGAGTGAGTGTCGGCATGCCTAATACACGCCCAATAAAATTTTCCCACGCTCAAAAAAACGAATTAAGATGAATTACGTTGAATTAAGATGACTTAAGATTAATTATGATGAACTAAGATGAATTACCGTGAATTAAGGTGAATTAAGATGAAATAAGATGAATTAAGACGAAATAAGGTGAATTAGGATGAATTAAGATGAATTAAGGTAAATTAAGATTAATTAAGATGAACTAAGATGAATTAGGATGAATTAAGGTGATGTAGGATGAATTGAGATGAATTAAGATGAAGTAAGATAAATTAAGATGAATTAAGATGGATTAAGATGAATCAAGATGAATTAAGGGTGAATTAAGGTGAATTAAGATGTCTTAAGATGAATTAAGATGAATTAGGATGAACGAAGATGCATTAAGACGAAATAAGATGAATTAGAATTAAGATGAATCAAGATGAATTAAGGTGAATTAAGATGAACTAAGACGAATTAAGACGAATTAAGATGAACTAAGACGAATTAAGTTGAATTAAGATTAATTAAGATGAATTAAGATGAACTAAGGTGAACTAAGATGAATTACGTTGAATTAAGATGAATTAAAGTGAATTAAGATGAATTAAGATGAATTAAGATGAATTAAGATGAATTAAGATGAATTAAGATGAATTAAGATGAATTAAGTTGAATTAAGATGAATTAAGATGGATTAAGATGAAATAAGATGAATTAAGATGAATTAAGATGAATTAAGATGAATTAAGATGAATTAAGATGAATTAAGATGAATTAAGATGAATTAAGATGAATTAAGATGAATTAAGATGAATTAAGATGGTATAAGATGAATTAAGGTGAATTAGGATGAACTAAGATGAACTCAGATGAATTAATATGAACTAAGATAAACTAATATGAATTAAGCTGAATTAAGATGAATTAAGATGAATTAAGATGAATTAAGATGAATTAAGATGAATTAAGATGAATTAAGATGAATTAAGATGAATTAAGATGAATTAAGATGAATTAAGATGAATTAAGATGAATTAAGATGAATTAAGATGAATTAAGAGGAATTGAGATGAATTAAGATGAATTAAGATGAATTAAGATGAACTAAGGTGAACTAAGATGAATTACGTTGAATTAAGATGAATTAAGATGAATTAAGATGAATTAAGGTGAATTAAGGTGAATTAAGATGTCTTAAGATGAATTAAGATGAATTAGGATGAACTAAGATGAATTAAGACGGAATAAGATGAATTAGGATGAATTAAGATGAATTAAGGTGAATTAAGATGAATTAAGATGAATTACCGTGAATTAAGGTGAATTAAGTTGAATTAAGTTGCATTAAGATGAACTAAGATGAAATAAGATGAATTAAGATGAATAAAGATGAATTAAGATGAATCAAGATGAATCAAGAAGAATCAAGATGGATTAAGATGAATTAAGATGAATTAAGATGGTATAAGATGCATTAAGGTGAATTAGGATGAACTAAGATGAACTCAGATGAATTAATATGAACTAAGATAAACTAATATGAATTAAGCTGAATTAAGATGAATTAAGATGAATTAAGATGAATTAAGATGAATTAAGGTGAATTAAGATGAATTAAGACGAATTAAGATGAATTAAGATGAATTAAGCTGAATTAAGATGAACTAAGGTGAACTAAGATGAATTACGATGAATTAAGATGAATTAAGATGAATTAAAATGAATTAAGGTGAACCAAGGTGAACTAAGGTGAATTACGTTGAATTAAGATGAATTAAGGTGAATAAAGGTGAATTAAGATGAACTAAGATGAATTAAGGTGAAGTAAGATGAATTAAGATGAATTAAGATGAAGTAAGATGAATTAAGATAAATTAAGTTGAATTCAGATGCATTCAGATAAATTCTGTAACATTAAGATGAGTGAAGATGAATTTTGATGAATTATGGATTCTAAGATGAACCAAGATGAATAAATATGAACTAAGATTATTTTAACTATGACGTCATAATTTGGAACCTTAGGAATGCTAAAGATTGATTAAGATGGATTAGGATGAACTAAGATGCACTAAGATAAACTGAGATGAAGATGGTTGCCGAAACGGGATGCTATTATCAATTAAGATGAACTAAGATGTATTAAGGTTGTGGTCCTTAGGGATGCTGGTACCCTCATTCTACTGCGTATATAGACCTTTAATGAACAGTCTACAGTATATCTCAGTTTTTAAGATGTAACGTTACAAAGTTCAAGATAGCGTCCATTGTATAACGAACAATAGGTCAACTGCGCACAAACCTGTTTAATTGCCGAGTTGCGCACAATAGCTGCTTCTGACCAGTTTCATTAAATAATAAATTGAACTCCTTCCTTTTTTTTTTAATTAAATTTTTCGCGGTTGAACCATAACTTCATTTAACTTTTATGTACCTTTAAATTTTTCTACATTTACCTGTAGGTTTAAAAACAACTATTTACCTCAATTATTGGGTTATTATTTTGGACTGCACTGTCCTTCCGACAAAAATTTGGTAATTAATTCGCTGTTAATTAAAACGCTTTTCTAGCGTAAGTATATGTTTTTTTTTCAGCTTCAACGTAATGAAAGATCTTTCATTTCTGAAAGTTAAACTTTTCAAGTAATTAATTATAAATAATAAATTTCTTTTGGTTTTGATGTAAAAACCCGCAATACTTGCGAATGTTGGGTCTATCTGGGTGTTAACCGTATCTGGTATACATAAATTATTATATTATATTATTTATATTGTTATATAAAAAGAAACAATGATTTCACTTCAGTTAATTTCGTTTTGCTGATTCTGTATCTACCCTTATTTTGAATACTCTAAAAATTAAATTTTTGCGGTACCCTACAACTTTTTTTCTTATTATCTCTTTCCCCTTTTTCTCTCCTTTCATTTAATTCCCTGTTCACCTCTTTAGACATCGTTATCCAGAAGTCGGGTTAACGGTGAGTATTGATTTTAGGGAGCGATTTCTGGCGCCTATTTTTTACACCTGAAGTTTTCTTGACCGCCGAATCGTTCTGAGCTAGACGGTTTCTGGTTTACCTGTAGGTGAGTAGAGAACTATTTCCTTCTTCCCCCGCTTTCCACTTACTATGCGGGGATCTTAATGTAATTTAATTGTGCTTAGCTCAACTAGGGGTGATATCTTCCTCCATATTTTGGTGTCTCGTTCCGAGTTTTAGGGTAAACCTACATACAAACTTGTGACGCCTTCTCTACTTGGGCAAATTATACTTATTATTTCTCTCTCAGGTCCTTATTGCTATTTACGACCACGCATTCAGTGGCTCCGTTTTTGGTTGATCTCCGGCGTTCCTTATAAGGTTATCTCTGCCCGCTGGGGCATGTAAAAACTTGCAGTAATAATAAACCACTTACGTTTTTGATGCTTTAGTAAAGTAAACTAAATACAAAAAATTGTTTATTAATCAATATGAGTTAGCTCAACTAGCACTATCAGATATCCACCAGGAGACGATGTCCCGCCGGGTTGGATAGAATAAAGGAATAAAAAAACTTCCTTAAAAACGTTTAAACAAAAGTAAGGCGCACGTGATTTCATGAAGAAAAAAACATAGGTAACCAAGCATGAAGAAACGTGCTTATTAAAGTTTAAACACAAACAAAATTGGTCTGTGCAAATCCCATCCATGCCAGATGCTCCAAAATAATATTTATTAACTTGATGAAATAAACTAGACAATGCACGGTATAAATATAAAGCAGCCGCTAAAAGGTACGTACCTTATGCAAGATTGATGCATTTAAATACTGAATGTTCAAAGCAAAACTTAAGTTTAGCAATAATCAAAATAATCCCTAGATATAAGGTATGTGACAAAATCTACATTTATGATTCATCTGGAGGCCTCATCATATAAAGATAAATTAATACTTTAACAGTTAAATAAATACTAAGCTATTATCAGCTGCAGGTAAATCGAATGATAGCGTAAGCTTTTACACATAAAGCGGTCAGCACAAGCGGAACACAAATAAACGTGTACATTAATATTCTGACATGGGTCACCCTGTATAAGTATACTAACTTACTCAAGCAATATGTATTATGTGTAAATTTGATAAATACCTACTGTCCATACCGTGTTGTTAATAATGATAAACACAGCAAAAGTTATTGAATTCATACAGAAGTACCTTGAGTAAGTAGCATAAAATGTTTAGAGTTTTACACCTACACTGAGTAATATTTATTAAATCGTAGGTGGGACACTTCACTACTAAGTTTTTGGATAAGTACAGTTGCTGCATTATACGAAAAGCCATGCAGAAACGAAAGAAGAATATAGTTTAGTTATTTAAAGCACCCTTCAACTGCTGAAGGAATATTTTCCCAATCCGTAACAATTGACAAGTGTAGTTCGTAGCAGTGAGTGATAAACACTCGTTTACTGTTGTCGTTAAGTGGTTGGGTTTCAAGGCTCTGCCGCGTAACAAAGCAAAACATAACTTAGTCGTGTCAGAGTACCCGAAAGTCTTTCGTGCTTTAAGTACTTATATATTAAGTAGAGATCGAGCCAATGACGATTAAACCCCTTTAACTGCCTTAGATGCGAGTCGCGATGCGCCTACCACTTCTTGCTTCGGTGATCAACGATGAAGGAGTCTACTACTACATGTTCATCAATCCAGATTTCGGACGGTGATTAAGTGCAGATGAAAAGGTGAACACAAATGCACCAAAATAAACCTAAATAAATTAAAGTTTTAGTAACGAGACCAGCATTATTTATGAAAATTTTAAACATATAAGCAATAACATAAAGGACGCAAAATATTGGAGACCTTCTAAAGAAACGAAAAATCACGTAGTTTTAAGGAAATTTATATACGTATTAAACGAAACAGTAAACTCTTATTAGTATAATAAGAAATACGCGAAAGAAGAACCAGCTTAAACTGAAATGTATCTTAAAATGTGTTACGTGCACAAAAGGATTGTGGTAGAAGAGGAAAAAGTGCGCGGTAACACGGATTAAGAAATTAACCGGAAGCTCAGTCAGTCGGTTGGGCACTTGGATGCGTGGGCGGTTTGGCGTAGGAAGGTACATAGAGAGATTAAAGGGCACCACTTGATCTAAACTTTTGTATCGCCGCTGGATCAAGAAAAGGGCTACGGCACAAGGAGAGAGACGTTACAATTAAAATAAATGCTGGACTAAGTCCAACCAACCAGGTGAAAGGTCTGGCTAGGAATTTTGATCCTGGGCTACAGGAATAAAGATACAACTCACGATCGTTTAACACTAACTTGCTTAATATAAATTGTTAATATTAGTATTTTAACAAAAAATATTATTTACAGTGTAGATAAACAGATAATGTTTATATCTAAGAAATAATAATCTGAGCAATGCACAATCGTTATCTTAAGTTGGGATCCTATCCGATGTGACACAAATTTTAAAGAAATTAACCAACTAAAATAAAATATGACTCAAATGGTCTAGTAGTAACCCACTTACCTTTCTGGAAAGTGTTAAACCTATAATTTAAACAAAATATTGAAAATCTTTATAATACGTAAATCAAAATATACATGTGCACAGATCGACATCCGATGTTGACTCTAAAAATAAAACATGTACAAAATAACTTGAAACCGAAGTCCTAGAAGAGCTCTCCTTAAAACTGGTATTTTAGTTTTAAATCAAACCAAAACGCACTTTAAAACCCAAAATATAAACTAAAACTTCCACTAGATGTCTACCATTATTTTCTTTTTTGCAAGCGCAAAGAAATTAAATTTACTTGCAATTAGCAGTATAGACAAAGGAAACATAATACATACAGGTTCAGAAAGGCTGAGTTTGACACTAGCTTTATAAGTGTAAAACATAAATTTAAATAAGCACAAAGGAAATCTTAAGCATTAGTTTTAAATATGTGGCTGAATGCCGTAATAACAAATTTGAATAGCTTCTTTATTAAGATAGCGTTTGTAGCTTAAAAATTTTAAGGAAATGCTACACACGCATTAACTTAAATAAGCATAACATTTATGAAATTCTTATAGTAGCAATCCCTAACAAGCAATTTAAATTTTATATAACCCAAACGTTAGTATAGTTTTGGACGCACTCTGTACAATAGAGACCAATATACTAGGTTCAAAGTACATATCAAAACAGCTGATGGCTGAACCGTAGGTACTTAGACATAAAACTATTAAAACAAATTGTGAATTTTATAACTGTAAGACTAAATACATATAAAAATAGTCACAAATTGAAGCTAAGGTTAACAGTTAACAAACCAATTACAGCAGTAAGTAAGCCAACTTGAATTCCACTCAAACTTAACTAACGTTAGTAGTTAAAGGTATATAACCTCGTTCCATATGATCCTAATAAGAGGTTCACCAAAACGGTTACAGGCATTAAATTTTCCAAAAAGGATAAACGTAGCAGTACAATGGTAATTCGTGATAATAGCGAGTTGTTCTCAGAGTAACCCCAGCAATTGTATATGTAACGAGAGCCTCGTCATGCAGAATTAGTCATTAAAATGCACTCACCGGGTGATGTACGTGTGTATTACTTAGTCGAATGTATTACCAGATATAATTTATGTGTTTTAGTCAAACGGATGATACCATGTGAAGGAGTACCCATAAAATGTCCTATGCTCGGTTTCGGAGAGCAGTTGTATGTTATTTCATAACTCGGAGAAACGTTGGCCGACTGTACTGGTAGTATCGGTCAATAATATCTTGAGGACGGAAGAAACGATAAAATCCAATAAGACGAAAAGAACCTATATAAACCAATTGTGTTAGAAAATGAGTTGATACGAAATTTTCTTTTAAAATGTTTGTTATTTTACAATATTACAATATGTACTTATTGATTTCAAATTATTAATGTAACGAAAGAAAGTGGTTTACATACCTCTTGATTCGAAGCGAAATGTGTGTTAAAACTAATTACATCCGTAAATACGATCACTAACCAAATTTAGTACAATTAGATATATAGAAATCAAATCCAGTACCAAAACTGTTAATTTTAAGTAATACTACAATAAAATTATAGAAATCTTCTCCATATATCATGTTAATTTTCTAACGACGCATCAATTTTCTTAAAATGGCGTTCCCCTTATCAAAAGAATCAGTAAAGAAGACGTGATTTTCTTCAAAATTAGAAATTTTAAAACTTCCAAATTATTTGAAAAAGCAAAAGTGTAATGTACACTGTTGTCAAACTTACTAATATTGAAGTTAAACTATAGGATGTTGCGAAATTAATAAGCATAAAATTTCAACTCGTTCAAACATTTCCTAATACAAAAGTTACACGTATCAAATGTAAATTTTATAAAATTACATGAAAATTTCCAACATAATATGTTGTTCCTTAAAATATAAATTTTAATAGACGCTAACAGGACAAAATGGCGTCGACAAAAAAGTCCGACGACCTTAAAATCTTCTTTTGACCCATTACTGAGTGATATTGCAGCAGTGTTGCCATGTCCAACTTTTATAGCAATAGATACGTTACCTTGAAACTAACGGTATGTAGTGTGTGTCACCTACAAGCCGGTACATACGCTTCTCAAAACGTAAAACAATATGTAGCAACTTCCAAAATTGTAGAATAAAGTGCAAAGATGATTCCACATATAATCTAAAATCACAAATAGTAACTATGACCCGTTACAAGGTCTAGTTGTGTTATGCAAAGGTCTTTGTTGATATTGTCATATGATCCTTTGCATTCAGCAAAGTTGAAAGACTTGTACGTCGTCTGCATAAGTCTGCACGTTGCAGTATCTGTATTTACACAATACACAAAGGGGCTCTAGTACAAACCCCTCCAGTGAGTTAGGAAAACGAAAAATAAAAAGTAAATAAAAACCTTTTAGCTGCAAGGTGAAGGTAGGTAATTAAACTAGAGCTAGTGGGCACAAAGGTAGAATCAATATTGTATTCAAATGGTCTAGTTTAATTGACAAACCAAATAATAAAAAAATCAATATTAAAAGTGAGCAAGTAAGTAATTCAAATAAAAAAGGTAATAAGAAAACATCTAATTAATAATCCATAAACATAACATGGTTTTATTTACTGACGTATATGATTTTAGTCCTTAAACGTTAGGAAAATTTAGTTAAATATCCCTAACAAAAATATTTCGAATTCAGATAACACTTATAGTACCTTACCTACTTTATGGTCCAAAAGCGACTTATATAAATCACCGTGTATTTATTTGATCGTTAAAAGTTTCAAATACACAGAACTGTGACTCTTTTAGTAATATATCTAGTATAACTTATTCAGGCAAGTCAACTTCACCCAGGATTAAGATGATAAAAGATGTTAAACGTTAAGTTAACCTTGGACTACGCATTGAAACACGATAAATTATTTGCTACTGTTCGGACAGTATCATTGCATGAAACTTTGATTCTAAAAATCGATATTTGATAAACGAAAAGGATTTTGTAAATAAAAATTCGAAATGCAAAATGTTAAGTTGGTAAGGTCGTTTCACAGACATGCAAAAGCATTCAAAACTTGGAATCAATTTCTTTACGAAAACAATACTCTTCCCATTATACCGTTATTCGCAATTTTGCTTGGGTGAGTATATGCCCTTAGTGTATGTGTTGGAGCGTTATCAAAACATAATCTACATGTATGTTCAAATGATTTGACTAATTAATAGTTATAAGATTTTAACAGTTTGAAAATGTTGAAATTATCGCTGCTAAAGTGCGAGAATTTAATGATTCTATGTTATGGATCCCAAACCAAAACAGTCAACAAATAATCAGTAGTAATATAACAATGTTGAAAATATAGACAATTTTCGAAAACTTATTGCCATACGATAGCCACTAGAGCCTGGGAATGGCAATAAGTTTGAAAAAAATGGAAATTGTTTTTAATTTATTGCTACGCTCAAGCTATATTTGACTAAATTGTTTTTGATTCACACAAACAAAAATAGGATATTTCAAAAATCCTGAAAATTTTGTCACCGTGTGGTAAAATTAAGCCAACTGTACGTGTAATAATAGATACATAAATTGAACTAAACTTATTAAAGTTTCAAATTTTGTTTAAATCTCTCTCTGTTTACAGTGGACTGAACATTAACACGCTGCAATCACTTTGGTCTGCTAGTGGATAAATGCGATGTTGGACTACCCTTGGCCTTTGTCCTGTGTTTAATAAGTGTGGATACAGTTTAAACGTACATGCAGAAGATGTCCTAAACATTGGTCTAGAAATGATAGGCATTTTGAGTTGTGAAATCTTAAGAAAAAGTACTCTTCAGAAAAAAAGGAAAAGGCTAATGTGCTTCATTCTCTCCTTAATGGCAAGGGCGTGTTACTTTAGATTTAATCCTTCAGCCACATGGGATTTCCAACATGCATACATTAGGCCTATTGATCGGATTATGGATATGCGGTTAAGATAGGATCAGAAGGAAACTTGATGTGCATATACGTAGTGATCACTGTTACATTTATATGACGAAAAATGAAAAATCCATTACCTCCCGGATACTAACAGATAGTGTTACTATTAAAAGCTGGGTATCCCTTCAGAAACGTGCCGGATTGTTATATACGAACACTTGGGGACCGTTTCTATTAGTGACGTCAGCGTTTTGATTGGTTGCTACCGTATTGAGGTGGACTATGGGGCTCTGACGAAAATCGTTAACGGTTCTAATAATTGAAAAGAAAAAAATTAAGAAATAATGAATTAAGGCTACCTGGGTAGAGAATTTTATATTTAACGCCGATCGCGATTTGCTAAATAAGACTTCCCAAAATAAACACTATGCAAGGGTAACACGTTTTGGTAAGTCCTTTACCAACATTTAATTTTCAGAACATAGTAAAACGTGGTTGTGGGCATTGTCAAATTGAACACCTCGTATTAGAGCAGCTTTAAACGCCTCCGTTTTAAAAACTAAATTGGGCCAGTGTTTTAATTGAACAATGGGTTTAATTCCATGTTTGTCTTGGGCAAGAGACAATTGTAAACACTATAGACCCATGTTAACATTTGCTTTTGTGATAAGCATCATGTGGATATTGGCAATTATACGTTTACTTAAAGGGTAGTCATCCCGAAAAATGCGGTTTTTAAAATTCTGAGCACATACCAATTATTTTCTTTAAGTGATTTTTCATTAACCTATCTAAAGAATCGGATATACAAGTATAAAATGGAATTTTCAATGGCATATTCAAGTATTCACAGCTTCAAACATTTAAATGAAGTATAACGCAAACAAAACTTGGAAAACAAAAAATTAATAGTTGTGTAAATTTTGAAGGTGGTATTCTGATAATTAAGGTTAAGCGTTCAAATGTGACGTGAAAAACGAGATCATTCTGGTAGAGCTACACTGCGAATCAGCTGAAGTTATCGAAGGTGATTGGAGCAATGAGGTCAGCATAGAAGATATGTACGTAATTAGTCTTCGATTATTTGTGGTGCGTGAATTGAAATGAGGCTTTGAGATAAATTTTACTATTTCAATTAAACTTTTTCTTCTTTAGTCAAATTTCATGAAAGCGTAAATTCACTGTTTTTAGAACCTTTTAGACCAGATTGGTGGAAATTAAAATTTTTTACCTCTTTGTGGTTTTAAAGCTTTTATTTTAATTAGCATTGCCGACGATTTAGAAAATACAATTTCAATTCTTATTTGGAGCGTTTTAAAGCACTCTAACAATTAGTGGTAGTTAGTGTATTTTTGTAACTAATTAATTAGCTTGTCTCCTTCGTTTTTCTTAAGCATGCTTCTAAGAATAAAAGGGAGTAAACACATTTTAGATTAATTTATTAAATTTAAGAATCTCAAACAAACTGGTGAATCTTGTTGCGAACATTTTACTACATATATCGTTTTATTCAAAGATTGGTTCTTTCAAAATTTGCTTTTAAATCTAAAGATACAGTCTTACGTGCATTAACTAACCAATAGGTTAAACTCTGGGAGTTTTATTAATTTTACAAATTAGGGTTAGATGATATATTCTCTTGAGTAACGTAGTTTTAGTTGAGTTATAAAATAACGGATAAGGAATCACCCTTAACCATTGGAGTTTATTTTATTTGTTTTGCTTTGGAGCATTTCAGATTGCATTATAATGGGTGAATGAAAGGTAAGTTCACTTTCTTTGTCTATCTAGACAGGGCGCTTACAAAACCAGAAGTAGATAAACAGGACACGGACAGACAAAGGCAGGCACAGTATTTTATATATATATATATATATATATATATATATATATATATATATATATATAGGTTAAATAGGAGGGGACGACCACGGGAAGATATCAATGGTTATTTTTAAAAATATTTTTGACCATAAAGGGTGTTTCTTTATTGGAGCAAACTAACCTTCGATTTTTTAATGAAACAGCCTGTATATTATTACATTTTTGAAAAGTCAACAAAATACGCTTTCATTTGGTACCAAATTGTTGGGTCTCTTTTGGTTTTAGAGATGTTCAATTGTCTTTCGAAAAATTATCCCCTTTAGTCTCACTGATTTGTTAGGCGACTTTTGGTTTTTTAAAATGACAAAAATTTTTGGCGGTCCTTGTATTTTGAAATATCTTAATTTTATATTTTTTTAATAATGTTCAGGGCGTGTTTTGCAAATACAACTTTTTTAAATTTTCTAAATGGCATCCCTATGATGTTCGTGTCAT